>OY759208.1:89211772-89654414 GCA_963662105.1 Meiosimyza platycephala | reverse complement strand
AATCGCATAAAAACTCGCTATCATACGGTGGTAAGAGTCAGTAAACAGCAGTACGTCATGAGTAACGCGAGTTCGGCTGAAGTGCGCATGAGCGCAATTAAAACAGAGAAGCAACGCCGAAAAGTTCGCTTAAAACTTTCGTGACAAAAACTGCATAGTTTTGAAGATCAGCAGACAAGGATTTAAAATTCTTTAAGTGGATGCATATACTAAAAGCTTTAAGGCTCTAGGAGCTTTTGCGAGAAATTAATAACAAAGCTTTAAGCTGTTTCCATTATTTTTGATTGGTTAAAAAAGAAAACAGCAGAATGTGCTGAAAGCTCCCAAGGATCAGTTCTAATAGCTTTCAGGCATTGAGCAAAAAGGGAAGTGCTTTCTCTTTGCCTACCAGGACCGGGCGTGACGGAAAGTGCAATTATATTGTTGGTTAACAGCTGAAACGGCGTGAAAGAGTTTATACATACAAATGGTCAACACCGAACGAGAAGAAATAACGAAGCTTTGACCGACAAATTGGAAGTGCAATGTTAGCAACTCAAGTGCAATAATAACTCACAAACGTGATTGATAAAGTCTGACAGAAAAAAGGACTTAAAAGTTTTTTCATTTGTTAAAAAGGATGAGCGATAAAAAGGCACGCGCAGTAAAAGCTTTAAATTTTGCGTAGAAACATTAATACACCGCAGTTTAAAGCTTTATTTTGTATAAGTGCTTTTTTCATAAATCTTATCTATTTTAAATTTTATTTCAAGTTCTTAAAAGCTTTAAATATTTTTAATAAATGTTTTTTATTTTTTTTTTCATTTATGTATGTATAGTATATATTTTTTCAATTTCATATTTACATTTTGTTTTCATTTTAAATTTTTTGGTTTTTTATTAAATTTTTTTCTTTTGATTTTTTATGTAATATTGTCACAAATTTTTGAAAGTTGTCGAGCTTTAATTCAATTAATTTTTAATAATTTGTTAAGAAATTTTCATATATTTTATAAATTTATTTCTCAAGGGGAAATTGCAATATTAAGTTAGGATCTTATGTCATAAGGATAAACTTAGCTATCAGTTTTTATTTTTAGATATTTGATTGAGTTAGAGATAACAAAATCTTCGAAAGTCTTCCATTCGATTAATTTTTAGTATTTAAATTAACTTTAAATAAATTAATCTTTTCTATTTTGAATTTACTATTTAAGTATTGTATACAAAATTTAATAATATAAATTGATATAACAAAATATATTTAAGAAAAAAAAATTATGTCATATATTGAAACTTATTTGAAATGAAATAAAAAGTTTTTTTTTTTTAAACTAAAGCTTACTCTTTTTGTTTCAGCTCCATTTGGTCAGTTAATTTATTTCGTTTTCAGTTAAACATTTACGAAATCCTTCAAAAATATATTTGCTCTATTTACCTAAAATACTTTTTAGCAGAAATATTATAGTTCGGGAGACGGTGAACATTTTAGATACATTTTGATATTTTTAATGAATTTTGAAGTTGCGAAAGAAACTATATTAAATTATTTTATCTCGCTTGCCTCTGATATGTATATTGTATTGAGGGCATAGTGTACATAACAAAAATATAAAAAGCAGACGTCCACACTGTCGCATTTTTAATAACAGCAATTGTGGATTTTGTATAGAAAAAACTCTATTAAATAACTTTATCGTTTTCTTCTAGAACGTATTTGTCTTCCGAATAGTCTATAGAAGCTGGAAATAGAAGAGACAGACGTGTAGGTCTCTGCTATTTCAAAATATATGAGATATACGTGTTATTATCGTCGATTTCTTTCCCATTTCGCATATTAATTTTAGAGACATCAGATTTTCCGGAATATATTTAATCAAGTATATACTAGAGCAGTTGAAAAGCTTAAGCTTCATCCTTAAAAACCCTCATTTAAAGCATAGAAGGGGGCGTCACAGGTATAGAAAAGTATATATATTACTGATCAGCGTCACCATCTGACTCGATATAGCTATCTCCGTCTGTCTGTCTGAGTGTCTGTCTGTCCGTCTGTCTGTTGAAATCACGTTTACGGGAAAACTAAGCAAGCTAATTCAATGAAATTTAGCACACAGGTCACACCTTCTTGCAAGCTGCTAGCATATAAAAATGGGCGAAATCGGGTCGCGACCACGCCTACCGCCCATACTCTATGTAAATATACCTCAGCCCACTTTGAAGAAATGTTCTGCGATTTTGATAAAACTTGGTGATTTATTAAACATGTGAACAAAATTAAGATTGGGCTAGGTTTTTAATTTGCAAAGGCTCTTAAAGGGGAGTGTCACCGCCTTAAATTTTGAAGTTAACTAAGGCATATGTATATCGCAAACTATAAAAGCTATTTTGTTAAAATTTAGTATGTGGATTTCAATGACGAATATAATTTATTGAACCAAAAGCAGGCGGAATTGGAGAAGTGGGCGTGACATATTTGGTTTTCTGCATTTCTATTCCATTTTTTTAAACATTTTCCACATTCTTTTGACATTTTTAATTTTTCCGAATATATTCCATATGTATATTTTCCACTTTTTCTACCTCTTTCAACTTAATTCGACATTTTCCATATTTTTTCAACTTTTTCAATTTCTTTTAACTTTCTTCAATGGATTCCATATATTTTAGACTGTCCGAGTTTTTTTCAATTGTTGTTCTTACATTATTTTTGACTTCTTCAACCTTTTCAACATCTTTTTAACATTTATTTGGAAAGTACTTTCAGTGCAGTGTAGGATGTGTGAGTTTCGGCCTGGCCAAAGATAACACCTTTACTAGTTTATATTTTAACGTGATGTCTTGCATACTACAATAAAATTGCGTCCTTCAATCCAAAAGCATTTTAAGTGCATGTCCGCATGTCTCATTTGTTATCTCAAACAAAAACACAACAGGGTACCGTAGCAAAATTTCACTACAAGGCAATTAAAAAAAAACAATTAAGTACAGAGACAGTCCGGATGTTTGTTTTTATCGATTTCACTATTTGCCATGCTAATTTAAGGACTTTTATGATAATGTCCTGTTGTGGCAAAGTTGCAATCTATTTTTAAATCAGAAAATGTACTCATAGTATAGACAATATAATGCGGGTTAAAGGAAGCATTAACTGATTTATTGATTTTAGACTCCCGTAGCGTACTGCGTCATTCCAATTCCAATAGGTTACTTAATGTGATGTACTCCAGATAAAAGGCAATTAGAAAAAAGTCACTGGCGTAGGTCATTAGCATCACTTCAAACTTCCATCTGCAATGTGTTAATTATATTTGTACTATCATATTGAGTTGAAATTTTCTTAAATACTAATACCATAAGAAATTAGAAAGTCAAAACCAAAGGCATGAGTGCTAAGCTTGTGGTAAGTACTAATTTCCTCAGTAGCATTCTCATGATGTTAGTTGTTATATCTGATACATATGATTTACTCATTTATAATGCATATAGGGAGGCGTGGTTGATATAGAAAAGTATGCGTACTCTCGATTTGCGACATTTCCTGTGACGATTTAGCTATCAAAGTCACTTTATGGATTCCTCCCAGGCCCGAATTTACGTATTTGAAAATTTTTTTACACATGGGGAACAAAATGCGAATCCTTGAATGTCGCTTTCTAAATTACCTAAAAAATGTTGACAAGCAAAAAAAAAAGGTTGGCAAATTTCTAAATCCGGGCCTGATTCTACCTGTAATCATATTTTTTCTATCTATCCTGTTCAAGGACTGGCAACAGAGAAGGGTATAAGTTAAGTACAAAGTAGTAGATTTAAGCTTGCGATGGGTAACATATCCCAGGTTCTAAGCTAACCATAATTATATTATTATATTATTGCTCTGAGGTTTCACTCCTATACTTGCCGGCAGGCTATAGTTGGTAATTTCCTTGCACCTTCGAACAATTAAAAACTTTAAAAAATTTTGATAAAAATTAGGTCAATTTCGAATGGAGGGCGTGCCAACTTACATAAAATCAAATACTTCAAATTACTATACGTTTATGTTATATGATGGTATTATTTAAGGCAATACAACCAAATTTAAAAGGAATAATGGAAATAATTTGCACCAGCAACAGAAGAAAAAATATGCGCATTCTGAGAATAAGGTGTGGCACCTCTAATACAGGATTAAACTTTCAAACGCTATGAAGGAAATTGGGAAAATAGTTTTATGAAATTGTGACCAGAGGACATGGCACCTCCTATTGAAGCAAAAATTAAATTTCGCAATAATAATTGGAAAGATTCATATAAAGGATTTGTATGTGCACTTTTACCATTGTTTTGTTCTATTTTTGTTATAAAATATCAGTCAAATATTTATAGTACGGGAGGCAGCGTTGCATTTCAGGTGGCGATATCCTCCCGCTTAATTTTGTTTTTAATTGATAGTTTTGATATGGCTGATAATCGGAACAAGCGTCAGTCGCCAGGCTAGTGGTGGAGCTCGTTGTGAGAAAATGTGCATCATGTAAAAACAAAGAATGTCCAAAACCCATTTCAATTCACTTGAAAATTTGCACAATTAATGTTAAGATGATCATAATAATAAAAATAATAGTCAGCTGCTTGTATAATGGGGGATTATATGTCAGCTACTTACATAAACGTGTACAAAAAAAAAATTTCTAAATTTAATGAAATTTATACATTTAGTTCATAATATAATTAGAATGATAAAAAACTTAATCAGCTATTCTTATAATCGGGGTAAGACCGTCAGCTGAGTGATCATTAGGGTGGTTCAGACACACATGGGAAAATTAAAGTGGCTCTGATCTTCGCTCCCTGCGCACCAAAAGTTTCGTATTGATGCCAATAAGAACCACGTAAAATTTGGTCCATTTCAGAAAACATTTGATGGACCCGCTACCGTTTTGAAAACTGGAAAATGGTCCTTAATCTATCGAAAATCATTAATATCTCCCCGAAGCTACCTCGTAGAGGGATCAAATGTATTACAAGGTGCTATTATTTTTTCTCCTCCAACATTTTTTCCGAACATACTTACTCCCTATCACCACCCCTTAGGGGGTCTCCCCTGCAAAAATTACATTCTTGTGAAATATGAAATTGACTCCCCCCTCTTCTCAGACGCCTCTGGAGGGGTAAAATGTTACACCATTTTCTTTAGTTTTTACTCTCCCAAACTTTTTTCTCGACACACCAACCCCCTATCTGCCACCCTTTTGGGGGTCCCCCTACAAAAACACAAAAAGTTTCGAAAAATAGTTCATAGCTCCCCCGGAGTGATCCGTAGAGGGTTCATATGTATCACCAGGTCCTATTATATTTTTTTTATAAGATTTTTCCCAAAGATACCTACTTCCTATCTGCCACCCTTTTGGGGGTCCCCCTGCATAAAACACCAACAAATTTGGAAATTTTCGAAAGACAATTTATAGCATTCTCGGAGTGACCCGTAGAGGGGTCAAATGTATTTCCAGGGTCCCCCTACATTTTTTCCGAACATACTTACCCCCAATCTCATCCCCATTGGGGGGATACCTTTAAAAAAATGAAGAAATTTTCTTAATTTTCTGTTTTTGGTAAGGGGACTCCCAAAAGGGTTGCAGATAGAGGGTAGGTATCTTGGGGAAAAATATTAGAAAAAAAAATATAATAGGACCTGGTGATACATATGAACCCTCTACGGGTCACACTGGAGGAGCTATAAACTATTTTTCGAAATTTTTTGTGTTTTTGTAGGGGGACCCCCAAAAGGGTGGCAGATAGGGGGTAGGTGTGTCGAGAAAAAAGTTTGGGAGAGTAAAAACAATAGAAAATGGCCCGACATTTTACCCCTCCAGAGGTGTCTGAGAAGAGGGGGAGTCAATTTCATAATTTCACAAGAAGGCAATTTTTGCAGAGGAGACCCCCTAAGGGGTGGTGATAGGGAGTAAGTATGTTCGGAAAAAATGTTCGAGGAGAAAAAATAATAGCACCTTGTCATACATTTGATCCCTCTACGAGGTAGCTTCGGGGAGATATTAATGATTTTCGATAGATTAAGGACCATTTTCCAGTTTTCAAAACGGTAGCGGGTCCATCAAATGTTTTCTGAAATGGACCAAATTTTACGTGGTTCTTATTGGCATCAATACGAAACTTTTGGTGCCCGGGGAGCGAAGATCGGAGCAACTTTAATTTTTCCCATGTGTGTCTGAACCACCCTAATGATCACTCAGCTGACGGTCTTACCCCGATTATAAGAATAGCTGATTATGTTTTTTATCATTCTAATTATATTATGAACTAAATGTATAAATTTCATTAAATTTGAAATGACCTTAGAAATTTTTTTTTTGTACTTGTTTATGTAAGTAGCTGACATATAATCCCCCATTATACACGCAGCTGACTATTATTTTTATTATTATGATCATCTTAACATTAATTGTGCAAATTTTCAAGTGAATTGAAATGGGTTTTGGACATCCTTTTTTTTACATGATGCGCATTTTCTCACAACCAGCTCCACCACTAGCCTGGCGACTGACGCTTGTTTCGATTATCAGCCATATCAAAACTATCAATTACAAACAAAATTAAGCGGGAGGAAATCGCCACCTGAAATGCAACGCTGCCTCCCGTACTATTATGTTCTCTGTATTTATACTATAAGTATAGTATTGTTGGATGTAATTTTTATTATTGACTTAATTTAATGTTAAGATTCATGGTTTCAGGCGTCATAAAAACAAACATTAATTTGGATATGCCACTTAAATTAAACTCCCAAGGATACTCCCTTATTTTATATTCTCGAAAATTATGAACTAAATCTCCCTTAAAAATCGCTCCTAAGTAGCACTATCACAAATTGTGTTTACTCAAATTTTTGGGGGTTGGTTTTTTAGTTTGTCTTGGCACTTTGGCTATTGGTTAATAGAAGACTACAGTTTTTAGGGGTTACTTTTACAGAAAACGAATATTAATTTATAATAGCTAGCTAGAAATTTGTGAAATGCATTTATCACAGCCAAGCTTTTTCCATACAGTACACGCTTTTGTGTTCAATTAAATAAAAATTAATATTGAACAGTTTTGCAAAATTTAAATTTTTGTAAGTGTCATCGATAATAGTATTATTTATGTGAAATTATAAATTATTTGCTTTATTTCGATCCAAAGCATACATTTCGCTGATTTTTTTGCATAATTCTTAAGAAATAATAACGTATTCGATTGATAGTTTCCATTTTTAAAGAACTGAAAATAATTTAAAAATTTGAACATTTTTTTTTCGATTTTTCCATATTTTATTATTCAATGTTTCTCTTCATTCAATCTACAATCATGTAAAAAAAATTTAGTAAATTAAATTCGAATTTAAAATTGCTTATGTTTTTCTCTAAGCGTGTAGTAAGTACATCGCACTGCAAAAAAGTCTCATACGGCAGCGTCTTACACGTTCAAAGTTTTTCTATTTTCAAAATAAAGATTAAATTATCAATTAAATTAATCAATATTTATATCAATGTACCTTATTTACTGTAGTCATTAGTTTTATTATTTGATCATCAATTTAACTTCGAAATGAAATACTAATTTTCTCTGAATAAAATTTCATTCTACTTTAAAAACTAATAAAGAGCGCTCAATGTAAAATTAAAATAATATTTTTAAAAAATTTTTTAGCTTAAAAAAAAAGAATTATAAAAAATAAATTTTTTGCATAAAGTTTTCCTATTCTGACGAAAAGAGAAATTCTACACAATGCCAAAGCTAAGAAGGTCCATCTCATCGTCAAGACTACAGCACCCCACATCAGCTCCGCTCGCACAAGACTCACCAACGTCAGGTAAGCGCATGTATAGCACACCGCAAGGGTCTCCATCCAGGTTACAGCCTGCGCCAGTACCTTCGGTGATGTTATCTAATTTTCAACTTCAAATGCAGATGGCAGAAAGGGCAGTACCAAAGGAAACCCTCAGCGTTTTTCTGAGCTGTTAAACAGTGAAACCGATCGCGAAAATTTTGAAAAATAAGCAATTTTACCATCTTTCGACCAGTCGACGTGAATTTAAAAAAACTAAGGCTGTTACTACGCGGATACGCGGAGTTGTGGTACTCTGGAGTCCGGTACGAGCTCAAAAGTCGGGTTTTCGCTACCGACCGGCTTCAGAACCATTTCGGCCCCCAAAAAACAAGCCTACGAAATTTACAACTCGACCTTTAAAAATAAACAAAAGATTGATGAATCGACGGACATGTTTGTTGTGAAAAATAGAGCCCCATTTACAGAACTACCTGCACCGGAGTTTCCGGCAAACGTACAAATCGATATGATTTATGGACTTCTTTTACTCAATGTCCAAAAGCAAATAAAGCGCAGCGAGATCGGTTCTTTTGCAGACCTTTCTTCAAAAGCGCGCATATATGAAGCGCAACTGGAAGCCGGATCAAGTTTAAAGCTTCAGCGGAACGAAAATGCCGGACCTCAACAGCACAATAAAGATATCGAAAAGGATGAGCTGAAGAATCGCTCTCAAGTTTGCAGTATACTACTAACATTGCTTCAAGAATATTGCCACCAATGTCAAAAATGCGGTTTGGCGGGGATATTCAGATCAAATTTCTCATATTGTCATCAATTTCGCTACAAAAACGCTACTACAAGTAATACAAGGAACTTCCAAAAGGACTATGAACACCATCGTATGCCAAAATACTGGACATATTGCGGCCTCTCTAAATTTTGGAAAAGAGTTGAGAACTCCTGTTTAAGTATCCCACAATTTATCAAATAACTATTTCGAGTATTTTGTTATAGAAATTACACTGCAATTAAAAATATTTTTCGAAGTACTACAATAATCGGAATGATGAAATCTTCATAACAAGCTATTATTACCTTAGCATGTAGTAACTGAAATCCAAAAAAAAAAAAAAAACAACAGTTCTATGGATGCTTTCATCAACTTTTTCAAAATGCCAAACATTAATCAATTGCTCACGGACTTTCTGCCTATAAGCACTTCGAATTGGATGCTACTTAGCGTAGCAACACTTCAGGCTAAGAATTTATTTAAGTACAAAATAAATATTCCAATAAAAGTTCATTGTTAAATTGCACTTCAATGTTTGAACGAAATTTCTTCAGAATCATTGTACATAATCAAGTAATGGACATGAAAATATTTTTAACTAAATAATAATCTCGAAATGTAATGACCCTTTCACCCAAAAATCTTCGATAATGAAATTCTAATCAAAGTACAAAATGTTACTGAAGTCAGAAAATAACTTTTAAGAATAATAAAAACTTAACACAAAAATACTATGTATGTATATAAAAGGGCAATGCTTGATTTTCACTTCACTACAGTGAATCAAAGAAAATATTACACAGCTTCATTGCAATTCTTAGTAAAATTGTTGTTAAATTATAAAATTACTTATTAAAAATACAGCATTGAACAGCAAACAAATATTGATAGTTGCTAACTGACTGAAAGTTGATTGTTATCTTTTAGATGTTGTTACTTGTGTCACTCAAACATATAGCGTTGATAACGTAAATTTACTTTAATATTTGTTTGGTAGTACAATATGACAACAATTTTGGTTTGAAAAATGGCAATATACGAAAAGTATTTACACCGGTCAATATTTTTTAATTGTTACCTCGAGTTAATTTCTTTTACCGAAAAATTAAATAAAGTCTTAAGAATAAAGAAGTTAGTTTGCGTTTTTTTATTTTTTCCCCAAATACCCTTAAAAGAAAAACTATACTGTAATGACTTGATTGCGAAAGCTCTGCATTTTACACATTTAATTTTTAAGGTTTTCCGACAGCTATCGAATTTTTCAACATACTAAATTAATGTTCATCTTGTTTATAAATCCGAGGTTTATTTACACCTGCGTGCGAAAAAATAGCAGTTACTTTTCCACGTCTGAATTTTGTAATTTTGGACCATAATTGTCCCTGTTTGAAGTGTGAAACAAAAATAAGGTAAATAAATTTGGGATTTATTTTTCGTATAGTTTTTATTTTTCATAAAGGCAATGATGTTTTTCATATGACATTTTTTCGCACGCAGGTGTATAACCAAGGTTCTCTGTACGGTCAGCTTAACTCAATTTCAAAGATAAATAAGATGGTTCTATTTTTTTTTTTAAATAAAAAATAATAGTCGCGTGTCCATATAACCAAGTGTAATTACAGTCGATTTTTACAACGCTTTCAAATTTTTAAAATATTTCGATATCTTTAAGTTCCTACATCACGCCGAGAGTATTTGAACAGATAAATATTTTAGTATTTTCAATCATGCCGTAAAATGTTTTCAAAATTCCCTAGCTTGTAGCTTCTTTTAAAGGCTTTTCAAACACAAGTAGAAACATAATATTTTATACTTGGCGTATAAAGCATAAAAACATATTCCTCTCTTTGTTATCTTTGAAGAGACTAGGCAAAATATTTTTGTGAGGTGTTTAAAAGACATCTTACAAAGACTTCAAAAATAATTGAAAAAAAATGTCTTGTTTACAGACTTTTAAGATGTTTAATCAAGTTTAATTTTTCCTAACAACTTGTACGCTGATCTTGAACCCATGTCTCAACGATCCATAGTACTGCGCGTCCAACTAAACTATCTGTGATATATTATGTTAAAGGTTAAAGGCGAAACATATCTTTCTAACGTTTGTCTTAAAAACATAAAAATTGGACAAAAATATTTACTCATGCCCTCTTATAAAGACACATAGGAGATATGTATGAGGTGGCATGCTTCATGTGTCTCCTTATAGTGTACAATGTACACTGTACATAATAAAATGCTCATGGAAACATGAGGCAGCACATCTTTCGAGTGACTTTGATGTCTACTGTATAAAGACACACCCAGCAATTCCACATGTCTTTATAAACACTTTATTACAATCAGCACTAATCCATACTCGAGTCAGAGTACTTAATATCTTTATAATCCTTTTATTATGTACATTATAAAGACACTCACGAAGTATGATACGTGATGTCTTTATTATGTGCAGTATAAAGACACACACGAGACATGCTACCTAATGTCTTCTAAAGCATTTTTTTCAAGCATGTCATTATACTGTACATAAGAAAGTGCTTATAAGAACATAATCATGTATATCTTTATACTGTATAGTGATACATACAAGTCATGCCACCTAATGTCTTTATATTCAGCCTATTATAAGCTTTAAAAATTCATATTAATGACATTTTTATGACACTCTTTATTACGATTTTACATATATCTCTAGCAAGATATTATGTAACCAAAATTTCGCTACAAAGGAAAGTACATTTTTAATTACGATACCAAGCCATTTTAAAGACATCAGTGCTTTCCAAGCTGGATTTTTGTCTTGGTAACTTCCACTTATGCTACTAGGGTTATTTTACGTGTCGTACAACTTTCATAAAACAAATAAGTACAATGCCTACATTAATGCCAGAAAAAAATTTGTACATTTATTTTATATGCATTTATTTATTATATTATACTTAGTACTGTAGTTAGAGGAATATTTATAAAAAGATTTGCATGGAGTAATATTTGCAGTTAAAAGTTTGCATTTAATTTGAAAAAATAATCATTAGGCGGTTAAAATGGCAACGGAATAGACTTCAACTGTTATGAAAAATTAATTACTAAAAAATTCAGTGAAAAAGTGCGGAAATTGTTAAAAAAATTCTCTTTAATGCTGTGTTTTTACAAAGACCAACTGGTAGTTGTAGATTTAAAAATAAAAAAAAATTATCTCTACAAACTTAACGAAGAATTCAATTATTTATTAATTAAATTATATAAAAACAAAGCTGAAAACTATGTGCCTATATGAATACAAATTCACTTTATGAACTATAAGAGTTCACGTTTGGCTAGTAAATACGTAATCTTTCTCTCAGTGCATTCTACCCAAATGCGTTCGCTCAAAGTGAATTTTACTACGAGCGGATGATTTCTTTGCATTCACATTTTTATACGTTCGCGCAGGGTTAAAGCACATGAAACTTCTGTCTAACTTTTTTTTTGACTCACTGTAATGTAATGTAATGTCATATTTGCTTATGAGTTGAAGAATCCCTTATCAACAAGCAATTAACAACGAAAGAAACAACAAAGTACAAACGAAACTAAAATAACTAAACAAGATAAGCACTTTCTGAACCAGAAGGGCAAGGCCAAAGAAGTGCTAACAAATAAAAAAAGGCAAAAAAAGTAAAAATGAAAAAAAATCAAATTAGGGGTTGGAAATGAACATATCTTTACTAAGGTAGATATGGTGAAAAATCACGCAATGGTCACAAATTCAACGTATCAACAAGGGATCCTTATGGTTAGAAAAGGATAAATGTTATAGAAAAAAGAAAGAAGATGCATTGCATTGGTGTTTTTAGCTACCTGCTAAAAACTCAAACTAATATTTCCGTAGCTGAGTTAAAAGTGTTAAAATTTTGTATAAATACCATGGCTAGGACCTTGAAAAAATTAGTCTAACTCAAACCTCTGTATGGAGCACAGTTGCAGCTGCAGTTTGCTGGAAATGCGTGCGCATTACATAGTGGCGTACGAATTCTTCACTAGTTTTATATTGAAGACGTTCAGGTAGCTTCGAAAGAATACGATGTATAATTAACAAACTGAAATTGTACTCTACAAACTCTCGCTTGGAAAGTGGCAAAAGTGTTTTAAACACAACACATCGGCTGAACATTCTTTCTGCAGAAATGTTTGAGCCAAATTGAAAGCTTTAAATATTGGCTAGTGACACTTTTACGCTGAAGTGTCACAACAACGTTGCCAGCATTAACGAACTGTGATAGCAGCATGTTTAGCAATATAGTTAATCATTGTCTTCCGAATTTTAGTATTTTAAGTTAATTCAGGTACATATTTGAAATTATATAACTTAAGTTTAGTTTTAATTTTGAAAATCTTTGTCTTCCGGTTTGTTTGTTTTGCTTAAAAATTATGTACATAAATTTAGTTTTAAGTCGTGAATGTAAAAAAATATTGCTTAATAAATATTTTGCTAAAACAGCACAGATATTTAGTTTTTATTTCAAATTCATATAATTTAATTCACTTTTCAGCAATTGGGAGCAAAAGACTGTGAAATTTTAAATTTTTTTAAAAAGTTCAACAGGGTAATGTGTATTAATTTTTAAATGGCAACAATCAGTGGTGTAGCTTTATTTTTGCGTCACCTATTCGGTGTAAGTTTCTGGCTCAATAAACTGAACGCGGCAGGGACACATTTCTTGCAAAACACTGCTTATATCAAAAGTTTTTAAGAAATAATATTCCTTTTACATTTTTTTTTTACACAAAAACAATCTGAGAGTATTTCACTCGAAATCACCATTAGTTTTTCATGTTGCGTAATATATTAAAATAGCCCCCCCCCCCTCCTATCCTATACTACCGTCGTTACTCGACACCCGAGTTGTATATGTTTTGCCGGCTCTGTACACGGTTAGAAATTTTGGATTAAATTTTAATACTTTTGGGTTTACATACATGACTACACCAGAATTGTATTAAAATTTAATACTGCCTAAATATTAAAATTAATTTTTAATACTTTTTTGTATTAAAATTTAATACTCGTTTTTATTAAGATTTAAAAAAAAAATGTTTTCATTTCGAATGGGATTCGAACCGGGTTCCTTGTGAATTCAATTGATGCACGCGCAGCTTAACGACATCAGCCACCGTAGCGTTATTTATTGGTTGGCTAAAAGTTTATTTATATTGACAACAACATAAAATGAAAGTTCAATATTGAAGTATTAAAATATAATACAGAATGGTTTAAAGTTAAGTATTATATTATACATTAAAATTTAATACAAAATTTATTACAAAATTTTGTAATCTATTGAAAAGTATTAAATTTAATCAATATTGTATTAAAAATCCTTGTAATATTTCGCTTGTATTAAAATTTAATCCAAGATTTCTAACCGTGTATAACAGCCAATATTTGGGGACTATTTCATTTCAATTTGTGTTTATTTCATTCGTTCTCATTGGTGTTTTAATTATTGTTTGGGGATTTGTTTCATAATGAAATAAGGCCCGATCATTGGCTGTTATATCATATATTTGTTTGGAAATTATTTCACATTTTTTCACCATTATATCGTTGGGGGTTTTTGCATTGGGGCTATTGCGTGCATCCCAAAATCATACAATATAATTTTTTAAAAAAAATGGAATTGTTAAAAAATTACCGAAACAAAAGTTTCAAACAATGACTGGTAAAGTTTTTGGTCTAGACATTTATGATATGTATCTCATTTGAAATGAATTATTCAACTTTGTTAAAAAAAAATCGATCCTTTGACTACCGTCAAAAACTGCATTCTTTAAGCTTGCGGACACTGATTATGAACTTTGGGCTCGTAGAAGATTACAGTAATGGTAGCACACTTCGAAAAAGAAACCCAGCTGAGTTCACAAAAAGTTTTGTTTGATATAATGAGATATATGTATGCAACTCTTATGAATTGATTCACAAATACGTTTAGAATCTTATAAATATACAAAAATATCATTCTTAAACTATGCAATGCAATAAAATGTTAGTTATGCCTTATTAAAGTGTGAACGTTTTTATATTTTTGTGTTGCATAATTTTAGGCAACATTTTTCTTTTACGCAAAGAACTCGCTGAGTTGCTGCATCATAAACTTGAACATGGTGTGGGCTATCAATAGTAAATTATTATGTGCCACGTTATTCAAATACGTATGATACTCCATAAACAACTTTTGGAAAAAAACTGAACAGGAAGCTAAAGGCTTGGGTTGCTGCATTTGAAGGTCACTTAAAAAACTACAACATTCATCATTTTATAGTTAGTTATAACTTAAAATAGCCTTGCAAGATGAATTCCGAAAAATAAATCATAACTTCTGAGAGGACTTTCAACATTTGCATTCCTTGAAATTATTGACCCTACAAACTTGTCATGCAATAAATCAATTCTGTCATATGCTGTGTGACACATAGCGCCGTCCTGTTGAAACCACGTATTTTTTAATTTAATATTTTCCAATTTAAGTAGGTTATAAAAAGTCCATTGTCACGATTTGGACCGTTCACCACAGACACGTAGTAACGGCAACTTCTTCTTTATTTTCGAAAAAATAAGGACCAATGATTCCACCGTACCAAAAACCACACTAATCGGTTACTTTTATGGAATGTAAGGGATCCTTGCGTTGGATTGACTTGAGACCAGTGAAGATAATTTCCTTTAGCAAAATCAGTAAAGTGGAGAGTAGTCTGATTTGTTGAAGACATTTGTCTGAATGGCAGCAATATTTTCGTGACTTCGACCGGATCCTTATCTAACTGTTACACAAACATTAAACAGCCCGGCAAAGTTTCCTTTGAATCAGACCGAGCAACGAACTGCGAATCCGAATTTGACTTGTGATTCGACCCATCAGCTCCAGTTTTCAAAGTTTCGGGAGTTCTTAGAGTTTTGCGAGTCTTTTTTTGCTTTACTAATACAGTACATATGGTCGGTAAATTCATAAATTTCCACAAGCGATATCTTAAAGAGGAAGAAATATTTTGAATGGAATCCAAAGGGGTTTTGAAGAAAAGTTTCATCATTCACTGAAACATAACATAAATAGAAGGTTTTTTGCACATTTAGATTGGAATATTTCCAAAATCAGAGCTGATGGGTCAAATTAGAAGTCAAATTCGAATTTACCGCATCAAAAATCTTCGGCAAAGTATTGTCTTGTTCATAGATCGGATATTCCGTCTACCTACATATGTTATGCAACAAAGGATTACGTTCAAAATTATCCACAACTCGACGAACAGTGAGCACACCAACCAGACCGATTATGACGTCCTTTATATGTATATCGTAAGACGTGCACGATAAGGTGCTTTAATAGAAAGATTGTTTTAATAAACAAAAATTGAATAATTTCCAAGTGTTGTGAAGGCGTCTTTCTGTCCATGATAAAATTGCAAACCTTACTGAATATAATTAGCTGTGACACAAAATTTTGACCTTTCTAACATGACCACATTGTCGATTTGAAAACATATCGCTCACTTTCTTCAAGACTGGTATAACTCAAATGTGATTTTTGAGTTGATGATGCAGAAATATCCGCCATTCCATGTTTTATTTCGTGTGAAAAAATCAAAAAGGTATCTTATAAACTTACCGTGTGAGAAGAGTTTACATAATTTTCATATAAAAATTAATTTATTGAAAACTTTAAATGCATTTTTCTCCCACTTAGGGTACTTTGAATTATGCCAGCTTTGAAGATAGTGAGCGATATCACCCCTACTGGAAATACTTCGGGTAGGACTTAAAAGAAAATTTAATAATCTAAAAAAAAATGTATAAATATTCTATTTGCGACAAACTTTGACCATGGCGATTTTTGTATCTTAACCGAACTAAAAGCTATATATAGACAGAAACTCATTTTCGGTTCAAGAAATCGATTTAGGAGAAAAAGCATGTTACAAAAAATTTCAGATTCTAGCAAATACTCTAAACAACAATAACCAATTATTTAAATTAAAAATTAAAATTAAATTAAATTAAATTAAAATTTAGTTTAAGATGTCTGCGGGAGCATCATATTGGTATGGCGATCATTAGAGTTTACTTGGTGAGGAGAACCCACAAAAAAGTGTGACCGCAATTGAGGAACGAAAATGATAACGAAAAATTTCATTGATCTCAATTGTTGTAGTATTTTTTTTTTTAAATTTGTTTTGCACAAAATGTGTTAAAGGATTCTTAGATTTTAGCAATGCATTAATTTTATTCATTTTGACTCTGCAACAAAAATCATTAACTGTGGTTTTTTCTTCTAGAAAATTCTTAATTCTTTTTGCTCAATGAATAGATTCTTACTGAGTTCTACATTATATAAACAACGCCTTTTTGATATGTGTTTGCTAACCAATTGGAAATAAGCAACCGAAACTGAAGTGAGACACGCAGGGTTAATTGGAAACGATTTCATAAAAAATAAACTACCTGTTGGCTCAGAAGCATATGCGTACACTTCTGTATTAGGAAAGAATGGTAAAAAAGTCACCCTTATTTGTTAAGCCGTGAGACTACTGCACAGCGCACAATCAGTTGGTTGTGTATAAATTGCTGTGTTAAGGTCAAGAGAAATCAGTTAAACTCATTGCTTCAGCATGTCAGGATGTAGGAGTACAATAAACTTTAACCTTGACCACAGCTTAGTACGTGGACCCGGCAACATATGGCGGTTATAATACTTTCGGACAATTGCAGCGCATTGGTTTCAACTCAACTTGTGACAATCAGTGGCAACACCAATTGTGCCTTTTGCTTTGGACTGTTGCGCATTTCATATCGAAAATCTTCAATATGGTTAACGCGTAACAGCAGCATTGCGGAATAAAAGCTTTAATTGCAATAACTTTTTTTTTATTAAGAACAATTAGCTGTGATAGCAACTTGATTAAATTTAGAAAATTATTGTCTTCCAGAAAAAATTGTATTCTTAAGTTTTTTAGCGTTAAAAAAATAATCTTTGTCTTCCGGTTTGTTTGTTTTGCTTAAAAATTGTATCTAGAAAAATACTTATTATGCTTTTAATTTTTAGTAAATAAAATTGTATATATTTGTAAAAAAACAAATGAAATAATGTTTTTTTTTTAATATATAAAATAGTTCCTTTTTGTTCTTACATCAGTGATAATACAACTCTCTTTATGAAGATAGTGTATACATATTTGCAATTTTTGGGAGCGATTAGTTTAAGCACCTATGGTCAAACTGAATAAATTGAATTTAGAAAATAAAAAAAAAACAACTGAATGTCACTAGTGTTCTAGTGTTTAAAGCATAAGCCAACGCTCAGGGGATACCCCCTATAAATGCAATGCACCGCGTTGTTTTAAGAAAAGGCGAAAAGTTAGAGGGAAGGGGGATAGATGGAGCAGTGTCGGTGAACAGGTATCTTGAATTTCCGATGTCAAAACTGCAGGGGAAGACAAACGCAGGCAGTTGTTTCACAACTTAATCGTGCGGCCAAGAAAAGAATTATCACGAAAGTGTAATGTCCTGTTAAACACCAGCGTGACACAAAAGGGATGGGCCTGATGAGACGCCCGAGTACTGCGAGAGAAAAATCGGACTGTGCCACCTTTTCTCTAACTATTTTTAAATTATGACAATACGAGTATAGAATGAAATATTTTTGTTTTCATATGTTGTAATAATATACATATTTTTTTATCGTCACCTATTTCATTCCTAAAAATATGGTCTATGAGGCTATGTAATATTGGTAATGATTGTCTTTGCAGACATCCTAGGCTTGAATCAAGTTTTTTCATATGTCCTCCAAAATATCTAAATATATATATCATATGTACCATTCGAAAACGTTCGGAGTAAAGCCAGGCTACGGAGAAAGTTTTTAATCACCCGGGGTAAAAAGTTGAAATTTTTCTGAGTGATCTCGATTTGTCTCTTGAACAATAATATTGGAATTCAATACGACCGTTTTCGATAAATATGACAAGCGATTTTTAGATTTTCCTTCTTTATGTCTGCAAAATTATTTTTCAATTGTGTCAAATCTTACTATGCATACAAAGAATTTTCCCTCGTTTGTTGCTTACGGGGGAGTTTTTCACTCATATATCTTAAGTGCATGATGCAACATGTTTTTCATCATTACATCGTACTCTGAAAATAATGTGGGAACCTTATGAGGAAATAAGAAAACATGTATGTTTTTAGTTTTGCTTTGTATTTTCTTAGTCTTATTGTATTTTGTTACAAATTTTCTCATGCTGTCAAGTAAATGCAGTGTTGCAATGTGGCCAATGTTGTGTACGGCACCCTTGTTGTAACACCCTTTAGAGCTTGGCATAGAGCGGCATGTGGCGATGTTGTTGTCGTTGGTGGTACATTGTTGATTTTTTAAGCATGTTAGAACGTGTTTATTGCAGTGACCCTTTAATTAGTTATACTATGCTGTTAAATTTTAAATTTCTCTTATTTTTCTCAAAGGAAAGATATCACCCGATCGTGATATGTATGAGTTTCTTGGTGTTAAATTGATATTCTAAAATATATTATATTCATTTATTTGAATGCACTATAATTCGGCTTTTTTTTCAATAGTAGTTGGTGCCACGCCCTTATCTGGAAAAACGTTTCCACGGCTAAAGTAATCGACCGATTTTAAAAAATTTGGTTTGGAGATAAATTGAACTTTAACGTGGGTTATTAAAAACTGATTTTTTAAGGGGGCGTGTCTCCGCCCCTCAATAGGAAAAAACGCTGTCTGGGCTGAGCTGCTTCATCAATTTTGATGAAATTTGGTATCGAGATAAGTAGATTGAATCCTTAGTAAAGATATTTGCTTTGAGTGAGTGGTGCCACGCCTATGACATGAAAAAACCTTTTTCTTGATCGGTTTTTGATGGAATTCGGTACAGAGATAGATTGAATCCTGGTGGTGCCGCGAATCCAACAGGAAAATATGTTTCCACGACAAAACTTATGAACCGATTTTGATGAAATTGGGAACATACATAGTTTGGTAGAACTCCAAAAATGGGTATGTAAAGCTCTCTGTTCTTTAAATGGACGTGGAACCACCCTTAATAGAAAAAAACGCTGACACGGCTGATTCGTTATACCGATTTGGTAGGAGATAAATTGAATCCTGAGTAAAGATATTTGTATTGAGTGGGCGGTGCCACGCCCCTAAAAGGAAAAAGTTTTCACTGCTAAATTAATGGAACGATTTTGACTGAAAATTGGTACAGATTTTGATTGAACCCTAGAAAAAGTTACTTGTTTCAAAGTGTATGGCGTCACGCCCCCAATAGGAAAATATTTTTCCCCTGCTAAACTAATATCCTGATTTTGAGGAAATTTGGTATGAAGATAGATTGAACCTTTGGAAAATATATTTTGTCTTAAGTGGGTGACGCCACGCCCTTAACAGAAAAATATGTTGCCTTAGCTAAACTAATTGACTGATTTTAATGAAATGTGGTATGGCGATATGTATATTGAACTTTAAGGAAGAGATAGGGTAACATTATAACATGATTTTTATTTTTGAAAGCGTTGACAAAAATTAGCTCTTCTTATATCAGATTTTCAATATTTAATAGTGGTTGAATTTTAACTACTGGGTGAACTGTAGTAAATTTAAATGTCGAGTAGCGTAAGTGATACATTTTAGATGGTGGGTAACGAAGTTGAAAATATGTAATTTTATTCTTAAGTAATTATGACGTCAGCAAAATCGCAGTACAAGAATTAAAAAAAACAAATAATTTATTTTTAAATGAAATAAAATCCGAGTTTTTAACTACCCTGATCTAATGTTCTGAAAACAAAATACCTGATATTTCATAATGATAATAAAGCTAGGGGGCGATATCCTTGCTGTTCACTTTGAATGATGAGAGTTGCTACTCTTATATCCGTCACCTATCGACACCACTGCATTTTAAACAATTTAAGCGTTTCGAAGTTCACTGTAGCGTCCCCATGACTACACGCTTTATTTCAATAAAATCAAATACATCATCATGTTCTCAGAAAGACCTCATGGTTGAACTGCAAATAGAACCCCTCTAATTAAGTCCTAACACTGATTCATTTTTAATTTTCCACTACAATTTTGGAATGCATGAAAATCAAAGCAGGGAAATAAAAAAACAAGTGCAGACCTGAGAGATTGAAACAAGTATACAGTTTTTTTTTTTTAGAATTTAACACGCCACACAAATAACACATTTGCTCAATTTACAAAAACATATTGAAAAATGAACCCCCATTTTAAATTGTACTCATATGTGATTTTTGTATGTTTAACTCTGAAATGTACCCTAAATACCATTTGTTGCTTTCGTCAAGAAAATACATGGTAATTAATTTTCATTGGTATGCAGCAACACCCCCACAAATTTTGTAATATAAGAAATTTATTGTAATATTCTCGGCACATTTTGTTACTTGAAGGGTAAACACTACACTTTGCGCTTCAATTAATTTAAAGGCATTTTTTTTGGATTAATATATTGGCGCTTTCATAGAGGGAGGTAATTTTCCAGTGGTTTTTTTCCTGAAGTTTCGGGGGGATTTTCTTTGTTTGGGGTAGTTTTACTTTTACTTTAAGCTGTAACATCGCTTATGATTTTTTATATAGCTGCTAAAAACTTATCGCCGACATCTTTGACCCTGACTGACTTTGACCCTGTTCACATGCATTTGCATTTCTCTATCACATTTTGCTTATTTTATTTTTCACTTGTACTTGTTGTTACAACTCCAATCGACTGCATTGACAAAAAAAAGTACCCTGAAAAAGTTAGAACCTTTTTCTTACTATATATTTGTTTGTCTTTCACAATTCTTTGTTGTCTAATCTCAATTATTTATCTTGACCTTTTTCGTTTTGCTTTTCGAGCTACTTTCAAGGTTTTTTCCCGTTCACTTGTTAAATTCTTTGTTGCACACGTGTGCAGTTGAAGTTTTTCCGCTTTCCTTTGTTTATTTGGTTTTTTCTTCGCTTATAAAGATTGTGATTTTTTGTTGGATTTCATTTAGTAACTGGTACAGTACATACTCGTACTTTAACATTTTGCTGCGTTTCTTTTGACCACTTGTTTTCTTGTTTTGACTTTTTATGTTTCAATCGTTTTTTTTTGTATGCTTCAAATGGCTCTTAGGGAAAGATAAAAAGTTTGATGGTACGTAAAAAAATTACGCTTTTAAGAAAAGTTCCCTCATGTTAGGTTTCATTGCCACAGGATAGTAGTTATATTATAAAGTTGTCAATTATGTAAAGCCAATCGCTTCCAATGCACATTTATTCAATGTAGTTTTTATTTTTTTAGTGTGTTTCTGCTCTCATTATTTATCAGAGAGCAAAACTGAAGCTAAATAATGTGTGATTCAGAAGACGAACGTTGAAGTTCATAGGTCACATTTCACCCATAATATGTACATACGTAACGAAACAAGAATAAAAGTGGTGTCTTTCTACAACAACAAAAACAAATGCAAAACATAAAAAAACAAATAAAAAAATTAAAAAAAAAAAATAAAAGCAAAACAAAAAAAAATAAATTGATAAAAATATTAAAATAAAGAACCACGAAAAACATAAAATAAGCTGCAAAATGTATTAAAGAATCTTCTTGCTATTGGTTTTCCCGACAGCTGTGAGAGCTATAAGCTAATGGGAAGTTTTCAATGACATTATTCCCCCCTTCCCCCATTGATATAATTTATCAGATTTTCTTATAAACCTACAAGGTATATTCGATGTAAAGGGGACATCCCCGGAATATTGGATTTAAGTTAAAAAAAAAAAAAATATTAACAACACTTCCACGATACTACATAATAGGTGCCACGCCCTCTTTCTGAAAACCGCCAGCTTTTTGTCTGATGCTTGGCCGAACCATTTTTTGTATTTATGTGAAATTTGATTTCATTATTTGAAATAATTCTTTCACTGCAACGTTTTAAAGTATTTGATTTTATGGACGGTGCCACGCCCACCAAGTTCGAAAGTTCTTGTCCAGAGCATTCCGAGTCATTCTTACTATTTGTGTGAAATTTGGTGCCATTACCATAGATAATTTTCTCAGCATAGCACTTTGACTTCACGCTTGCATTGAAAACATTTGAGGTGAATTTTTTATTATACATCCGGAAAAAGTAACAATTGCTTAAAAATAAGGCTTTGTAAGAATAGTTTAAAACCTCAGTCCATATTTGTCCAAATAAATAAATTTTGGTATAAGATGAACCAGCTAATAGGACAATTATTAGATCAATTTTCAGCCCTATCGGACAGCTTTTACTTTGGTCTCGGACGTTAGGCAAATCATGCTCCATATTAGTAACCCAATTTAAAAAACAGATTCCATTTCTTTTGAGCTAAGCCAATCCAAGCTGCATCTTCTACAATCAACATTGACCTGCTGATTTTACTGCTTATCAAATATCAAATCAAATACATACCTTACTTGAGACTATGAAAAATTGCCATGATATCTAATCATCTATAAAGGTACAATATCAAAATAAAAGATTTTCATTGCTGTTGTAATTTTCCTTATATTTTTTATTCAAAATATTATTACTCATATATGTATATTTCTTAATTACTATTTTGACATAGATCCAATCTTAGTACAATTTTTCTTCGAAAAAAAGCAAAAAATTTATCTACTTGCATTTTTATTATTTTAAAAATAAATTTAATCAAAATTAAAATGTCTGCATTAAATCTCAAGATATAACATTTCTTTTCATTTGGAGAAAAAATTGTATTCCTAAGTTTTTTTTTTTACCCAACAAAGCTTCTAGACCGCTTTTACATCAATATAACAAAGTCGCTGTGTCCAAACAATGCTACGCTTGCCCAATAAAAGCGCTAAAACTTTTTATCTCAAACAATGCTACTTTAGTCCTAGTTTTTTCATTGTGAAAAAACTCAAAAAGTTCACAAACTCCATTACTCCAATACAGCTCACGCTTGTGCCCAACGATCCATAAAATGCCATTCAATATGATAAGGCTCCATAGTTTGACGCTGTAAAGATGTCCAGAAAAAGGTGCCAGCATTTGTGCGCGCAAAATGTACAGGCACATAAAGATCTTCCTTATCGACTGCTTCCAGACGTCTAGTGCCATCTTCATTGTAGACTATCAAAGCAGCACCATCCTCACAATGATGTAGCTCCTCAATCAATTTACGTTCTAAATGTTCGTTGGCCATATTGTCCAGATCATTGTTGAGCCACTCAAATTCAGCTTCCTTCTCATCAGATGCAATATAAGAGCTGCGTTTCGGTTGCTTAGCATTTGACTTGAAAATGCGCCCCAAAATAGGCTTCAATAAATTTTTCAAGCGGCGTGACGGTGAAACTTTCGATTTGTAGACAGTGCAATTTTGGTTATTGAAATTGTAGATGCCCAACGATTGATTTGCGGCTGCGCTGTTGTTAAGAGATTTTTTGATGGTACTCATTTTAAAAATTCTTTTTGTTGTCTAATTTTAGGCGTTGAAAATAACTGCAACGATTTTCTTTAATTTTTATTTGTAACTTGACTGCTTGCAGCACAAATTTTGAATGTTGCTCATCTCGGTTGGAGCAGCATTATTTATATGCTCTCTTTGTGAGAAAAAATTTCTTTGCGCAATGGAGTGCGCTCTCTTCAAATTCGTCTGGGCCAATAGGATTCTGTTTTGAAGCGGCAGGTGTGCTGTACAAAAATTTCTCACGTTTTTCGAAAAAAGATTTTTCTTGTCTTGTCTTGTACGTTTTTAGTAAGGATCGCTATAAGAATACTCAAAGAAACGAACGACATCAGAAGAAGATACGCAAGAGAGAAGGATGAATATGCAGCAGGTAGTGATGCAGGCACTTACTCATTACAGTGTATGACAAATTTTTCTATTTGAAATTTGATGTACGAATAAAGTTTCAACATTGTGCCAGACAAGATTTTCTCATATCCAAATAAAATTTGAAACAACTTTGCACAAAGTTAACAACAAACTTTTGAGAAAATTCTCGTAAAATTTTTGACCGTTAGATTGTACATATAAAATTTAATAATTTTTGGCGAGATATTCGGATGGAGTTTCAAAGAATTCATTGAGTGAAGTTTGAAGTTGAAGTAAAACTTTAGACCAAGGAGTTTAATGAAGTGCATATAAATACGCCTTGTTCTTCCTCATCTCTATATACTTACAAAAGAACGTTCTGAATCGTTTGTTGAATGGAGATTAAGTCTTTACTTAAGTTTGCTCTGTAATATTAAAACGTATCCTTTATAGCATTACTTACTATTTGTACCTTAGTCTGTAAGGATAATTGCGCATAGACTTAAATAAAGAAAAAGATATAAATCATCAATGGCTCTCCATCGGAATTAAATCCTCAATAAAGTTGATCATTTCGCACTATGGCAGCTGAAAAATATCCTTACAAACATCAATGTTTGCAAACAGTCTATGCCTGCTGGCATATTAAAATGTGTTGAGGAGTGTGGCCCAACACTGGCTCTAACATGATGCAATATTTTCAACATATCATTCCTCTGTGAAATTGTTTTATCATGCTGAAAGAGTGACTGCACTATCTGTATAATGTAGTGGACGGTTTTACATTAAGGGAAAACTCCATCAATATTGAAGTTCCACTGTGCTCTGTGTTTTTCCTTTCCTTATCCATCATCGCACTCCAATACATTCCTTTGTGGACAACATCCATTTGAAGCAAGCTCAAAGTTGGCACATGCTAATCGGTTCGATTATAATTTGAGGAAGATGTAATGTTAGTTGGTGCCTCAAAGATTAATAAATAGTTAACCTCCCCCCCCCCCCCTTCTCAATATTGCTGGCGATCAAGATTTTTTGAGGTAGATAGATCATATTTTCGGTGTAACAAAAGAATCGAATAGAGTATTAAAAACGATGTAAGAAATACTTTACCGATGTTGATCTAAAGTCTGTCTATTTTGCTTAAATTTAAGCTAAAGAGAGTTCACAGACCTTAGTTAAGGCCAACGAAATCTCTTTCGGAACTTTCAGACCAAGTAGCTCAACAACGTGCTGTACAACTAATAGGAGATGTGAATATCGTCCCCTCTGTTGAACTCTTGAGCACAGACGCTGGTGACTTCTTTCGATACGTACGAGTATTAATACAAGATATGCTCTACCAAAATACGTGAATTGGTTGCGGCAGCACTAAGCTTTGCAATTTGAGATAATTCGTTCTTCAAACGCATACATAAGTTTTGAAACTATCTCCTTGAGAGCACTTTTCCCTACATCTTGTGATATCATTAGATTCAAAGAAAAGTTCACTGACACTTTAGAAAAGACAGTCGTCTCTAATTTCTTAATAAAATTGCTGATTTTCACTACAGACGACTATCTGATATCAGGCGGGCTCAGATAATCGCTGATCTATAATTTTATCATTTCTATGACAAAGAGTCTACTTTGCTACACATTTTTTTACCCAAGCTACTTAAAATTGTGGCTACCAACGATTGAAGATATAATAAAATTATTTTTTTATAACGTTTCAGACATAATTTGGGAAAAGTTCTTGCTTGACATTTTAAACGTACACGCAAAGTTTTAGAACAATATTAAAAAAAAAATATATATTCAATTACAGCCTGATTATATTTTTTCTTATTCAGTTGATCCTGTTAACATATTTCGTTATATTTCTCAATTTTTATTCACTTTACTGGTTAGTAGTAGCTCGTAAATATCAAATATTGTATTGCCCAGTGTTATTTTTACAACATGTTGTATGGAGAGCGTGAGAAACTGACTAAACGCTTTATTAAAGGCAATTTTTAAATAAAAAAAATAGTCTGAAATAAATAACATTTCATGTCCTTTGCAATCCTACGGAGATTTAATTATCCTTGCAAGGAGGGATCAGTAACGACTATAAGAAAAAAAAACTGCAAGTAAGAAATATCAAAAAAATAAATAAGAAAAAAAGCGTTAGCAAAAAGTCCTTGCTACGACCTAAACGTGGGAACGTTTTTTCACAAAACCGTGCTTATATATTATCCTTGCTTGTTATGGTTGTTTTCCTTCTTTCTGTAGCATTTTGATAATGATGGTACATTTAATCTGTTGAGTCCTGCGTAAATTGATACCAATTGAAGACCATATGTTGTTTCTTTCAGCAACAGAAAATCGAAAGCAACAAAAAAAAGTTGTTTACATTTTATCTTTTAAAGCGCTTTTTGTTTGTATTTTTATTTTGATAAAAACTTCACTGAAATCCAAGCGAAACTGGTTTACTGTAGTTTGTTTTGGTTTAATAAGGACACGTTTTAATAACTGCCGATTGTGTGTGTGTACCTATGTGTGTGTTTTTGATGAATAAGGTTTTTGTGCGGTTATATTTTGGGTTGAATTTCATAAATTACTTTAATCTGCGCCATTAATCACTTGACAGTGGAGTCCTGTGAGCCGCTGGCATATCAATTTTCGCTTGGTGCTACTGCTATGTTATTGCTTAGGATGCTTTTGTTTGCTACACTGTGAAAAGATTGTTAAGAATTAGTGGAAATTTTTGTTTTGATGAAATAAAACGAAAAACTTAAGCAACGAACTTGATATGTTTATATGCCAATTGAGATTACTTTGCAGTTGTCATTAGATCATTTGACAATTAATATATATTTTCTTCATAAATTTGATATCGTTGTTCAAATTCGCTCTCTTAGCATCAATATCCCGCGACCATCCTGAAAAAAACAGAAGGCGATTTATGGTCATCTTTTTTACATTTTATGCATTTCAGAAAATGTGTACCGGATTTGGAATAAGCGGTACACTACTCAAAGTAAATAAAGGGAAAAGCAAAAAAATAGTTCTTTGGGCTGCGTATTTGACTTGAATTTTTACTTATAAACTATTTTATAATTATGGTTAAATACATACATTTTTTTCAGTGTAAATGTAATTTTATCCTTTCAAAGAAAAGGATGAAATCATACGAGGAACAAATCATCGGCAAGACCATAATCATTGAGTGTTGCGATGCATTACTAAAGACTTGATGTATGTGATCCGCTACTTGCTGTCTCTTTCACACTGCAAATCTTCTCTCTTGCCATTACTTCAACCATAGTATCCTTATAAGATAATTGCCGATTCCAGCTACGTGATAAACAAGTGCTTCGTCTCAAAAAAGAACGTGTTCTTATATTTTTTGTTTTGTTATTGTTTTTCTTTTGATGAAATGAAATTTTAGCAAAGGAGCAGGTCAAAAGGACTAAAGTAAAGCCATCAACGAGATTAAGATTTTTTTAGGATTTTAGAATTGGCAGCGATGTGGTGCATTTTTTCATATTCTATACGTGATTTTTTTTCTCATAAAAAAGGTTCATTACAAGTGCATTCATTTAATGTCAGTTACATTCGAAAATGTTTGCTTGTTTAGATAATATTGTTGTTGCCATTGCTGATAGTTTGTTATTTCTATCGAATTTTCTCGATAATTCCGAAAGTACATGTTTGCCATGAAAAATCATCGTCAGTACATTTTGTATATTCCGAATATTTCTAGAAATTTTCATTTTTTTTTTTTGTAATTTTTTTATTATTTCTGTATGCAGTCAACTTGACTTTTACTTTATTTCGAGCAATTTTAATTGAATTAATTTTTTTTGGAAGAGATAATTAGAATATTAAAATAAATATTATAATCGATGTACAACTTCCAATGCCATAAAAAAATCAGTTGAAAATGGGGTCTACTTGATCTTTACTTGCAAATATTGAAAAATGCGTCCAAAACGCACTAATGACTTAGCATGCAAAAAATAGTCTAAAGTTGTTAATTCACACGGCTTTTCTGCCCAGTTGATGCATCGGAAACGTGAAATAATGGAATTATTTTATTAACCACGCAATCCATTGTTTCACGAGCTGTATGACATGTTGCAACTATTTCTCATTCAAAGCTTTTTCATCAATTTAAAAAAAAAAAAAAAATACAATCTGCATGGGTTTATATCGAATTCTATTAACATTAATATTGTTGCCAACATATATTTTGAAAAAATATGGTCTGATGACACAATCAGGATCCAAATTATTTTTTGGAATTTATTGGATTTATTGTTCCAGCAATCAATCAATGTTCTCCACATCCATTCTTTTGAAGAAGAACCTTTGCCTCAGACTTGTCTAGCTAGGTCTTCTTATAGCCACGGCCCGCTTGAAAAAAATTTAATGAAAGGTTGCACACTTTACAGTGGGTGTTATACTCTTCTAGTGCAGGGCTGTGTTCAGTCTCCGCCAAACTTTATTAGGACCCTCGTGAAAATATAACATAGTTTTGAGTTTCGTCGCAAAAAATTACGTCTCCCTAATACCTCATTGACTCTGCAGTACAAGAGTTGAATACCCACTGTGCAGTGTAGAAAGTTGCTCGTTGTGGTATAGTGATACATACTCGTGTCATAGGAAGGTGTTGGTGAATTGAGTTTTTATCGATATTATGACGAAGGAGTAATACTTTAGCACTCTTTAAAACGAATTAAAAAAAAGGCTCCGAATTTCGGCTTCACTGACACTCAAAAGGCCGAAAATTTTTGATAAAAATCGTATCAGGATCTTGTGCAGGTCCTGGGTGCTGTATAATTGCAGTAAAGCGATGAGCATATCAGCCTAAGGCCCCAATATGATGAACCCAATTGAAATTTAATGGACCCACTTAAAAAAAAGTCCCAAAACCGGCTCCAACAAAAAAAAACGCTCAAATAAGAGTTATTAAGGAGGAGTGGACGAAAAGATACCGGAAGGACATGATTAATAAAAACTTATTGCACCTATTCCAAGAAAGCTACAAGCCGTGATTGGTATTCGTGGTGAAAATAGCAATTATTGAGCTATTTCTTATTTGTTTTTTAGTTTATTCATATGTTCCTTGCATTTTGCCAACAATTATTTGACACTAAGAAATTTATATTGTTTTCATTTATGTTCCTTAAACTTTTGTTTTTGTTTTTAACAAATAACTATTTTGTTGTTTTCTAATGAAGAATGAGTAAGAGGTTTGAATAAAAAAATTTTTTTCAAAAATTATATGTATTTCTTATTTTAATTCAATATCAAAGTGAAAATGGTATTGCATAATTTATTTTGCCAACAATTACTTGACAAACTGTATATATAAATATATGTATATATAAATATTTATATATATATATATATATGTGTGTATGTAAGTGTGTGAGTGTGTGTGTGTGCGTATACATATTTATGTGTATATGTATATATATATAAAGTGAAAGTATATGAAAATCTCGGAATTTCGTTAAAAAATCGTATAAATGGCCGTATTAAAAAAAATATCATGTTACGATTTTGCTTTTTGCGCGGTTTGACTTCTGATAATGTTCCAAAAAGTATCTAATAAAAAACTCCGTCGTCCTCGGACCTTTCATTAAATTTTTTTCAAGCGGGCCGTGTAGCAGTTCAGTGGGGTTGAGATCGGGTGATTGAACCATCCAGCTCATCCAGCACCTCTTCACCTTATGTTTTCCTTGAGATATATATTTTTGGGACCCTTGTCTGCAATTCAGTCAAGACCACACCGGCAGAGCATGTTGTTCTAAGATGAGTATGTAGTCTTCCTTCTTCCTATAATGGTGCCGCCACTACTTTTCACCATTGGTAATACACAACCTAGAATATTTTTTTTCACCGCAGCATTGAAGAAAAATTCGCCTTTTTGACATAAAGAGCTCAAACTTCGATTCGTCAGTCCAAAGAATTTTTCGTTCTAGCCCATTCTAAATGCTTCTCTTATTTCCAGGTTAAAGCAAAAGATTTTCGTATTGCCACTTTTGATTCCATATAGCTGACTTAACATGTTGTCCAATCGAAGTTTCGTGCAAAAATATAGCCTGTTGCAAATTTTTCAATGTCTTAAGTTTTTTTCGTGAACTATTTATACATTTTTTGTTTATAAAGTTTTCTCAAATTTCAATCGTTTACCATTTACTATTAAACCTCGAAATATAGTTTACATCAGTGATGGCATTTTCGGTACATTAGTACTTTTTTCGATACATTTGCGTCCTGTAAAACTATCGTCAGTACATTTAACATGTTTTCAGTACATTCGGTACATTTGCTGTATTTTTAGTACATTCGGCGAATTTTCAGTACATTTTCAGTACTTTTCGGTACATTTGAACAATTTATAATAATTACCTGTTTTCGGTTTAATTAAATTAAAATAATTGCAATGTGAAGATATAAAAAAATTACCTTTTTTTTTATAAATAATTGCAAGGTGTAGTTTTTGTAAATTAATTTCATATATATCTCATTTTCCTATGGTTTTTGAGATGCCAAACGTGAGGATCTTTTTTTTTTTAGTTATTGAGAAAATTTTATTTTTATTTGAAAAATTTCGTGCATTTTAGTAAAATTGGATGTTCAAGCCAAAAAAAAGTATTTTCGGCCTCTAAAAAAACCCAAATGCCATCACTGGTTCACATCCTTTTTTTTTCAAAATCTGTCCACAATTTCCATTTATCGTCGTCAAAAGTCCAGACGAGAAAAATTTAAGTCTAAGTATTTGCTAAACATAGAAAGAAGAACATATCCTTCTTAAATGACTTTATTTTAATGAGTTTCGCTTAGAAACGCAGACATATATGGTGATTAGTAATTATTTTGTCTACTAAAAAAAGGAAGTCTAAAATTACATTTATTTATCTTCAGTATAGTTTCCCTGCACACTATTGTTAAATGGCCACCAGCATAATTTTACTTAACATTGCTGACGATTAGCAGTCTGGAAAGCACAGCATGACCAAGGAGATAAAACGGCGATAATTACAACTAAAGGATATCTACTTTAAATTGGCGACAACATTTGTCAATAATAAAAAATTATAGGCTCGAAAATACATTGGTGAATGATTATATTGTAGCCTAAAGTTTTTAAAGAGTTTTTCATCACTGAGAGAATTAGTGAAATTCAAAACTGAGTACGTTGCTTATGTCTTTTGTTTTGGTTGCCAGCATTATAAATTCGTGAAAAAGATTTTCGATTAAAGAGCATTAATAAAAAAAATCAAATTTCATTTAATTAATTTTTATCTATGCAGGTATTGACACAATGACTGTGCATACTAAATGCCGCCAATTGGTCACCAATTTCATTCAAGTTGTGGCTCGTTGCTGATTGAAAAATCGTTTAGCTCAGCATGACAGTGGTGTGATGATGCTATCAACATGTGCAACACCACGACATCTACTTATGGTTGGCGACAGTTAGGATTTGGAAATGATAAACAATATTCAGTAAGTGATAAGAGGAAAATAAATAATGTACATTTGGAATGCCAGTCTCAAGTGCATTTCAGTTGATAAACGAATGCGATAATATTTAAATTGGTAAAATAAACAAAAAACAAAAAATAAATGACTTTGAGAATTTTGTATCGCACTTTGCAGTACGATAGTTAGTATATTATATTTTATGTATTTCTTTTTTATACCCTACACTGAGGGTATATTCACTTTGTCACTCCGTTTGTAACGTTTGTCTATCTGTCTGTTGAAATCACGTTTACGGAAAAAATAAGCGAGCTAATTCAATGAAATTTTGCACACATCGGGTCACGACCACGCCTACCGCCCATACACTATGTAAATATACCTCAGCCCATTTTCAAAAAAGTTGCTGTGATTTTGATGGAACTTGGTGACTTGGTGAACATGTGAACAAAATTAAGATTGGGCTAAGTTTTAAATTTGCAGAGGCTCTTAAAGGGGCGTGGCACAGCCCTAAATTTTAACTTTTATAACGCCATAACTCGTAAACCGTGCAAGATATTGTGATGAAATTTGGTACACAGATGCAGAACATATATATCTTGAATTGTGTTTAAAATGGGCGGAATTTAAAAATGTTCATTTCGTATAATTCAAAATTGGCACATTAGACTTTCATAAAAGCGATGATACTACTGGGAGCAGTCATCAATACAAGCTTCGTCAGTATACTGGAAAAACACCTTGAAGGGCGTGGTACAGCAGACAATATTTATAAACAATATAATAAGAGAACTAACAACGTAATCGTAATGCAATTTAGTATGGCAGATATAAGTATTTGCTAAAAGCTATCTTCTTACGAAAATTTGGCATAATAGAACCGTTGGGCGTGGCACCTCCCATACAAGCAAAACACTTTTAATGCTATAGATAGAGTGCAATGGGAGTAATCTTCATAAAATGTGGTGCATAGATGTTAATTATGATAAGCTATAAAATTAAATAAATTTCGATGGGATTTCATTAGTGGGCATGGCACCTCCCATATTAACATAAAGTTGGAAGTGATATTTTAAGAGAACTATTTCAGCAATTGGCATGAAATTTGATGTAAGTAGTTTACTTGCTATAAGGTATATCAGCATTAAAAGCGGGCAAAATAGCACCATTGGGCGTGGCAGCTCCCATACAATTAAAATACCTTTAGTGGCATATCTACCGAAATATATGAGCAATCATACTGAAATTTGGTAAAAGAGGTTTGTTTATGGAAAGCTATTTCTGGATCAAAATCAGTCTCGATTGTATCAGTGGGTGTGTCACCGCCCTAAATTTTAAGGTTAATTAAGACATATATCGTAAACTATACAAGCTATTTTGCGTGGCTTATTTGGTTTGTTGCATTTCTATTCTATTTTTTTTCAAAATTTTCCATTCACATTCTTTTAACTTTTCCAACTTTTTAACTTTTCTCAATATATTCCATATGTAGGTATGTATATTTTCCACTTTTTCGTCCTCTTTCAACTTGATTCGACATTTTCTTTATTTTTTCGACTTTTTCATGAATTTTGAATTATTTCCACATTTTTCAACTTCTTGCTACTATTTTTGAGTTCTTTAACCACTTTCAACATTTTCCACATTTTTCGACTTTTTCAATTTCTTTTAATTTTCTGCAATGGTTTCCATATATTTTAGACAATTTGAGTTTTTTTCAACTATTTCAACACTTTTCAACCTCTTTGAACCTTATTACATAATATTCGACTTCTTCAACCATTTCAACGTCTTTTTAACATTTATACGGAAAGTACTTTCTGTGCAGTGTAGGGTATGTGAGTTTCGGCCTGGCCGAAGAAAACACCTTTACTAGTTTTTTATTTATCTTACAGAAAAATATTTTTGGATAATTACAGTTCAATCTACAATTGACAATCTACATAATTTTCAAAATAAACACCCTAATTTATACATCATAGGTATTTGGATTTACATTTTTAGTCACCAGAACTTTAACATATTTTTTTAAAAATAATTCTGTGCTCTATAAAGAGAATAGACTATCACAAAATAGTGATTCAACAATATGACGTATGAAATTTATCACTAATTTAAGGTAACTTTAGTGCAGAAAAAATAATTTCTTAACATTTTTCGTTTACAATGCTTAAACCTATACTTTTTGGTTAAATATAGTGGTAGATTTTAAAGAAAAAGTGTTATTGTAAGTAAATGCATAAATAATGAGTATAGCACCATCAAGTCCAAAGACTACTTTCTTCATTGTATTTTTCCTGTCAACTAATGGTGAAATCTGATTTGGGTTGCTGTATAAAAAATAACCGTCCTATACTTTAACAAAAAAAAAAAGTTAAAACGAAAGCAATACATAAATATTTAGACCTGTTTGATTCCTGAGCAACATTGAACCTGTTTTAATAGCTTTAAGGTCCGAACATAAATTAAGAAGAATAAGGAAAAGAAAAAAATCAAAAACCAAAATTACATATTCCATACTAAGGACAACAACAGCAAAAAGTAAAAAAGAAATGTTATTGAAGACAAGTCCTAAAAAACCAAAAGAATTAAAAAAAATAAAAAAATGGTGTAATATTTTAAGCAAGTAAAGTAAAAGACCCCTTTTTCTTTTGATTGACTTCAAATGATGGAGGGGCAACATTTATTTCCAATGAAAAAGACAATCAAAGGCACATTGAAAGGTATGTCCTCGCACAATGCAACAACACAATGATTGATTGAAGTTGTTAGTAGGGTTTATCTTGGCATGCCCATAATGGCTATGAAATCAAAAAAAAATCCTTCTAAGGTATTTCAGTTTCTGTTGAGCCTTTCATATTTTAATCAGAACTACATATAAAAGCGCATGACGAAAGTAACAAAGGAGAAACAAGAACCCTTTTTTAACAGAACCCTTCACTGATTGGAATAAAGTTTTGTGTAGGATAGAAAAAAAGGGTGAGTGCAAGAACTTACAGACTGATGTGTGAACATGATGATGTTAATATAGAAAAGTATCAAAAAGTGCTAAAAAATATCGATAAATATCGATAAAATCGAAAAGCACCAAAATAGATTTTCTTTAATATCCAACAGTGGTGGATTAATAATTATTATTTTCAGAATCTGTTGTCAGTGTTTTTCCTCGTCTCTTTTTAAGGACAAATACTCCTTAACTTAAGTATATTTCCTGAGTGACTGCTGTTTTGTACCGTGAATTGATATTTTATAATATAAGACACATTCACTATTGACGATACGTCTCTTATGATGTGTCATCGAAAATTATTTTCGTGGGGTGCTATTATTTCGCACTTGATCTATCGCATCGACTTTCACAAAACTAGATAAAACCTGTAGTATGAACGCTATATAGGCCGCTCCAATTAACAAAAAATCAAAATATTCAAAAAATCGAAACTGTTAAAGGTCGAGAAATGTTGATACTCTCTAAAAAATGGATATAAGTCGATAAATTTCTACATGTAACATGCTACAATAGCTTTGCATTAGACGCGATTTCTCAGACAACTTACTCCGGACCAGATTTCCTTTTACTTCATACTCTTATTGGTGGGTGGGAGGCAAGGGCGCCGAAAGACGTGTTGCGAACTCCACACGCATGAGACTTCCCCATGTGGAATTCAACACAGGATATTTTTAAATTCAACACGAGAGTTTGTATAGAAAAAATTATTATGAAGTGTACGACCAAGTTCCTTCCTTTGATAAAATTATAAATTTTTATATAGATGATTTCAGAAAAGATAATTTACTGAGTGATTGAAACATGTTTCTTGATTTGGCGAATAGAAATAAAACTAAATTAAAAAGTTTGGGAGATTTGTACACAATAATCACTAAGAACTTTATTGTATATATCTTCCATTACTTTTTCGTAATCATGATTTTGTAATATTATCAATCGTCAATTTAAAAATTTCATCATTTTCGAACCCGCCTCCCGCGACTTAATAAATTCCACACCCGCTTTTAGAACGTTCTATGGCCCCTGGAGGTCCTCAGAGATAGTAGATAATAGCCAAGGGAATTTTAAAAAAGGACCCAATGGTATCACAAAGTAGTGTTTTTTCTTGGTTTTATTTCATTTCAATAACAATGCTGTACACTTTCTCCATTTTGCTCATTCAATTAAATACGGCAGAAAAGAATGCAGGTCTTTGGATTTCGTTTGCCTCTCTGAATTATCTAAGAATAAAAGGGTGAAAAAATCAACATTATATGAACGCTACATCTGAAGTGCTGAGCACAAAAAAGAAAAAGAGAACCATTTGCTTTTCACAAATATCTTTGTTTGAGGATCAGTTTTAAACACACTATGCCACAATAATAACATTCTGAAAACATTTTTCATGCCTTGAAAATATCATTGACTCCAATATATTCGTTTAAAACTAAATTATTCATCATATAATCGCTGCTTTTTAATAACTCTTAACTATGTACCTGTTGCATTTTTTCTACTGAAAATTCCTATTAGATGAAAAAATTCAACATTCCTATCGGAAAAAAAAGCAACAGGTTAGTAAGAATGAGAAAAACCCGGCGAAATGAGTAAAGTTTCGTAATATGATTTCAAATATTTTTCTTTTAAAATATAAAGAATTCAAGAAAAGCCTAATACATATACGATAAGAAAAAGGTAACGAATCAGAATATGATTAGGTTTTCTATACAATACAAATCAATGTGATGACGTTGAGATGATAGTAATTCTTGTATTCGAATAAGAATGACAGTGCTAGAATTTATGAAAGCACAATGTAAACAAAATAATCACAAAAGAAATCGTATTAGAAATATTTATTTTGAGCAAAGAAAATGAATATCAGCAACAAGCAAAAATCAAATTTAATTAAAATAAAAACAACATTTTATATATTTTTTCATAAAAGATTTATTTATTTTATTACAAAATTTTTATAATATGCTTAAAAACTAAATTGGAAGACAATTGATTAAAGCTTTTTGTTTATTTCAGAATACTCTTACTAGCGTTTATACAATAGCGCTCTCATATTGTACCTAACAGTAGCAGCATTCACTTCGTGGCTCACAGTTAATGGCTGTTCTAGCAGTGATATAAAAATATATCACATATATAAAGCTTTTCGAACGGGTCCTTTTACAGACGCACCCATGGTCCATTTTGATTTTTTACAGTCTTTGTACATAACGTGCAAAATCGTAACTAACTCAATTTTGGGTGACACAGCGCAGCTTCACGACGTTCATTTGCCAAATTCTCGCACTCTTCATCACTAGCGGCAGTGCTGTCTGCAACAATTTCAATATCATGCAGCATAATGATGCTATTCTCGAAGACGCATGATTCATTTAAGAACTTGTGATGTTTTTGTGATTTCTTGAAAAATTTGCGCAAAACTTTAAGCGCTTTCTTTAACGTTTTGGCTGGCGTATAATTCGGCTTATTGGCAGGTTTGATAAATGTCGAATTGATGAGTGTTTCGTACGTCATTTTCGAAAATCAAAAATATTAAATTTGTTGTAAAATATAAAACTTCTTAACTCAACGAACGCTACGATTTGTATGATCTTGTGCTGTGGAGGACTCGCCTTTTTATACCATTCTGCGATGAATCACCCTTGTGGCTAACATAATGTACCAACCAATCAGCGAGCGTATAGCAACGCAGGTGCAGTTTTAATATTACTGGGAACTCTATGTTCCTTGTGTATGAATCACTGTTAGGTTATCCTTAGCAGGTAGTTTATTTCAACACAAAATTCCTTGACATTGCGTGCACGTGTGCAATAAGTGGGTTTTTTTTTCATTTGATTTTTCACTATAGTGTAAGGTTCTTTTTTTTTGTGCTGATACCTGCCGCGTTGATTTTGGTAAATCCCCAAAAAGGTCCTTTTTTCTATAATTTCTTCAATCGTGGGAAAGTAAAATAGTTTTGATGATAATGACGCGTCGTGACTATTTATTTGGTGATTGTGTTAAAAGGTTTCGTGTTTTTTTTTGGAGATTTAATTTTTGTTTTCAGCAGTAATTTGAGCAACATTTATTTGTTGTTGTGTGTAATAAAAAAAAACCTTTTTCATTCTGCTTTGCATTCTAACTCAGTATTATTGTGGCATTAGAAAATAAAAAAATACCTAATTCATTATTAATATTTTTCTTACCTCTTGAACCTTTTCTTTTGCTCTGTGAAATAGACCCTCGTTACACATATGTTGTTCTTTTTCGTTAAATTTTAACTTTTAGCATGAATTTTAATTAATTTAGGGGCAGAATTTTTGCTTAGTTAGTTAAAGTAAGGTTTAATGATTATGGGCAAGCAATTTTCAGCGCTGAGTCGGCAATTCTGGTTATTAATTTTGGTTGGTTTCTTTTAAAACAAAATTACTTCGTTGGGATATATTCTTATGCACATCGTCAAACGATTAGCAATCACAAGTGTAGCACTTTAAATTGATAATAATTTCACGGAATTGCCTACTGCACTTATCAAAGCCAAACTGCGAGAATTATTAATCACATTAATTATAAAATGCGGTAATTATTCAACCCCTTCAACTTGTGTTTATGAATTTGTCGCTGGAGCAGATAACATCATAATTATCATATTATTGTATTCGAACAAGAAACATTTGGGAGTGAATGAAGTTCATAGTTATAATCTCCGTTTATATCTTCTATATACAAATGCAATGCCTAAACATAGAATCTCTTATTGTAGATAAAATGTGTAAAATTTAAAAAAAATATATATTGGAATGCACATATGCACTCCCTTAATACAAATCTACATACTCGTACATATAAATTTTCTTGACAATATAAACGGACTATATAATGCAAATCTGCAAGTACCCACACACAAAATGCTAATGACGACAATGTTGTCGCGTCAACTTAATGACCTTAGTTATTGGTAGAAAAGATTACCTTTAAGAAATATGAAAGAGGGTAGTTATAGGCTTTGCGATAAATTAAAATTTTAAAGAATACGAAATAATTATAGAATTTTGTTAATTCCTTCAGGACATAAAGAAAATAAGTAATAAAAATATTTGAGTATTTGAGTTATGAATATGGAATTTAATTATGTTCAGCAGGAAAAGGAAGCTAATTCTACAAGCGGCTTACATATGGTATATGTGAATATATTCATATATGTATATGAACTTAAATATCAGGGAATTTTCATTGTGAAGTGACAACTGTAAGTTAGAAATAAGAGATATTACTCAGAGGTACAAAATAAATCGGATAATTTGTTTGACTGTAGGGTTGTTTTATTATGTCTCATTGTAAATTTTCTCAGAACATAAATCTCAGTAATTTTGAATTCAAAATAACAGCTATATAAAGATACTTCTTTTAAAATTAAAAAAATTCGAAAAAATACCATAGGTATAAGAACCCTTGCATAACCTACCTTGCAAAAATCTCAATATTCTGCTTAAGATAATGATATATAATGATAATGATTATAGTGATAATTCTCCCAAAAACAAAAAATCATGGTGTCATGTTGCTCTGTTGGTTCCCCTATCTCTATCCCTTTCTTGGGCATAGAAATATTATAGAATACGAAATTTCATCAAAATGGATTTCAATTAGGAACGTAGCACCGCCCACAGTAAGAAAAAAATTACAATCTGCACTCCCGCTCAGCGCAATCTTTCCATCAAAAAAAAAAAAAATAAAGCGGTTATGTTGTGGCAGTTAAAAAGAAATGGAGCCGATTTGCCTTTATATATATATAGATGCATATCAAGGAGCATTTTGCGGCCCCTAAACTAATACACCAGGGGTGCCTGTCGCCACCCTTTGCTAGCTACGCTACTGCATCTACTCTATCGTATTCACTTTGGATCAAACCTAAGTACATACTTACTAAGAAATGCTCTGGAGAGAGCAACCGAGTCTCAAGTCAACACCAATAATATGCTAGGGGTGGATCAATAAGTCCGTACCTTTTCGAATGAAATACAGTTTTTTGAGCAAAAAAAGTTTTTATTTTCCGACATAGTCGCCTTTTAGCTCAATACACTTAGTCTAATGTTTCTACAATTTTTTTATTCCATCCAAAAAATACGATTTCTCGAGGTACTCAAAATAGGCATTTGTTTGATCTTTGGAGCTCAATATCTTTCCACCGAGACATTTCTTTAGATTTGGAAATAGAAAATAGTCACTGGGGACTAAGTCCGGAGAATATGGCGAATTCGTATACTGATTCATGGAACTTTGCCATTGAGGCTACACACGTCTCACGATTGCGTTTATGATCAATTGAGAGCAAACGCGGCACGCAACCCTGCGGAAAGCTTCTAAGACCCAACTGATCATTTAAAATCGTAACCACAGTGCCATATGAAATGCCTATGGCTTCAACAATCTTACGCAATCGTAAATTATTTCGACTTTTTCGGGTTTATTGATCCCAATTGGCCATCCAGAGCGTTCAGCGTCACTAGTGCTTGTGCAACCACTACGAAACTCAGTAAACCACTTTTTTACCATTGAAGTTGATGATGCAAATCCCGATAGTACTTACTTTCTGTGAGTTTTGGTTTTTTTTCGCAATAAATTAATGTTTTATGAGCACTCGAAATTCTGTTTTTTCCATTTTTACAAAAATTCACGAGGTCAGTGGCGTTGCAAGGGTGGTGCAAGGCTTGGGGAGCTGCAAAATGGTCGTAAAATATATCTTAATGTGCTAGGGTTTTTGAAAGTCAAAAATGAGGACCTTTTTTTTAGTGAAGGAAAGTAAATCTATGTAGGAAATTTTAATGTATAGATTGAAATATATTTAATTTTGCCAGAGTTTTTTGGGAGTGACGGAAGTGTCTCGAAATTTGAGAGAAGTCTATCTAATATCTATCTATCTATCTATAACTAATATGTTACTTGACGGGAGCATTGTTGCATTTAATGTTAATACGAGGGAAGCTCGAAAAGTGATATTGATCCGCCCTCGTACCGAAGAAAACCCTAACCTATTTAGGAAGACTTTCCCGAAATTAAACTACCACTACAGGTGAAAATCTCATTACGTGCATCTTTAAAATATTTATTCTCAAGAAACGCTCAAAACATAATTCTTTGCCCAATTAGGAGTTTCTCCCCTTCATTAAGGGGTAAAACGAAAAATCCCCACACTTTCAACACAGTCGTAAAAGGGGGAGTTTATTTTGATGAATTTTCATACTGTTTCCGTATTAACACCAAAAATACATAATTCTTGCATAAATACAGAATCTTTCTACGATATATTTTGTTTTCAAAACAAATTACAGAAAACAAAGTCATCAAATACCGCTCTTTACTGTACCGAATTATACAGAACGGCTGAGCACTATAAGTTTGCTAAGCAAATGGGACGTGCTAAAAGTCTTTTTCACTTAAATATTTCAATAGAAAATCGCATCATACGCAAGATTATGTGGTACTTGTACGTATTGTAGGAGCCTTATAATTGCCCTCAAAAACAACACGTGCAGTACAAAGCAAACGTTTCTTAGAAATTGACAATATTTGCGGAGAACAATAAAAGATTTTATAAATTCTGTTTGGAAATGAAAAATCGTTGTAAATGCAGCATTTGAGTGAAGTTGGAATTGGGGATGGTTTTTATATATCATAATATTTGATTTTCAGAAATCAATCATAAACGTTTGTAAAATTTTTACTAAGTTCATTCTTAGCAAATGAAAATTTCCAATTTATAATTCACATGTGATCAGCATAACCTTAATAAATTTTGATTTTCGTTTCCCCTTGGGTAGTTACATATTTATCATGTAGACATATACTCGTAGATAAGTTTTTCTATCTTAAGAATGAAACCATATGTGTGGACATAAAAATTTGTTTTTTTCAAGCAAATACATTTTTGTTTAAACTAACTGAATTGTACACTTTATGACTTAAAAATGCTCGAAAAATATCATAAGCAGAAGGGATATTGCTGGCGCAAAACATATGATAGATGCATGTGGTATGGTGTGGTGTGTACTTTAAGATCACAAACTCAAGTCTATTAAAAATAAAATATGTTGCACATGTGATAATGAAATGGCAATAAAAACAATTTTGACAATACTAAAAATAAATAGTTCCAAAGTGTTTTAAAAAGTTTACCACCTCGAAAATATTTGTGCAAATGTTTGATACTAAAATTATTGATTCGAAATTGTTTATCGAACAAAATATGCTAAGGAATGTTTTTCAGCGTCTTAAATTTTTTTACTCATTTATTTACTTTCTACTTTAATCATTCCAACAAAATATTACAGGGAATGATCTACCGCTTTGCTGCCTTTGAAGTTCATAATTTTTCTGTGGTGTCAAAGTAACTTCCTATCATTATATTGTCCACTGTAAATATTGTCAATTTCTACGAAATAGTTCTATTGTTATGCACGTGTTATTTTATTAAAAAAAAAACACAGAGCAGTTGGGTGCAAATAAAATAAACAAAAAAACTTTACACAATAGCGTGAATAAATGAAATATAAGAAAAATAAATTTTTAAGTACGAAAACTAAGGCTATAGCACGTACCACAAAAAATGTGTTACAATAGATATTTTTATCATCTTTGGGTGAAACAACCTACAAGAAAAACTGGAGTCACATTGATGGCACCGAATTCAATGTGATCAAAATAAAGGATGAGCCATGCTGTAATAGCCTGCTGAATTCAATGCGATTTGAATTGTATACATTTGGAACATACACACTTTCTTAAATAAAGCACAAAATAATGAAGCTTGCAGATTGCGTATATCTTAACTATGTCTGCAAACCTAATGATGTACATGAGGCTTATTCAAAGATATCTTTTTGGAAAATATAACAAGAAAGGCTGTGTACCACATTAGCAATAAATCAAATTCAATTATTCTAACCAAAATCATTTAAAAGGTCCCGGGACTGTCATTATGAAGTTGACGAGTCGATAAACTTGATCTACATAAAAGTTGTTTCGTTGTGTAAGATGAAGTTGGTCAGCGATTTCAGCGCAACACGTTGGTTTGTTGCCAGGCATGTTTTTCAATATTTGGTGTTGAGGACGGAGGTTGCTCAGTTCAAAATGATCTGAGAAAATGCCCAGCTTTGACTCCAAAATTTCTTCAGTGGGTACATTTCCTTTGTATGCATCAAGAAGTATATTTTCTAACGGCTCTAAAGCATCTAGGTTAAATAAATTTTCATCATTATCAGTGCAGTTCGATCATGTGTATGCTCCTATTGAGTATGCATCTCTTATCTGGACAAATATTGTCGATACTAGAACTGGTCGGTACTATTGATATCGATATTTTTCGAATCGATATGCCAACTTACATCTGCTGAGTCGATTTAACTTTATGCGATGTTTGTGACTATAACTAATACTCTAAAACTAATGGAAAGATTGCTTGAAGCTCAGTTCATATACTCTATTTTAAGTGTTCGTTTTGTCACATTTCGATGGGCTTAATAATAACATTAATAAAATGATTTGCTGAATCCTAAAAATGTTGATGGAATTATGATATAACTTATTTCCGAGTAGGTTGTCTAAATGAATATACTGCCCCTCTGTCAAAATTTCTGGGGCGGCAGTTGCCCCTACTGTTCCCCGCTTGCGACGCCCCAGATGGCCACGTTACCCTAGACCCTCTTCTACACAACAACTTGAGTTGATTGCTTGGGAAAAAAGAGAGTTATCTAAATGGTTGAATAGGGCTGTTGGTTACAAGCATTCGGTTTTCATTTAATTCCAAGAATTTTGGCTAGTAAGGTTGTTATCTTTGGTCTGGCCAAAGTGAGAAAAGAGCCCATTTTTCCTTGAAAAATAATTAATTTTTTTTCAGCTTTACCAGAATTGCTACTCAAAATTAAAAGTTCCTCAATTTACAATCCTCCAATCTGGCCGCCCTAGGTAGCTTTCTACTAATCTGACTATAAGTAAATCCATCTCTGACTTACTGTAAGGAATTTTGAGTTTTGAAGGTTCGTTTGTTTGCTATTAAAATAATACAGAAAATAATATTCAGATTAAATGTAGTATACTAAACCATAACTTTCAAAACATTAACTCATTTTGAATTTCTTAAACAAGGATTATAGTTACTACATCCTGTCTATCGTCTTGCATCTCTTTAATGTAATTGTTTCTTTTAACAATTAAATTTCGATTATCAGATTTTGTACTTATAGTAGGTACGTTACTTACTATCTGCTATTCAGAAATTTTTCAAAAATGAAGAAGAAAAGATGAATGCAATTACTCGTAGTTTATATTCATCCTTTTAGCCAAGGTTTTATGAAACTTTTAATGTATGATTAGTTTCCAATTGGTGAGCTGGCTAATAAAATGTAGAAAAATAAGAAATATTTTGTTTTTTCATATATAAAATTTTTATTCGAAATCGTAATGTTTCTTTTAAAAATTAATTGGAAGACAATGGATTAGAGGTCCACATACTATATATATGTAAATATATTTTTCAAACTTAAGAAAACTAGTAAAGCTTTAATGCTATCACAACATCAATGTTTGCTCAATTACTCCTCCCCACTGCTTGTAGATTCCAATACGGTGTAATTTTGATGAAAGCAAATGTTTTCAGTTCAGCGTCATCATATCGCATCACAGTCTTAAAGTATCACAAGAAAATTTACCATCCAAGATATTTCCAATATACACCGAATTCACTTTGCAACTGCCAATTCAAGTTGTTCATTTAGCCAATTTTGATGTTCTTCTTCGGACATACAGTAGGCGTAGACAACAGCAGCATCAGTAACTTGTTTGTTGCACTTGGTCATCATTTGCGTCTGTGGCAGTGATTTCTTGAAAATTCTGCTGACGGTTCTTAGCAACTTTTTGATGCTTTCGCTTGGTGTAAAAACTGGTTTCTTTATGTAAGCAATAATCATAAAGTTGTTGTTGTTGTTAATTGTTGCTGGTGCCATTTTTGTAAATAAATTTTAAAATGATTTTCTTTTGCTTTTAATTTTAATGAAGAGTGTCTGCTTTGCTGGCAAAACTTTAAATGTTACACTGTTGCTTTTGCCTTGCACTATTTATACACGCACAGGATATGTGATCCTTTTTATGTTTTGGCATGTAATCTCTTTCTTGTGATATTTTTATTTATTTTTTATTTTTTGCTGCTGGCTGTATTAGCAGATTTTATACATGCTGCCAGATTGTTTTGATTTTCTAGAAGTTTTCAGAATATTTATGATATATATTTTATTCATGGTGGTACTGGTGATAGATTGGATAATCTGATTAGAGGACTTTTGATTGTTTATTGAATCTGCTACATTTGAATTAAAGATCTTTTTCTGATGAAATGCTTTCTTCAGTGTCTCAGAACTTATAAAATCTTATGGCTTGCCATCTAAAAACGTCTAGTTTTGAGTGAAAGAAAAATTTAGAGGACTGCAGAACAAAGTTGCTAAGCGTACAAAGATCCGCATATAAAGGGTGATCAAGCTTCAGTTTCCAAACTTTGTTTTAAAAATAAATATTAAAGGAAATCTTAGGACTTTTTTTTGATAAATCTAATATATTATTACTTATAAAAATAGTATCAAACAAATGGGTTACCCTGTATATTTCACAGAGTCGCACGTTTTGAGGGTACTATTTCGATCATTCAGAAAAGTACAACGGCATTAAAGATCATGATTTTGGTGGACAGTTGCCTTCAGCAAATCGAGAAATAATGCGACTTTTCATTTAAAACAGCCATCGTTGCACGCGATGTGTGGCGAATTGCGTCGTCCTGCTAAAACTGCTAGGTTTTCCCATCGATATTTTCAATTTGGTTCAAAAATTATTAGCATGAATAATTGGTCAGCATTGACTATTTCAATCCGACCTTCAACGTTTTTTCAGAAGAATAGACGCTGTGAACATGTAATGGTCCCTTCGGAATTGCAAATATTCTTCTAACTCTCTATTTGACAATTTTGCTTGCTAATCAACCCAGTGAAGTAAAAATGTGCCTAATCAGAGAAGCGGATTTTACAGTTGACATTTTTTATGTGTGTGGCTCCAACCGATCTTTTGAATCTGCGATACTTTGATATTGTCATCAATGCTGCATGATTAAAGCTTATGAGCCTGAGAGAGCCCACTGAATCATATATTTGCTCAAACTTTTTGTTGGGGAAAGTATCGCATAATTTGAGGCCACTATCGACTAAGAGGATCCGATCTAGATTTCCAACAAATTTAACCCGAAGAGGTTCAATCAGGTCTGTTCAGACCTTCTGCATATAAATGTATGTATAACTGTTTTGTTATGCGTGTTAGAGATGAATTACAGCATAAGTATGGAACAAAATGTTCCAAAAATATCCAGTTTTATAGAGAGTTTTAATAATTCTTCTCGTTCGCGTGTAATATTTCATATTTACTGATAGGCCAGTTCATATGATCAAACATGTTATGCATCAAAACTTGACAATATTAATATTTGATCTTGTGAACGTTAGAAACAACCACATGAAATGGGCTTGAAAGGTTTTCTTTTGGATTTTCCAACCGAACAGCCTGTGTGAAGGCTGATTGTCAAGCCTAGTGCATGTTTTGTTATTTCAAATAAGGTTTCATTCCGTAAACTTTGATGGCGTGCATTACGAATTATCGGTCCTAGCAAGATTTTTTTGATTTACATAAAAATTATTCAATAGTTTGGAAAATAAAATGCGGAAAAACAGAAGTGCTTTTGAAAAGTTCAAGGAAATCGAGCCAACTGCTACGGTTGATATCGCAAAAAGAGGATTCAATGCTTTATGATCATACCATAGAGAGCTTAAGGAAATTCGCTTCATAAATTTATGCAAATGATGTTTGACAACATGTTGTAAAACATGAGCGCAAACCAATACTTACAGCTAAAGAAGGGCACATTTTTGGGCCATCTCTCATAATTTTTTATGTGAAACTTAAGGTCGAATCTACCACAATTTTCTATAAGGATGTATTTCCATGACTTAGGGTCGGTTTCACAGTGTTTAGTTAACTAAAGATTTGAGGTTAACTATTCCATTTCAAATTCATAATATAACTTAGCAATTAGTTAACCAACCAAATTTGATAGATTAACAGCTGATTGCTAATTGGCTAACTAAGCACTGTGAAACCAGCCCTTAGCTGTTGACAGATAAAGTGTAAAGTGTATGCATTGCAGCGATTCATAAATATTCCCCTTGATTCTTTAATTTCTTCTTATTTTCCAATGATGCAATTTAAAATTTAAAAATCCAGACAGAAAATTCCCCCAATTGGCATCACTGATTTGAAAGGAGGCCTTTTAACTTTATCTTCTCTTCAGTGTTTTTTATTTTTGCCGGTTTTTCTACCTGCTCTGTCAGCATTAGTTTTTTTTCTTGCCGGTTTTTAGTTATTTATTTATTTTTTCTGTTTTCTGTTTTATTTGTATTACTTTCAAGTTAAGCGTCCTTTTTGCTTGAAAAGTTAGTAGGGCTCAGATTTAATTCTTCTTGTTTGTCTACCTGCTTTACACTTTTGGTCCAGAGTTTCGCTACGCTTGGTATTTTTTCTTTTTGTATTTATTATGAAATATTTTACAATGACATTACGAGTTGTTTTTTTTTAACTCTCTGCTTTTTGTTGCCTTTGCATAAAAAAAAGAGTTTGAGGTTGCATTTTTGTGGTACAGTTTACGTGGTTTCGTCTACAGCATTTTATCGTTTTTGGTTTGTTGGTAAAAATCATATTGTTTGTGGTCAACTCTTCTTTTCGAGACACGTTTTAAATCATGACTTTTAAAATTTTTTAGTATTTTCCATAAGTTATTCTTTGTATGCCTTTTGAAAATTCCTATTAAGTATGTGTAGAGTTTCTTTGTTTTTTGTTTGTAGATCTTTTGCCATAAGACATTTTAAGCCTTGACAACATTAAAAAAAAATTATATTTATACGCTTGAACTTCACGAAATTCCTCTTATGGTCGTTTTCTTAGATTCCCTTTTGGTTTTAGCAGCAGTTAATTTCATATTATTATCACTAATTTATGCATGCAATGGTATCCAATGTCTTCAAGTGACAAACTCATTTATTATTTAAAACCTTCAAAACCCGATATTGATTTCTGTACAACTTCGGGCATGCAACGTCAGAGTTGTGTTGTGTGCGCCATTAATGACACTGCCTGCATAGGGGCAATCACTTAAATCACCACGAATTTAATGATGTACAGTGTGTTGGAAGCGCTAAGAAGTGCTAAAAAATAATGCGGTTTTTGAAACATATTGGCTCTATAAAGGGTGTACCATAAATAGTGGTATGGGCGACTTATAAGTAGGCGGGTCAGAAAAAGTAATATCATTTTTCATATTTTTGATAAAAACCACCATTGGTCTTTCGCTTTGGTACCAAAGTCACAAATGCTATTCTAGTGGCAAAGAGGCTGATTGTAGGGAATTTAAATTTCAAACAAAACCAGGAAATTTCCGAATTTTGTTAAGAAGTAATGCATGCGGACCCTCAATTACGTAGTGTTTATGCTGTCACAGCCGTAATCATGTCATATAATTTTATGATTTTATGCGCCACCTCATTTCAAAGTCTAACTGGTGTGTTCGCTCAAAATGATTCCGAAATATCCTAGGTAGAAATATACGACTTTTCAGTGGTTTACCAAGGCTCATTGTAGACATTTTTTCGCTATGATTTACCTAATACGTACGTATAAAAGCGATTTTAAAATCAAAATTCAAAAGTGACGTTCCTAAGCGAAAACGATGTCTCGAAGACACTACACACATCTCTAGTATGCAAATATGTATTTCATTTACGGCGAATGCGGAGGCAACGCAAATGCAGCCGCTGCAGTTTTCCGACAAAGATACCCGAGCGCACGCCATCCAGATCATCGCGTTTTTGTAAGAGTGCATAGCGCGTATTCTGATGGAAGAGGTACTGGTGTTTGCGGTGCCAGTGAAGTAAGAGATGATGAAATTGTGTGAGATGAAATTGAAAGAGATTCATCTATTTCTGAACGGATCATTCAAAGACGCACTGATATTGGAAATTCAGCACTCCATAGAAGTTTACGAAATTACCCATTTCATCCACTCCACGTGACGTGGGTTCAGTATCTGCTGCTTAGAGACTGCATTAAGTGTTGGACAAAATAAACAAAAATCCAGATTTTTTTAATCAATTATTGTGGAGCGATAACTGGTTATGTCAACGAGATGTTTTCTTACAGCTACACAATTTTTATTGCTGGTCCTTGGAAAGCTACTCACAATACCAGTTCAAAAATAAAGAATGGGCGGGAATTTTAAATGGGAAGATAATAGGCCCTTACGAATTGCCACAAACCTTAGACGACGTTAAATATTTGCGTTTCTTGAGAGAACAACTGCCAATACTACTAGAAGCTGTACCCTTGGAGTTAAGAAAAACAATGTGGCTTCAAAGTAACGGATGCCCTACGCACTACATTCTCTCATGTCGATGAGATGGTTTCTTAAACCTACACAATTTTTATGGCTGGTTCTTGGAAACCCCCCCACCCTGATGAGAGGGGACCGCATACAAAGCCAGTTTAAAATTAATTACTGGGTGGAGACTTTAAATGGGAGATAATAGGCCCTTACGAATTGCTAGAAACTTTATATGGAGTTGAACATTTGCGTTTATTGAGAGAACAACTGCCAATACTATCAGAAGATTTACCCTTGGTGTTAAGAAGAACAGTGTAGCTTTAAAATGACGGTTGTCTTACGCACTAGATCGGTGGCATTCTGGCAGATGGATCGGCCGTTTGGGCCCGATATTGTGGCCTCTACGGTCACCAGACTTAAATGCTTTGAACTTTTTTCAATCCAATCAACAGCTAAGCGGAGTTGTGTAGACGCCTCGAAAGCGCTGCTAGCCAAATTCTCCAGCGTAGATACGCGCAAAAGCTAAAAAGATCTTTTATAAGAAGATGCAGGGCCTGCTTTAGGTGGAAGTACCTTATTTGTGCCACAAGCCGACAAAAACTAAAGTGACCTTTTTTCCCATAGGCATAAAGTTGGTTACGCTTTTTAAAGCAGAGTTAAAATACCTTTCAAACAAGTTCTTATACTTGGTAATTAGCACTACGATGTGCTCCCTTTCAGTGGGCGTCCTGATTCAGTGAAAACAATATGAAAAATATCACGCTAATCGAAAACTTCTTGCCAAGCTGCCTTTCCTTGTGACGTAAAATGGGCATTTTTAATTACTTTGTGGCACTGTACAACGATTATCACTGTTTTCCAAATGCATGATAATGCTTCAATGCACTTTAAATCTTTTCTTTCCACATATTTAATTTTTATCTTTTTTTCATTTTGATTTAAATGATTTTTGCTTTTGTGTTACTTTGAAACGTGACCGTTTTGTTGTTGCTTTTGTTGTTGATGTATTTAAAATTCAATTGTATAAATTTTGTTCGGTTATATTGTACGTAAGTATTTTTCTGTTATTCAGAAAATTCAGCTCCAATGAAAATATATTTTCAATAATTAAACGCTGCAGGCGTAGTAAATGTTGAAATGCGCACTAACAAATAACATAGGGGATTTGGAAATTGCTACAGCGTAAAGTTTTTTTTTGTAAATCAGTTAAAAGATTTTAATTTTTATTGTTAATTATAATTATGCGCCTTAAATAATATTCTTTTTGTCCTAGATAAGCTGCATTTTTATTAACTATCCCCTCAAAAAATAAGTTAGGAAACATAGTTCGGTTGAAAAGGCTTCAGGCGATTCACTGTTTTTGATTCAAAGAAAAAAGCATTATCACGATTTCGCTGACTATACCGTTGATAGTAGTGATGATAAGTTAGATTAGGTAAGGTTAGATTAGATTGGGTAAGGTTAGGTTAGATTACGTTAGCGCAGGAGATGTCATCATAACCTAAGCCGTAGTTGGGTCCATTGTTTGATCCTGTTTATAACTTAATTGTTATCCTTTGCAAACCATTTAGAAATTTTCATAAACTTCAAAATGGATTTTGGACACATTTGACCGATGTCAAAGATACGAAATTCAAATACTTTGAAACACTGATTTGCCAGCGTTGGGCACTCACAAAGAGAATGGAAAACAGATTCTTCGATGTCAGGATCTTTACAACTTCTACAAAGATCTCCTTTCTTATTAAGCCCTTTATTGAACTCCTGTTTTGTAATGCCTTGTTCTGCCTTTTTAAAAATTGCCGACTAGGAGTCCTTAAGGATCGATACCACAGTATTTTGTGCTGCAAAATTTATACTATTTATGTATAGCATCACCTTAAGTTCACCAAAAATAATAGTACTAGAGGAAATCATGCAACTCTGCGGACTATTCAGATTGCTCCTTTTTAAAGTATAGGATTGGTTATGATTATGGGCTGCTGGCACAGCATGAACTTTTATTTAGTTTTTTTTTTCGAAAATGCAGTTCCTATTTTCCATCGATTATTTCATCTTCAGCATAGTAACGAAAAATTTTACCTGTTTAAAAGTTACAAAATGCAAACAAACCCGAGCATGTTAATGAGCATCGCTTTATCTTCGCTTAATTCAAAAGAAAACTGAAATTTATGTTATTTAAATTCCAATCACTACATCTAAAATTAACATTTTCAAAAAATTAAATACTTAATGTGTCCATAATGTTGACAGAGGAACCTGCTAATGAACATAAATAAAAGTTGAATATTAAAAGGGTACAAAAATATTCATGGGTAATTCCAAAATTTTTCGACCTAAAATTTAAATTTTATGGTCATAATATTCTGCCATTTGTTTTAGGTCTTTCATTGTTAGATTTTGCACCAATCGTTGAAAAAAGGTCGAAAGAGAATTTGAACTTCACCACGATACTGTTTTCGAAGTGCCTGATTTCAGCCCATTTTTTTTAAACATTTTGTTTAAACTTTGCAGTCGATCTAAAATTGATTTTCGGTTTGTCAGGTCCGCAAAGTACCCGATTTTGGATAATTTTTGTTGTTTAATTTATATACAGTAATCAATGTAAAATGCCGACAATGAAGTTAACGCACTACCAAGGGAGGGGAGGTTCCAGATTGGAAAAGTGTTAGATTTCAGACAAATTATTGTTATAATATTTTTTAGTACCAATCGTTGGGAAGACGTTGAAAAACGATTTTATTCATTATTAGGGGCGGTTATGCATCAACAAAGTGCCTAAATTTGTACCATTTTCAAATAGTGCCGAAACATGTCATTTTGAGGACCCAGAACAAACTGTGGTTATGTCCAAAATCGATTTTCTATCTCTTCGCAATGATTGTTCAAAAATTTTGTTTTTATAAAAATTGGCTGAAATCTTATACTTTGGGGATCCACAACCAGTCTCTGTGACAACTAGATTTTGACCTTTCTCTATCGAATGGTGGAGAATTTTTCAGCTTATCTCTCTAGCTAAGATCTTTAGGACAAAAGTGGAAGAAAATGGTTCGAAAAATTATGGAGCTACTCTCACATTTGTGTTTGAATGTGTGTGAGAACCCTTGCCGCCTATAATAACACTGTATACCTTAACAATAACAATGCACAACGAAAATACTGATCAAAACAAAAAGCTTAAAAACGCATGAAATATAAAACCAGTTAAATCAATCGAACTGTGAAATTGTTATAAAAAGACAATGAATTAAGAAAAGTTGTATAAAAATATGGTAACTTAATGACGGCAACTATGATAAAACAGCACCACAAGTTGTTATGTTGTTGTAATAAGAAGCAGACAAAATAGAAGCTGCTTAAATTACAACTAATGAACCATATTTTTTACCCTCAATGTTATAAAACATTTACTTTTGTAATTTTTTACTTTTTTTTATTTATATCGGTATGCACAGTGAATAAGTAGCTGGTGTAGTAAGTAGGGAGTTTAAAAAAAAGTCTACAAAAAGGAGTCTTTTCGAAAGCGACCTAAATTTGTTTACTCTTTCATGGCCAGTACTATTACTATTTTTATAGAATATGCATCTGGACACATAATTTTACATACCAAAACCGAATTTAATCTCAGAGTTTGTCAGTAGCAAAATAGGCTGTAGTGTAATTAAGTCCACAAAATACGTCAACTAATAATAATTGGCTTCAAATTAACTTTTATAAAAGTAGCAATCCTACCATCGTAATCGGAAACCATATGCCACTTTCCACTGAATGAATATATGATTACAGAAAAAAAAAAAAAACAAAAGGATGTACATAGCTCACGAATCGGAAGAGCAATGTCGGCAAATTTATATACTCGGAACATATCAACTTCCATATTAAAGACATAGGCCTTCTTTTGAAATAAGATCCGTCACAAACGTTCATAGAGCACTGTCCCAACGCGATTCAACTGCAGAGCAAGAAACACCTCTCAGGAGCCCAAGAAGAAACACGAGCTATACAACAAATAAATTTCAAATTTTGTTTCGATCAGCAAACAGCACGTAGTTATGCTTATAAGCAATTTTAATGCTCAAATTGACAAGAACAATAACGGGCGAGTATAGCCTTGGTCAGCTAAATGAAAATCTGGCGACCTTTTAGCTGATAAGAAACGAGAAGTGTGTGTTCCACAATTTATCATTGCCAAACGAACCAAACAGAGGTCAAGCAGTGTTGTTTGATATCGCCTTGATATCTCTTCTGTTCTTCTCTATTGACATATCTGAGGACAATATATATAGTATATATAAAAACATCCATACTAGAATAAGCAAAGCGAAGAGTACATTTACCCAACTTTGTAAGGTCTGGCACTCTTCGTTCCTATCAACGACAATGCAGTTCAAAAATTTTGAGTCAAACGTGCAACCAGCCAGCAGTGCCCTGCTACAGAATTTACAAAAGCTCACAAAAAACTGCCTTTACCGAATCCTGTAAAACTGGTGGTCTAGGATCATCTCAAATGTCGATTTGCTCACCCGTTGCCGTCAATATCCGATTTTCATTCAAATAAAACGAAGAAAATGTAAATGGATTGGTCATACGTTGCGAAAACCACCAACTGAAGTTCGTCGGCAAGTACTGGACTGAAATCCTCCGGGTAGTAAAAGACACGCCCGTCCTAAATCAACGTGGAAATTATTGCTCATACAGGAAATACGTGAATCTGAAAAATGTTGAAGAGAATTGAAGGCACTCTCTTCAAATTGTGCACGTTGGAAGTTTTGTTTAGGCCCACGATAGGCGGTAGCATGGAAGACAAAAGCGAAAAGTGTCACTACAGATCCATAAAATGTCTCAGTCAAATATAGTCTCAACACAGATCAATAATCTTAAAAAGCACGCTGACACGACGAATACTAAACTGTATAAATTCCTGACTTGGTGATTTGATTTGATCCCAATTTAATAGGAATTGTCTTTTTTTTCCTTTTAGAATTTAGCATGACGGAGGATCGCTTTCTTCCGAAAGCAGGGAAATTTTGCTTTATTAGAGCAAATGAATTCAAGTGTCAATCAAAAGTCAAGTCAATCTCTTTTTTTATCTTGTTTCTGGGTAGAGCCGGGTACCTCATCTAAATTACCAGAAAAAGTTAAAGTGACTGTGGAGCATATGCAATTTAAAGAAATTTTGAATGTAGTTTTCTTAATCTATTGTCATAATAGATCTGTAATTATCAACTTTGTGGTAATTAGTAAATTTCATAATCATAATTTCATAATAAAAATTCATAAACTTAACGCATATTCTACACTTGTTCTGGCACATTAATATTTCCTCTAATGTGACATTTAAGTAAAGTTATCTTAAAGTACTAACTCAAAGGAAGTTATGATATTTACTGTACTAGCGAGAGCACTACAGGACGGCACAATATCCCCTTAACATTAACATTTCCTAGTAGACGATTTACTATGAGTCGAAAAGTGGTCCAAGTTACGCGGTTGAGCTTCTAATGCTTTGGACATCCGATGATATAGTTTGCTTTTGCTACAGTTTTGCAATTCCACTGTAGAAAGAACATTTGCTTTAGCTCATCAAATTGAACATGTTAGAAACAAAACCAGATTTTTGTGAATTAAAGAATATAAAGTTCCCTCACACTTCGCCACTCGAATTATTTACCACCTACGGCGCCATCTACCCTAGCGACGTCAGTGCATTAGCAAGTGACTTTGATTGCACTCAAAATTTTCCTAATTCTCGAATTTGGTTGTTCAGCAATTGCTTCTACAGAAAGTTATGTATGCTCTCTGCTTGATGTTGTTCTTATATGTGATGAGTAGCAACGATTCTTTCGTCAGTTTCTACTAAATTACATCAGACTCATAAGCATAGCTTACCCGAGAATTCATCCATGATATTATTTATCACGCTACGATAAAAATTTGACATTCTCAAGACAACATATTCACAACAAACTTATGTAACTACATACATATTTGAGCTAATTAATAGTTGTATCCTTAAAAGATTATTAAAAGATTCTTCTAGGTTGGAATTAACTAAACCTCTCATTAAATCCTCTCATTAAATAAAGAAATGCTTTTCAGAACACCCTACTATTTAAAATAACTTTGAAATGACGTTTAATGCATTTGGTCAAAGGTGTCATTTGTCTAAATGACGCTGTCAACGCATGAAACTTTTGCTTACACGTACAGACTACGCGTTGTTTAAAATCGTTAGTTGCGTTTTGTATGCGTATCGTACTTATCGTACTATATATACATACATGGTACATTGGGGTCTGTTTTTTTGTTATTTTCCAACTATGTCCGATAGACGCTTGATGGCTGGTTTTTATGCATACACACATGTGTTGTTGTTATTTGTTATAACTTGTATATGAATGGAATATTTGGTTTGTCTTGAAGTCTATCTGAAGTATTATTTGTATGTGTGTTCAAGTGTTGTTTTTTCTTCTTCGCATAATGCAATGCATTTAAACTTATACGGAAAGTACTCGCTAACACTTTGTATATGCGGAGGTTTCTACATGTGCTGGGTAGCAATGGCAATCATAACGTGTGGCATGTGGGTCACCTTTAGAACATTATAAACTTAATAAAGTAGATAGGGTTTTATACACAGTAAAAGTAAATGCTGTAGTTTCCTTGTCTCAGAACTATTAAAATATATCAAACAAATTTCAGTGAAGCTTTTATTAAACGCTTGAATAAATTAAATAAATTAATATATTATAATTTAATCAAATTACTTAAGATTATTTAATCAAATGATTTAACAGCTCACTGTATAGAATTTGGGGACAAAAACTGCTACGACCCCTCAGGAAATTAATAATGGCACAAAGTCTTAAAAGTTGAAGTTTCAAAGATAAACAAAAAATACTGGACGAGCTTCGAATAAAGCAAACTAAGATTTTAAAGAAAAATTAAGCCAGATTTTGAAAACCGAACCAAATGAAAACGTTTGGATATAGTGATTGTGGGTCCTTGTACTCTTCCAACCAGCGTGATGCTGTGATCTTTGTGAATGTCATGAATATTTATTATGATATGACGGTATGGAATGAAAAGGCTTTGTCACGCAGTTAAACTTTGTATGTCTAAGCAGAAAATTTTATATAGACTTACTTCCATTTGGGATGAATACTGAAGATGTTAACTTTCTTTACTTTATTATAAAAGCCTCATTAATTGTAATCAAATGGTTACTAATGAGACTATGTAAACGTGATCCAAACTGGCTTGCATCGAGCAAGAAAGCAGTGGTAAAAGAGCACTTTTAATATGTTCGTAGTTACGAAAAAACATCGAGAAAACGGATTCCAGCAAATCTTGCTTTGATACCAAAAGGTTATGAAGCAGCCTTCTATCTTGAAAGTATAAGTGCTGTCATTTAATATAAGTAACGTGACTAACTATTTTTGAGAAAAATAAGTAAAAACCGAACAGAAATGAAGAGTAACAGAAGTACACACAAAAATGTCGAACATTTTATCAAGACAGAAATATTTTCTGAACAAAAGTTAGAGGTCATTCATATAAATGTATATAGAGGTTTCTCTACTAATCACTTTTAAAGTACATTTGACTGAGCCAAATAGAAATACTGTATGTCACGTTAGTCATAACTTTTTAATCTAAATATGATTGAGTGATTGTTCGTGAACGAGCTTGCGACAAACGAAATGGTAAGGGTCTTTTATCTTAAACTCATCCAGATTCTCTACGCCTTTTTAACCAAGATGAGGTAAGTTTTGGATTGGTTTGAGTCAACTTAGAATGATTCTTCAATGACAGAATGATTGTGAAAAAATAAAAGGGCTAAAAGTGATGAAAACCAATCTTATGTATCGTCTTTTTTATTGATTTTGGATCTCTAAGTTCAAATCCAATACCTTAATTATCTCATAACGCCAAGCATTTTTAAATTTTCCAATTTACGTCATTATTTAGACCTAACAGCATCAAAGTAAGATAACTCAACTAAATTGTATCGTTCGAAGGTGTTTTTTAAACTTAAAAGCAACATGTCCTTTTTCAACTGCAATTTATAATTTGATATTATTTTTTTTTAATTAAAAATTACCAATTTTGTTCAAATTCAAGAACCGTATATTCTACCAACTGGAACAAAAACTCTGCAGTTTCTAGGCAATTGAAAAACTTGCCATCTCTTTTGCACACCCAAAAGCATGAATACCAACTAAGTTCTGGCAATGTCCAGAGCAAGTACATAGGAAGTAAATCCATATTTCATATTAATCCTCGTTTGGAAACCGAAATATCTTGCCGATATATTTAATGTACAGCTTAAGTATTGTTCTCTACATTCCTTAATAGTAATTTCGTAGCTTTCTATGATTTAAAGATCATATCCGATAGATTTTCAACTATTCCATATGAGATTGGTCTGACGTTAACTGTTAAACGTTTTCCGGAAGTAGCTTCACTTATAATTTTTCATTAAAATCGAATTTTCGCATTATGTCAATGTACACATTAAAAATATTTACTGATAAAGGATATCAGATCCCTGCCAGATCTCTTTTATCTGTTTATCAAATGACAGCTAAACTTATTTGCCTACTATCAATGGAACAAAGTGGCTCAACAAAATGTGAGTTTCTGGGCGAAAACTTTTCTGAAACATAGGCTGTAATAACTGATCCAAACCTATTTGCCGTCCTAAAAACAGAGCTAATGGAAAAATTTATGTGTTAAACTTTGGTATTTGCTCAACAAATTGAACATAGCTGATACAAAAATATGTTTTCGTCACCATTTCATGTGCTTTAAAATGTGTTGTGGTCGATTATAAATTTGAATTCATAATTGTCAGGAGTTGCGACGAGAAACGATTGACTTACCTTCAAAGCTACTGACACAACTAAGAAAAAAAAAATTATTTTTTGTATTATAATTTTATTTATATATATTATTTTAAAAATACATACTTATAAAAATTTAGATTTTGCTTAAATTTACGAACCCTTAATATTTTATTTGGAAGACTTAACAACTAGGAAGACAATGATCGCACTTAAAGTTAATGATATACATACATATATAAATTTATATAAAGGATCTCTCGCTAAAACCTAAAATCACAATAAGTAACATAATTTGAGAAAATAAAATAAAAATTCCATACAATTTATATAAAATCCATATATGTAATACATATATGATAAAATCATTAAAATTTGACACAAATTTCACATAAAAAATTGAATATCAATTAAAGCTCGGTTAAGCCTAGTTAAAGGTCTTAACTATAGTCTAATATCACGACAAAGAAATAAAATCTATAGCTATATAATGTAGACATAGCAAACTTCACGCTTATCAAATACATACATGATGTTGTAAGAAAATTTGCCAGAATCAAAGTTAAAGCTGGTAGTCCATCGAGTTTTTGCTGTTGCTGCTGTAAACTGCACCAAACCACACCCTGTTGCTGTTGTTCACTGCTGCTGCTTTTAAGCTTGACCCCAACGATCGAGTTGCTGGCGCAAATGCAACTCTTGCTGACGCCCATCGACAACATCCATAGAGGTCCAAAAAAATGTACCACTTGCAGTTCGTGCAAAATGTACTGGAATATATTTTTGCTTTGGATGCACTGGTACAACACTTTGCTCTGCGGCTGGTCCCTTACGCACTATGACGGCAGCACCTTCGGCACAGTGACGTATTTCATGATAGATACGTTGTTCCAAAGCTTCATTGGCCAAATTTTCATCGTTAGCCACTTGTGCTACGGGATCTTTGCGCATATCTTCTAGCGATGAATTGTATGCATTTTGTGCTTGAAATTCGGCGAGTGTCTTCTTGAGAAGCTGCTTCTTTTTGATTAGACGTAGCAATGGCTTTATCAATTTTTTCAGGCTACGCATTGCCATTATGTGTTGTTGTTTCTTGTGTTGCATTTCGTGACTGACCGTGGTATTGGTAGTGCTCTGTTCGAATTTATATTCTCGTGTTATAAATGACATTTTCGAAAATTTAGCTTAACTTGTTTTTCACTATTCAGCGACGTCTTAACGCTACGCTTGTTTATTTGTTTCTAAACTGATTTTTACTCTCAAAATTACTTTTATATGCACTCTGTGCTGTGTGTTTTACATAAAACGCTTAATTTTGTTACTCGTGCTCAGAAGAATTGACCAATCAACTGCTTCAAAAAAGCAGGTGGCTTTTTCTTGCTCTCAGTTGTTATGGAAAATAGAGAGAGTTGTTGCGAAGGTAGTGTTGCCATTTGTAGCAACTGAAAAGAAAATTTTGTCTATACAAATTTCGATCGAGGCATAATTGTCAGAAAGGTTTTGAAACCTTGAATAAGAGACAAAATTGATCCAGAACTCATTATCCTAACAAACTAAATTTACCAATGCTTATATTACTTTGTATGACTCAGATATATGTATATAGTAATTTAGAATATAACATACAAAAGTCACACAGGAATTTTAAGCAAAAAACCTTTCTATCCTTACACGATATAATCAAAGTTTGATGGCATTTGGGTTTTGTGAAAATGTACCTAATGGACACTTGAAATGTACTTTTTAAGTGCCGAATGTACTTTTTCGACATGAACATGAAAATGTTACTTAATTACTAAAATTTAGCATATTTTTTAAAAAAAAGGTCAGCAAAGTTTATTTCCGGCATATTTCGCGGTAAGTTTACAAAAAAAATTTTTAGATTTAGTCGAAATGTACTGAAAATGTACCGAAAATGTACTGAAAATAGGTCAAATGTTCTGAAAATGGGTCAAAAGTACTGACGACGATTTTTCACGACGCAAATGTACTGAAAAAGTTTAAATGTACTGAAAATGTCACCACTGATGTGTAGTCTTTTTACGTCGATGGCGCTTTATTAGAATGACCCCTTTAGCTCGGCACCGGATCCGAACAGCGATAGTTCAAAAATGGCATATTTACATTGATTTATGAGTTGGGTAGTCGTATATATACTCTTTTGTCACTTTGAAGTTGTGGGGTCTGATCCCCGAGAGCTATCAATTTAACAGACGGCTACGCTAGCAAATTACGATATACATATGAAGATAGTAATTTTTTAATTAAAAAACAAAATTTTGTACGAACTGACTGACTGAGAATTAACGTCCAGGGTAAAATATTTTTCGAACAAAGAATTGATTTCTTCCACAATGCAGGTATTATTAACCATTGAAACCTAAGTAAATTTAATGAAATTGGGTAAACTGGCAACACTGAGGAATACTACTGCTCTCAACTGATTTTTCTTCTATCTCTCGCATTGCTTTCACGCTCACTCTCTCCTTCGTGAGCAACCTGCTGCATTTGTTAGTAAAGAGAAGACATTGCTATGATTTCATGCTGCTGTGTTTGCGTAACATGAGCATCGTTGCAGATTTTTGTACTGGACATGTGCGCGCCATAGGTCAAGTTTGCGGCAGAATAAAATAAAATGTTAATGCATTGCATTTTTATTATTTACATTTTTGTAATTATATTTTACGTGATTTATATACAAGTCACATTACTGAGACAACAAAGTTGTTATTGAGAATGCAACTAAGTTCGTTTCTTAAGTTTTTTGTTTCGAATTTACAAATATTTGACGCAAATCTTTTTTTGCAGTTAATTTGTGTTATTTATTAAAATATTGCATTATTCGACACTCTTAAGTTTAACATATTCGTTTTTTTAAAAAAATTTTCTTATATAGGGTGTTTTTTTTAGAGGTATAGAACTTTAAAATGGAATAAAACAAAGATGAATTTTTTAAATAGACATGAAAATTACTTTATTCGAAAGATAATCTTCTGGCATTATAATTTAAATATGACTTCTGGCATATGAACGCCACGGCTAGCTCGGACGTAGTCTAAAATGGAGGTCCAATTTTCAAGGTATATCGCGAATTACGCGAGTAATGTTGGCTTCGAAGTATTGAATCGTAGCTGGCTTATCGACGCATACTTTTGGCTTCACATAACCCCAAAAAAAAAAATTAAGGTGTGATATCACAAGATCTAGGCGGCCTTCTTGACTTCATAATTGCAAAAATCATGTGAATTTTGAGTGAAAATAAAGTTTAAATTTTAGTGACTATAATAAATTTGCACAATTTGGACGCGTTGTTCATGCGTCAACCTGTTCATGATGAAATGGCAAACCAAACTGAATATAAATGACATTAGAGTTGCCAGATTTGACCACAAAATCCCAGTTTTATCTTTATTCGAAAAACAAACCTCTAAAAAAAACACCCTTTATATAAACTTCTATTTTCTTAATCTTTTGTTTAAATAGTTAAAAGTAAGTTGAAGCGATTAATACACGAAAATTTTTTGCTACTAGTTTTCAAATAAAGTTTTTTCTGTTCTGCTTCACAATGTAAAAATACTTAACTGAAGTCATGTATTTTAAAATTTATTAGCTGTTAGTTTTTTTTTGTTCCGTGCTTAATTTCTCTTTTGTTTCTTATTATTTAAGAACACGCACAATTTTTACCTGTTTTGATTTCGGAAAAATCTTCCCATTTCATGAGCAAGTACAAACATGCACGCAATTTCAATGCCAATTTTTGTAATGAAAATTCGTCACACCACCAAGGATGATATTGAAAGAAAATTACAAAATTTCATACTTGTCTGCACAAAATCAGAGTGCTGTAAAAATACGTTACTTTTAAGTGTCCCTATTTGCTAAGGGTTACTTAAATTGTATTTGTTTAGCATTTCCTCAACCTTTTTACTTTTTGCTGGTGCTTAGTTTTAGGTATTTGTGGAAATCTTCACGTACATACTGCAAATAGTGAGGTACACAAAATTATGGAAATCTCTTAGAAAATCAAGCGTGACGTGCATGCATTAACAGTTGTACAGCACAGCATGTAGGGATATTGAGTAAAGTGCATTTTGTACCTGTTTACTGTTTATGCCTCGTATGCTAAGAGGTTTTTCACTGGAAAATCACAAAAGTTTAGTGCATTTTTTTCTGTTGTACAGATTTTCAATATTTGTGTGAATAATGGGTATTTTTTTTTCTATTCATATGCTAACAGGAAATGCATGTACCTGTCGACAATGTTGTCAGCGGTGCAATGCGTAGAAATTACTATGAATAGCATTTTATAAAGTGCTGCACTATTGTTTTCGAATATCTTATAACCTTGAGAAACAGAAATTTTTTGGTACCCATAATAAATAGCTGTTTGAAAAGACCATTTGACCAAGTAAATTTCATAAAATTTAATTTTCGATTCTTTTTAAGTAATTTCATTATTTTTTAATTTAAATCTTACAATGCATGATTTAAATATAAATGGCACATCAGCTATTAAATGTTGTAGATATATGTACTTTGTATTTCAAAGCAAATGTCATTACAAATAGATACATTCTATTGTTTTTGTTTTGATACAGAGTGTCACTTTGCATGTAAATCCGATATTTTTAATAGCACTTAGCAGTTGAGTATCTCAATTAAATAGTATGTATATATTTTCCAAATACAATTATCATAATGATGCATTAATTGACATAGAATAATATGCAAGTTGGCAAGCTACAATAAAGCAATTTTTCTTTAGATAAATAGCATTCAGTTTGTTTTACAATCTAAAAGAAACAGCAGCAGAACTGATGATGACATTAAAACTTATTTTCTTATTATTATTGCTAAACACTTTGTTGCAAAATATAATTGCTGTTGTAGTAGTGTGTCCATATATTGAAGAGCAGCACCATTACATTAGGTAAAAAAGTACCACTCATACATTGTAATTTTTTTACAATTATTAACACATATTATGATTTCAGACAAAGATTGTTTGACTGCAACGAGCAGGATATACATACAAAACAAACTGTACAAGTGGTAGATGAAGCTGATACCACTTTAAAACCACCACGATACTTAAGTCCAAATACATTGAAGAGTACGACGGGTTAAGTCGATTAAGCCACCTAAGTTTTTGCAATATTAAAACTATAATTTTTAATTTTGTGACAATGAATCGATTAATGCTGAATACATAACAAAAAGAACAACAATCTTCACATCCTGCAATATTAATGTGCTTAGTAAAATAAAATTAATAAGAAATAATATTTTCCAAAATGCAGTAATGCGGTTTTGAAAAAAAAAAAATATTACACATTTATTCTAAAATATATTTTGAAAATTTTATTTGAAATATGTACTTACTTCTTTCATATAAACTCTTATCTTTATAAACAGCTATAGAATTGAAACAAAGTCTGACCAATATGTTGCGCCAAGAAAAAAATTTCACAATAAGGTCTTTTCAGCTTTGTATACTTTCAATTAGTTGATGTTTCATTCGGTAGGCAGCCTTGAACTAAGAAGATTCACTGTTGCAGTACTAAAAGATTTTGAAAAATAATAATTTAAAAAAATAATAAATCGTGAAATAAACACAGCGTTTAACCATACCTATACAGAGTGTCCTTTACTGCCTTGTTGTACTGTCCTTGATATCTATGCAGAGATTCAAGTCAATATATACAATTCATATCGTTCTGCAAACCACCGTATTCATCTGATCTAACACCGAGTGACCTCTGACTATTGCCTCAACGGAAAAGATCACACCGTGGGCACGGTTTCGACTCGATCGAAGAAATATAGTAAACGCTGTACTACAGTATTAAAGTGATAAAAATAGTCTTTGGTTTTCTTTTCCCATGAAATTTGATAATTTTTGAAGGGTCGCTGCGATTGCGAACTAAAAGATATCGATCGATCCAACGTTTGAAAGTTCTTGTTTCTATGAAGTGTGGCACGCTCGTTTTTGAAATTCACCAAACTTTTTTGCAGAGCTGTTCCGAATCATTACAACTGTGTGAAATTTTGTTCCATTACCATAAACTATACTCTCAGTATAGCGTTTTGAAGTTTTTTCTTGTATAAAAGGTGCTTCTCTCTCCTGTAAAATCTGACAAAATATTTGTCCAAAGCCTGTCCACGTTATTCTTAGTATTTGTAAGAAATTTGGTTACACTAAATCAAATAACTTTCTCAATATAACGTTCTAAATGTTTTGTGAAGTGTACACTCAAATTACTAATGAAATATAATTTAGATATAATCAAAATCAGGGTATTTCAGCAATCTATGATGGAAACGAAATTGAAAGTACAATGTACTATCTAATTGTTATTTAATATATTTAAATAAATATTCATAGAGTTATAGTTTTTTTTCAGTGTGTGCATGTGACTTAGCAAAGTTAAGAAATTTTGCACTCTCAGCATATAATCTCAATTTAATTTTTTTAAAAATGTTTTCAAGCATTTTATCAATCATTATAATTTTGCGTTATTTTAACAGAAATATTCACATTTGTCATGATAAATATGATAAATCAATTTGACTATATTTCATTTTTTTTGAATTGTAAAATCTCAGTACTCAATAGAAATAGCACCAATAATGCAGCACGCGCTAAAATTAAAAAAACTTTCACAACTCAGTGTAAATGTAAGCAGTGCTACAAAAAATTAAAACGAGAGTTAAGTCTGAGTGATAGTGATTATATTTTAAGTTAACTATTATTTTACTAACACTAACCACTAATAGTTTTAAAAGGTTTTAAATTTCAAGAAAATAATAAGCTTAAACATCATATGCCGCTGTCTTCATGAATTCTGCCACTACATCCTCTTTCTGCGTATTTTTTTGTCAATTGAATACGTGTTCCATATTCATTTCATTTTAAATAAATAAATAAAATCTATCTAGAATAATCCATTAGAACACTTTTTATAATAAACCTCACAGAATGTTTCCTTTATTCATTAACTAAAAATTAATGAAAAGTTAGTTAGAACTACTCTGGAGGTAGCAAAAAAAAAAAACAATTCTCATTTCTCTAAGCCAGTTCACTGCAAACTTTTTTGACTAAGAAAACGCTCGATCTAATATGGCCACATACAAGTGGATTAAAATGATGTAAAACACAATAATTTTCAATAATCTTGGTTTTCGCTTATACGAGTATATGGCAACTTTTTCTACCTAAAGTATGCAATGGAATTTTACTTTTCTTTAACAACTAAAAGTATTCAAAGGAATTTAGTTTTGTTTTTTTATCTAACTTATATAATAGAAAGTTAGAAAAATATATAATAATTTCATGAAAACCGAGTAAAATCTGAATTACAAAAGAAAAATTTTCACCTGAACAAAGTTATATAACATACAAGATATTTTTGTTTTTCAGCTTTTACTTTTAATGCTGCTGTTGTCCGATTTTTTGATACAAATACCAACTATTTTGGCTTTTATTGTACCAACAATTGAAGAAGAAAACTATCAACTAATACCTATTAGTGACAAGAAGTATAACTTAAGGTATGTATGTACATATAATTTACATAGAGTATGGATAAACACATATACACACATCTGTCTATATTCCTTCATCTTTAGAATAGTTCTGCCCAATGGTAGTGAACGGGAAGAATTCGTTGAGCTAAAAACTTCAGGACAAACAGTGGACGAACTGAAGATTTTAGGTACCATAACAACAATTTACAGCGATGATAATGCAATATTGAAGGTGACATATACTGCTGATAAAAATGGTTACATAGCGAATTATAAATATGAAGGTTCTTTAAGTCCTATATCGCCTGCTCTTGGTGTTAGTGTGAAAGCTCTTAAGACTGCAGCAGGTTAACAAGAAAAAAAACACAATCAATGAAAGACCATGCATGCCATACAAAACTACTTCGGAATGGCCTTTGCATTTCGTAAATTTTTTGTATTTATTTTATCTATGTAATTATATGTATCTCTTATGATTTTTTCATTATTTTGTATTTTGCATAGTACGTATTTTGGACTCATAGTAACAACTCAAAAAAAGAAAAAAATCATAGAGATTCGAAACTTTAAAAGAAGTCACATTTTAGAATAATAACTCTTCACCACTTGCACTTATTCCCGTATTCATTATCTTAAAGTTCTGAAGTTAAAATAGTATTTGACTTAAACATATTGAAAATAATAAAATCAATTAGCAATTAAAATCCCAGCGGCTTTTTAAAATATAATATAACTTATTGTTTTTTCCTTCAACTAAGGCACTATGCATTAGAACCGGATCTACCTTTTTGAAACTGTGTAGAGCTAAATACCTTTTGAGATTGTTTCCAAATTTAACTGTTTTTGATCTCTTGGCAAAGATCTTTCAGAATTTGCTCGGAGAGGACTATCGGACGATATTTTGCAAAACTCTACGATATATTTTTCATTAGCTTATCTATTAAATTTATTAATAACCTAAATCTAAAAGTGCCTCAAATTTTGGGATAATTTTTTTTGTCATAGTTTAATATATCTGCTGATCGAGTAGAGTGAAGAGAATTTGCACTGAAGATAATATTCAAAGATTGACCGTATATACCAGCTGAGTTAGCTACTGTAGTAGCATGTATTGTACAACATCATTTATTTAATTGTGTCACATAATAACAAAATGTTTGGTCAGTAAAAAGTTCGTTCATTTTCTTTGTTATTCGTGAAATCCATTTTATTTTCATTTCGGCCATTCTAAAGTAACGAAGATAATACCTTTTTAGCAATCTTTTAAAATTTGTGTAATCTAATGTTCGAGTGCTTTTTTGATGTAAAAATCTGCCATGAATTTGTGTTGAACGATCATTGGACTTGTATAATGCCAAGTTTTAGTAAACTAGTATTCGTATTGAGCTGGGAATTTTGTTCAAAAAAACCTAATTTGGCACTACAGTGCGCCTATGCCAAATTGTTATATGTAACAGACTTTTTCATTGTTAAAATATATATTTTTAAGCTGATTGAACTAAAATTGGCCACACTGACAGTAATATTGAACATTTTAGATACATCTATGGGAAGGTTTATGAGTGCTTGGCACCTGCTAGCTGACAACAACATTTTCTGTTTGTTCAAGAAAAGTCAATAGCCGAATAAAGTTCTATGCAACTAACGAAGATTACTTCCATATAATTTAAAATGAAAATGAAATACATACACGAGTACATACAAAGATACATATGTATGTATGTATGTAAAAGATTAGGGTGGGTAAATTAGTCAAGTCCATTGATTGGCTTCAGCCATTATTAATATCAAACTCTTTAACCTTAATTTATTTCCATTTAGATTACTATGATTTTCAATGAAAAGCCGATGAATAAATAAAATGACTTCTGAGGAAACGTTGATAGAGAATCTATAATATTTTTTAAAATTGGTTCAGAATATTTATATTGCATAATAATATTGATACTATAAATTAATGTTTCTTATAAACAGTGATGTGCCATATTATTAGACCCATTGCGGAAAATACCATATAATTACATACAGTGGGATTCAATCATTTAATTATTAATTATGGAATAATGACGCATAAAATGACATACATACATTTACTTGATTGAAATCATTTTAATACGTTGAAAAACAAAAAGATGTGAAAATAATCATTGGTTCCAAAAAAATCAATACTTTGTGTGACATCCTTTTGCTGCAATGAGAGCTGCTATTCTCTGTGGCATGTTATCTGCGGAACTTTTTTCCACTACCAGGAGGTGTGCATTACGATCTCAGACGTCAATCAGCATCTCTATTAGCTGTTTTTTGCTCTTTACTGATCATCTGTTTCATGAGATCCTGTATATTTTCTATTAGATTCTTGTCAAGTTGCCAAGTGAGTCCAACACTGCAATATTTTTATCATCTAAAAACTTGCTCACTTCTTTGGCTTTATAGTACGGAGCTCAGTTGCTCAAAAAAAGTGGTTCCTCTCCATCACAAAAGCATTCAAAGAGCTGGGGCCACAGTCAATCCTCTAAGAGTTTTTTTGTGCTGGTCTTGTTTAATAGTGCCTTGAGCAGTTTGTGTTCGAACAGTAGCTCTCAAATTTATCACTGACCACACCATGATAGGCGTAGGATGTTTAAATATCAAAACAATGCAGTATTTTTCGCTAGTCCTTCTTCTAACAAATGAACTAATTATTTTTCCTTAAACACAACATTTAAATGAGAGATCATCACGTTATACAAAAAATATTGAACTTTAAAATTAGAAAATTATTATTATAATTATTTTTAGCGATACGTACTCGTTAGAGTGATTTCATTGTTTATTAAATTTATTTTTCATTAAGTACTGTCGTTTTTTTTTGGAGCTCCCTAAAAAACAGAAAGACATCTAAACAATAGAACAGCTTATGATATAAAAATATTTGTTTACATATAAAATGTAGTACAATTTCATAAGTACATATATACACGTAGAAAACCTGTACCAAAAACTAGACAAATACATTGTTCAAAAAATTTAAAAACACCTTTAAGGAAAAACTCTTGCCGCATGTACTTATAGTCTAAAAAATTCTGTCATTACCAAAGTACATTCATATAGGAGTACTCGAATGATAAGCAAAATGTTTATCGATACGCAAAAGACAGTTAGCAGCAGTATTAAAATCCTCGTCGTCCTGTGCCTTATTATTTGTATCGGTAATGCTGAATATTTCTCTTCGGTGGATAATATGCAAGCGTTAGGTGACATTGAGCTGGGATTGATACATAGCTTTCTTCAATATCTGGAATGGCAGGATACGGAGATTGTCAATTATCGCAAGTAATTATTTATGCTGCTCGATTGGGTTGAGTTGGCGGATATTAAATTTATTTGGTTTTTCTCTTCTATCCTTCTGTTTTGGTAACGTCATCATGTTTGGGTCGTCGTCGTCGTAGATTTATCGAACAAGTCAAATTGCAACACAAGGTTGCCATGAAGGATACCGAAGACTATTTGGGAAATCCAATCAATGCTTTTACTTTGATTAAACGCATGGTTATAGATTGGAATCAGGTGCATGATTTCATTAAAGAGGGAGATTTGCGTAAACGTAAGTGTATGTGTGTACATATGTAGTTACATATGTTAGTGGTGAAGTGAAGTGTTATAAAAAAGTTAAATTTTATTAGAGTATGAAATAATGTGACGTGTTATTTCTTTCTTTTTTTTTAATGAACTTAAATATTAATGAAAAATATTTTAACTGTCCACTGACCTTTGAATATTTCGGCTGGCGGGTCGTATTCGAACCGCTTTTTTAAATGGCATTAATTACAATAATTAGGAACAGTGAAAATGTAATCAAACTAATCAAATAATTAGTTCTTTCTACATGTTACTGTGTATGTTTTTGTAGGAGCCGTAATAATGGTCTGGCTTCTGCTGTCGTCTTTAGTTTTTGCGGGAAAAATTAATGAAAGAATTCATCAAATTTCTATTTAGTTCAATGGCATTTTTCGTACCTACTAATTAATACTTTTCGTACAAAAGACGAAAGATGTAGTAAAATGTCGAAATAGGTTCACGTTTTGAACGATGTTTTTTCATGCATTATGAGATATCTTTCATAGAAATAAATTACCAATTTTTTAATGTATTTCGATCCCAGGACTTTATGTACAGAACTAAGTTTCGGGCAAAAATTATTTTACTAAAATATGTATTCCTTTGAATCTGCTAACTTTTAAAAATTGTGTGAAAGCCATTTTACATTAAATTACCCAATTTACTTGTTAACTTTTTCTTATTGTTGACTCCCCCCAAGAAATTCTGACCAACAACATAAAATTTCCGTTCCAATGAATGATCACACTTGCACCAATCAAAGTTGATTGTGTTGTTCTCGTTTTTTATTTATTTATTTTGAATTGATTTAAAAATTTTAAATATCATTTCAGAGTTCCAACAAGTTATTGAAGAATTAAAAAACGAGACCACCTTTCCTGATGTTGACGATTTACGCGGTGCCGTTAAAGGTCTGGCACGACTGCAAAAGGTCTATAACCTCAATACCGCAGATTTGGCTATAGGTGATATTGCTGGAATTTATGAAAAGTAAGTTAAGTTTTGTGCAGTTGTTTAGGCTTAACCTTTTCTACTTACTCCATTTAGCTCCATGTTAACATGGCATGAATGCTATGAAATCGCCACAAATTTATTTGACGAAAAAGATTACGAACTTGCCATTGAATGGTTTGAGCAAACTCTAGTAAAGCTTGAGTCTGAAGAAGACGATTCAGTGCAATTAAAATTTCGATTAGATACATACGAGTATATAGCATTAGTTCATTATGAGTTAGGTGCAGTTGATTTGGCCATTTCCTACATTGATAAAATACTTGATTTGGTGCCCAACCATGTAGCAAAGGATACCAAAATGTATATGGCACGAAATGCACCAAGTCAATTGCATTTGAAAGAGCCAAAAGCTTACGCAGCTAGTGCTTTTGCTTGGTCCAGTAACTATACGCGCCTCTGTCAGGGTATTCAATTACCAGAGAAGGTACATCACAGCCTCCGGTGCAGGCTTGAAACAAACAACAATCCTGTATTATACTTAGCTCCGCTTAAAGTTGAAGAAATAAGCCTTGATCCGGAGGTCATTTTGTATCATGGTCTACTTACCGATAACCAGATAAATAATATTTTGGAATTATCTGCGGATGGAATGCATCGTTCGGAAGTGGCAGCTGGAGAAAAAGGCAGTATAAAAAGTGATGTACGTGTAAGTCAGCAGTCGTGGGCCGACTACAGTAATACGACCATGAAACAAGTGCAGAGATTGACATCTGCAGTAAGTAGTTTAGACATGGCTAACTGGGAATATATGCAGGTTGCTAATTACGGTCTCGGTGGTCAGTACGACCCTCATCATGACTTTTTTGAGGTAAGACTAAACTTTAGATTTTTATCTGTATCTGAAATCATGTTTGTCTGATATATTCTCGTCCCCTTTTTATAGGATGACTATGTGAGCGAATTATGGATAGGTAATCGCATTGCTACACACATGTTTTATGTAAGCATTTCACACCGCATAGTTTTTGATTCCGTAATTTTAAACAAAATCATTTTAGCTTTCCGATGTTGAATTAGGTGGTTACACTGTATTTCCAATGCTTAACCTGTACCTAAAGCCAGAAAAAGGAGCCATGGTTAGATGGTGGAACTTACACAAATCCTTAAATGGTGACTTTCGCACGTTACACGCAGGTTGTCCAGTGATTGTTGGATCCAAAAGAAGTATACAATTCAGAAGTGGCTTAGGTTCACGAAATAATTCAAACTCTTTTTCAGTTGGCAATATTTGGGTACACTCTGGCACGCAAGAATTTCGACGTCCTTGTGGATTGGTGAATGACAAGCATAAGTCAGATGCTTACGTTTAATATGGATTTAACTATAAATGTTCTTAAAGTTTAAGATAAAGAATTAAAAACACAAAAAAAAACATTGTTCTTTACTTTTTCAATCATAGTCCTTATAGACAATAGATTTATCACCTTCAGGTCTTAGGCCACAAGGTCTTACATGATCTCATAAGTTTGCAACTATATATACATATGTAAGTTTACAAATCTGTTAGGAAATTTTATATACATTTTTTTATTAATACTCACTCTACTTTGTTTCTTTTTATACCGGACATGCTGTATGCTTTTTTCGATAATTGCGCTCATCTAAAATGTTTAAATTATATGAGGAAGTACGCTCCCTCTTTTTGGTTTTACGACAAGCAAACTCTGCTTTCTCACATCTGCGATGATCGTATTAGATATATGTTTAGTATCTCCAAAAATGGTGTGCCATTATTCATTATGAATTTAGCTTTAAGTGCTTTTACTCATTTATTCTAAGTAAATCTCAATTTAGCGATAAGTTTTTTCCCTTTTGCTTTTTCATATCAATCTACTGTTTTTCGAATACAATCTTAGCGTATTGGGTAGGACAGGGAAAATGAGGTTCAGGCAGCTTCGATCTCGCGTTTAACCGAGCAAAAGTTCGAATCCTCAGTAAAATTTCAGCCAAAACTATTAAGATTTCGAGGTCGCAAGTTTCATTCGAAGTGGTAAAATCAAGCAAAATGTAGGCTTACTTTTAAGATATGATTCGTGGGCTTTTTTTCGAGTTTTTCAACCTTTTCAACTTTTTTACCACTTTCCATGTTTATCGATTTTATCAGCCTTTTTCAACTGTTTCAATCCCCTTCAACTTTTTTCCATATTCTTTCGACTTTTTTAATCCCTTTCAATATATTTTTTTTTGAATTTCTTAACCTCTTTCCACAGTTTCAACATTTTTAACCTTAAATATTTCTACTTTTCCGCCTTTTTCAACTGTTTTTAACATTTTCCCTACTCTATTGACTTTTCTAACCTCTTTCGACGTTTTTCAACATTTTCTTTTTTTTAATTTTTCAGCCTTTCTCATACTTTTCAAAAGTTTTCAACTTTAACGATTTATGCAACCTCTTTAAAATTTTTAAATATTTTCCATTTTGTATATTTTTTGATTTTTTTCAAATCTCAAAACGAAATATCAAACTATGGTCAGTCTCCTGGTGCTTTAGCGTACCATCCAAGTAATTCTAATAAAATGTGGTGTAGAGATGTCGGTTATAATAAGCTTTGATATATAATGGAATTCGATGGGATTGTTAAAGTAAAGTGGCACCTCTCATGTTAACAGAAGGTTGTAAACGTGGTATTTTTAGACTTTTTTTTTGATATTTTTTGACTATTTCAACTTTTTTCAACATTTTCCCTATTTTCTTTCGTCTTTTTCAGTCTCTTTCAACTTCATTGGGCTTACCAAGGTTTTTCAATACCACGAATTTTTAATCTGTTTCAAAATTTTCCCAGTTTTTCAACATCTTTAAACTTTTTTTGTCATTTTCTAAAATTTGTCGATTTTTTAGCTTTTTTCAGTTCTTCCATTATTGTTCAACCTTTTTCAACTTGTTGTTAACATATTCTATTTTCATTCTATATTTTTCTCATTTTTTGATTCTTCAACCTTTTCCAATATTTATCAACTCTCTCTCTTTTAACATTTTCCAACTTCTTTAATACTTTTCATATTTTTTCGACTTCTAACTCTTTTAACTTTTTCAATATTATCTATATTTTCTAGAGTTTATCAGCTTTTTTAAACTGTTCAGCCGCTTTCAATTTGTACCAAAATGTTCCATATTTTTTTTCGACTTTTTCAATCTCTTTCAATTTATTTCGACTGTTTCAATCTCATTCAATTTTTTTCGAGTTTTTCAACCTCTTTCAACTTTTTTTTCTTTCAGTCAAAATTTTCTAACCTTATCCATTTTTTTTTAACTTTTCTATAATTTTCCGGCTTTTTCAACCATTTTTAACATTTTCCATACTCTTTTGACTTTTTTAGCCTCTTTCAACGTTCGTGCCATAATTTTTTTCAATGTAAGAATATCAGGAAAAACTAAAGTTTGTGCCATATTTTTAAAATGACTGAGCAGAGCTAAGAAATATTGCTCTCTCAGCATATAATTTCATATTCATATTTGTAAATTTTTTCAATCATTTTAGCAATCATTATAATTTTGCATTATTTTAATAGAAATATTCACATTTGTCATGATAAATTAATAAGCTATGTTTCATTACTTATGAATTGTAAAAATTCAGTACACAACAGAAATAGCACCAATAATGCTGCACGCGCTACAATTTAAGAAAGTTTCACAGCTTATTGTAAATGTAAGCAGTGTAGCAAAATATTTAAACTAAAGTTAAATCTAAATACAAGTGATTATCTTTTAAGTCCACACTAAGACTGGCCACTAATAATTGTGGAAGTTTTGATTTTAAATTTTAAGAAAATAAAAATATAGTATATCATGTGTCATATCTCCTTTGAGCGTTTTTTTTTTTTTGTTATATTGAATACGTGTGCCACAATAAGGAATATCAGTGTCAGTTTGATCTGTTTAGAAGAATCCATTATATCACTTTTTATAATAACGTCACAAAATGTTTCCTTTATTCAGTAAATAAAATTTTATATAAATTTAAGTTTCTTCTTCCATATGATAACTTCATTCATCCTTCTTTAAACAACTAAAATTATGCAATGGAATTTTTATTCGTTTCTTACATTTGATTACTTTTGTCCTTTCATCTTTCTTTATATGCAAATTTCTTTCACAGCAAATAATTTTATATAATAGAAAAATATATCATAATATTAAGAAAACTGGGTAAAATCTGACTCACCTGAACAACCTGATATGAAAGAAATATTTGTTTTTCAGCTTATACTTTTAATGCTGCTGTTGTCCGACTTTTTAATACAAATACCAACTATTTTAGCCTTTATTGTACCAAAAATTGAAGAAGAAAACTATCAACTTATACCTATTACTGACAAAAAGTATAACTTAAGGTATGTACGTACGTTTTACACAGAGAATAAATGATAGTTTCTGCATATTTGTTTTTTGTTTTTAGTATAGTTCTGCCCAATGGTAGTGAACGGGAAGAATTCGTTGAGCTAAAAAGTTCTGGACAAACAGTGGACGAACTGTCAGTTTCGGGTACTATAACAACAATTTACAGCGATGATGACAAAATATTGAGAGTGACATATACGGCTGATAAAAATGGTTACATAGCGAGTTATAAATATGAAGGTCCCTTAAGCTCTAGCGCTGCTGCTTTTGATGTTGAAATAAAGACCCTTAGCCCAAATGCTTTGAAAATTGCAGCAGGTTAACGTGAAAAAAGACTATGCATACAATTGATTTATTTACCTCAAGCCATACGAAACTTCTGTGGTTCGGCATTTGAATTTCGCAATTTGTTTTGCGTTTATTTTATCCACGTAATTATGTCAATTATGATTTTTATTTTTTATTTGGCACAGTACGCTTTTCAATATTTTTTACTCGTAAGAAAAAATTAATTGGCATAGAAAAATGTCAAACAAAAACAAAAAAAACGGAAATCTTAGAGATTCGAAACTTTAAAGGAAGGCACATATTAGAATAAATTTAGTTTATCCGATGTACCTGATATAGGATTGTCAAAAAGCTGACTGGTGCCATTTCTCGAATTTGGCGGCACGAGCGGCAAAAATACGAGGTAGCAAAATTGATATTCGGAAAGAGCACATCGAAATCTGTAAAATTACCCATTTTCAAAACTCCCGGAAAACTTTCCAGGTATCCTATTTTTATTTTTTAACCAAATGACTGCACTAATAGCCTATAAATAAGAAAAAACTGAAAAATTGGTAGAAATGGTAAAATGAAAACTTACACTAAATTGGCTATAACTTTGGCATTTATGAACGAATTTTCAAAAACTTGGTATTATTTTTTTTTTGAAGAGTTTCCTCTTTATAATTAAAGAGCTAAATTGATGTATTTTTAAATATTTATATTTTTAAAGTTATTTTTAATTGGATACAAATTTTAAAAAAATCAATTTTTTCAAATGTGTCAGCTTTTATCTCGTAATCTGTAAATCAAAACCAAAACTTTTCTTAACAAGAGTTGTGAGGAATTTTATTATTTTTTTTAAAATTTATTCGAACAAAATCGGTTTATATATGAATGAGATATAGCTTAAAAGCTGAAAATACACTAAACAAATTTAAAAAAAACTAGCCGTGAGAAAAATATATCAAAAATTTTTTTGGACTTAGGGGACCTTCTTACATCATAAAAAATTAATAAATATCATGGAACATATTTGGTGTCGGATAGTGTAATCTATTGATCTTTAGCGTTATCTTAACACTCGTTCGTGTGAGATTACTTTAAACTTGATATCTCTTAGTTCTGTTCGTTCTGTATCTTTTCAGTGGATATTGAAAATTAACCCATAGTAAAATTACAAACTTTTTATTGAATTTGAAAAAAAATAATTTAAAAAATATTATTAAAATTATTTTATCTACAATTTGCTCAAATTTAACCAATTAACGGCTTTTTGCGAAATTTTCCAATACCTACACGGCCTTCGGCTTTGGCAACTGGCCAACTCTGGAAGTAACAGTTTTTAATGTCTTCATCGAAAGTGGTATTGCGTTGGGGTTTGGTAGTGGCTTTTCTCTTCTTTTTGAAAAAGTGATATTTCTAGCTCTGTTTCCTGGTTCTAACGGTAAGTCATCTGTTGTTGTTGGTGTTGTTGTTGTTAAATCATCGACATTTTTACCACTTTGAAGTTTATATTTTGTAACATAACCATTTCTATTTGCAATGTATGTTGTTATACCTGTTGCATCAATGTCAGGGTAATATATTTTTACCGTACCTACTATTGAAAGTTCCTCTTCTGCGGTATTTGCATTTTTCAATTCACCCAGCTCATCACGTTCACTGCCGTCTGGCAAAACTAAACTGAAAGGAAAAATTATTATTAAGATTGAACGTAATTTAGTACTTTAAAGTAGAGATGTCTCTAATCTAGCTGATGCAGATGCTTAAGGTCTTATTGATATTAACAAAAAAAAAAAAACATGCGATTTTTATGATGTCAGACCATTTCAAGTAAAAACATACATATTATATAGCATATACCATACAAAAAAGCTTGCAACGAAGCACCTGCAAGAAAAGTGTGTTATCAAATGCATTACAAAAGCAAAGAAACAAAACAGAAAAACGATTTTTGGCTTTGCTTTGTTTCACTTTTTGCTTCGGTTCTCAAGAAATCTATGCAAGAAGGAAATATATTGACTTGGAAGTTCTCGTTGCATCGGCTAAAAGGTCACTATGTATATGATTGGCTTTTGCCGAAATTGTTAAGAAAGTTTAGCGAACAACTTATGAGTCAATACTAATGAATATTAAAATAAAAAGAGTTTGGAAAACCCAACGCACAGTGAGAGATCGTGGATTTGTTTCCACTTTATAAGAATCAATTTATTTTTCTTCAAATCACTTTCATATGAATTGAATGGATTATCCAAAAATTAGAATGAAAAATTGTTATAGTGGTAAATTTGCAAACCCCGAAGCAAAAAAAAAGAATATTACGTGGCAAAGTATGGATAATTTAAATTCAAAGTTTCAGCGTCATGATTTTACCATATTTTTAACCATTATTTCCTATTGCAATTTTTGAAGTAACAAAATATATTAACTTTTATGAAATGCTCTTATTACTTGTATCAACATTTGCTAAAATAGCATGTTGGCAAAATCGACATATTCCAAGCTTTACAAAGACCATTTGTTTGAGTATTTATGTTTAATATGAGAATTATGCTGATTTTTAGAAAATTAGAGCTTCAAAGTCATAGTTGAGAAATTTTACAAATTTTGACAGAGGCATACTATGTATAACATCGGCAACCGATTTAGTTAAGAAATACTGAATTGTATATTTTTTTTTAATCATTTGCTATTGTTTCGTATGAAGCCAATTGTGCATGCGTTCTTCCGAATCTAATGTTATAAAGTATTTTTCATACAATGCTTCTTTTAGTGTTAAGGTTGCTACTGACACCCGATCATTTGGTATGACTTCGTGTGTAATCGAGAATGGACGGTAGCCACATATAATAAATAGTACCTGGAGACCGACCACTGTTCGGTTTTTCGTTTTGAGGTTGAAAAAATCGAAAAAATATGGAATTTGTTGAAAAAAGTTGACTTTTCACTTTCACGTTTCAACTTCTCTTTACTTTTTTCTGTTCCATTTTTTTCAACAATTTTGCTTCGTTTTTAGTTTCGTCAAATTGTGGTCTGATGCAAAAGTGTTTATAAAAAGAGTGGATTGGGACCAAGAGTGAATAGAAATGAAAAGGATAATGCAAAATGGCTCGATTTCATTTAAATTGGACACTAAATCGACTGAGATATCGCAGCATTTATATAAAAGAGCGCAACTGATTGTACAGTTAGTACGAGGGGTAAAACCTATAAGCCACTTTGGTACAAAAACTTATCGCACCTTATTACGTTTTGCGGTTAGTGCTATTTTTTAAATTTTATTGCTGTAAGGATATTTTCCTTGTTCTTCGGCTTATCCCGGAGGTAATCACTCCATAAGTGACAACTCATCGAGGCGGTTCACCCCGAGTGACGTTGGGTCACTTAAAGTCACTTTGGTTCACGAAATTCGTAAAAATCCAAAAAAAAAAAATTCCACGCACCGCAAAACGTTATTAGGTGCGCAAAGTTTTTACACCAACGTGGCCAATAGGCGTTATAGAGCAATTCTACAAAAATCGCACGCAAACCGCAATATCGCGATTTTCACTCATCTCGGTGATTCCAAATAACCCAAAGTGACTCGTGGTGAACCACCTCGATGAGTAGTCACTTATGGAGTGATTACCTCCGGGATAATCCGAAGTACAAGGAAAATATCCTTACAGTAATAAAATCAAAAAATCGCACGCACCGCAAGACATAATTAGATGCGCTAAGAGTTTGTACCAACGTGGCCCATAGGTGTTATAGACCAATTCTACAAAAATCGCACGCAAACCACAAAATCGCGACTTTCACTCACCTCGGTGACTCCAAGTGACACATAGTGACTCGGAGTGAACCGCCTCGATAAGTAGACACTTATGGAGTGACTATCTCCGGGATACTCCAAAGAACAAGGAAAATATACTTGCAGCAATAATTATCAAAAAATCGCACGCATCGCAAAACATAATTAGGTGCGATAAGAGTTTGCACCAACGTGGCTTATAGGTGTTATAGACCAATTCTACCAAAATCGCACGCAAACCACAAAATTGCAATTTTCACTCACCTCGGTGACTCCAAGTGACCCAAAGTGACTCGGAGTGAACCGCCTCGATAAGTAGTCACTTATGGAGTGACTACTTCCGGGATACTCCAAAGGACAAGGAAAATATCCTTACAGCAATAATATCCAAAAAATCGCACGCATCGCAAAACATAATTAGGTGGGATAAGAGTTTGCACCAACATGGCTTATAGGTGTTATAGACCAATTCTACCAAAATCGCACGCAAACCACAAAATTGCGATTTTCACTCACCTCGGTGACTCCAAGTGACCCAAAGTGACTCGGAGTGAACCGCCTCGATAAGTAGTCACTTATGGAGTGACTATCTCCGGGATACTCCAAAGAACAAGGAAAATATCTTTACAGCAATAATATCCAAAAAATCGCACGCATCGCAAAACAAAATTAGGTGCAATAAGAGTTTGCACCAACGTGACCTATAGGTGTTATAGACCAATTCTACCAAAATCGCACGCAAACCACAATATTGCGATTTCCACGCACCTCGGTGACTCCAAGTGACACCTCTACACCAAATTTAAAGAAAATACCTCCCATAGTGCACTAAATACAACATTCAACGATTTTCGTATATATGGGACGTGCCACGCCCACTAACGAAATCTCGTCGAAATCCATTTAACTTAAAAATTTTTGGTAACCGACATCTCTGTACCAAATTTTAATGAGATTACTCCCATAGTGCACTTAATATAACATTTAACGGTTTTTGTTTGTATGGGAGGTGCCACGCCCACTGAAGCAATCCCGTCGAAATGCATTTAATTTCAAAGCTTATAGTAACCGACAACTCCTCACCAAATTTTAAGAAGATTACTCTCATAGTACAATAAATATAACATTTAACCTGTTTTGATTGTATGGGAGGTGCCACGCCCACTGGTACTATTACACCCATTTTTCGTCTTGAGGTACCTTATAGCAAGTATATCCACCATATGAAATTTCAGAACGATTGTGTTGTTAATTCTCTTATTATAATGTTTATAAATATTGTGGGCTGTGCCACGCCCTTAAACGAATTTTGCCAGTATAGTGACATAGCATGTTATGATGACTGCTCTTAGTGGTATTATCTATAAAATTTTTATGAAAATCCTCAGTGCCGTTTTGTGAGTAATATTGAATCAAAATTTTCAATTATTGAAAAGTGCCACGCCCACTTTTCCGATTCAGCCCACTTTTGGCAAAATTTAAGACATTTATGATCTGCATCTGTGTACCAAATTTCATCACAATATCTTGAATAGTTTTCAAGATATGACGTTATGAAAATAAAAGTTTAGGGCTGTGCCACGCCCCTCCAGGAGCCTTTGATAAGTTAAAACCCAGCCCAATCCTAATTTTGTTCACATATGTACCTAACCCCCAAGTTTCATCAAAATCGCTGCACCCGTTTTGGAAATAAAGTCTGAAAATATATATATATATATATATACATACAATTTTAGCTCGTTTAATAATAGTAGATTATTTTAGAAAATAAAGAATTCTATGAAATAATTCTAAGAAATGATATTGCGCATGTAAACTGCTCGCTAAGCTTCTCTTATCATTTCTAGAGATTCTTTACGAATCGAAGACAACGGTCCTAAATTGTTGATTTTTGCCTAAGTCTAAATGAATTAGATCACTCCTTTGCATTTTGATTGAAATCTGCACAATACTGTCGAGCTAAGTACTTACTGTAAATGATAGTGGCTTCCATTAGATGTCAACTGATAATTTTCCTGTTGAATTTCTGGTACAATCAATGTATGAAAAGATTGCAGCTGCGCCGTAGATCTTGTAATTCTAAGCAAAAACAGTGCAAAACTAATTATCTGCGTCAACTAGAAATAGAAATAAACATAATCAATAAAATTTTAGAATTAAATTACTTCAATTATTACCTGATTTCTTAGTGCAAACATCTTAGCCTTTGAATGATTTTCTTCTAACTGAAATGAAAAATGATATTTTTAATATTTACAGGGCTTGAGCAATAACACTTCTCTTACTCATATATGGAGGCATTCCCAAAGTGAAACATGTTTTCATTATATTGCCATAACCAGTTTATCTGAATTTGCATCATTTCTTCAATCGCTAGCAATTCATTCATTGAAAATGAGATTTTGCGCGTAATTTGATTGATGAAGTTCAATGAAATATTTTCCAGCAGCGAATACAACAGAATATTTTTCCCACATCTCTCTCAACATCAGCAAGTGGTTGACAGTAGCGCTTGTTATTTCAAGGTAAATACCAGAGATACGCAGTGAACAACTCGTGTTCATTTACTTACTATTCGTATATTCATTGCCTTTCACGTGCTTTCATGCGACAGCAAGAGCTGCGAATACGAGTACTTGACGCTTGCTCAGAATAAACTGTTATGAGCTCCGCTGCTCACGATAGCGAATAATATTATAATTTGTTGGGGAGCCGGTGCCAAAAACTTTTATAAATACGATTTAATCGTGGGATAGAAATTGAAAAATCTTGAGGTTTTAAGTAATATGAACAGTACGAATAATCTCTACTATTGTTATTTGTCTGCGTTATAGTTACTTAAATTGAGAGCCCTTGAAAACCGCGAAGCCAGTATTGAACTTATTGGTGCATGAAAGCCCCGACCCGTAATGAAAGGTTGCTCACTTACCCTAATTTTTATATAGAATTACTGCGGCTAGCGAAGCCGTTGTTGGATATAATATAGGATGTAGGCGATTTTCAAGCTCAAAAAAAAGTTTAAAGAGAGCATTTCTGCGCCCCACCTTTACTTACATACACTTATTTTTGAACAGCATGCTAAACTGTACAACATAATACAATTTCAAGAAAATCGGGAATATATCATTTGAACGATATAATAACCAAATAATTTTTAGTTTTTTTTTTAGTTACAAAAATAATTTTTTGAAAAAATCAGTGCTAACTTACTTAAACTCTTAGTATTTCTAATTCGTATAAATGGAAACTACATAACATAGCAATACCAACGACGATGATATCATATACCTAAAATGTTCACCGGCTCCCTAACTATTAAAGGCAATAAAAAAGTAACGAATATTTTAACAGCGTTCATCATCTGTATACGATTGAAATGAAAGATTGCCATCTATTGTCATATCATTTATGGGGTAAAATTTGCCAAGAGTACCAGGTTAAAATATTTTATGCTCCGATCTTGTTCAAATTTTGAATATTTATAGTTCTAGTAGCGATCGATTGAATTCCGGTAGAATTTTTGCTCCAACGTTCTTAGTTTCCAAAATACAAAGGTGTAAAGTTGATAATTTTCGCCATTTTGCCTACGAAAGTCTTTTTTTGAAAATTCAGTACGCAAAACTGACGTTGCCGAAGAACAGAAAAAGTTTCAATTACATACCTCGTAGCTGAGCATTGAAATATTTTTTTTTTGTTTCGTTGCTACTTGAAAATTTACAATTGATTGAAACGAAACATAAAAGAATATTTCAATTCTACGATGAAAATTGGTATGGAGATAGACTGATTCCTGTGAAAAAAAATATGTTTTACTGCTAAACCAATGAATCGATTTTAATAAAATTTAGTACAGACATAGATTGAATACTAGAAAAGCTTTTAGATACTCTAAGATTGCTAAGTGGGCGTGGCACCTCCCCTAGCAGGAAAAGTCTAGTAAGCTATTAAAGAAAAGTATGTAACCCAATGGACCGATTAAGTTGGAATTCGCTACCGAGATAGATTGAACCCTAAAGAAATAATATATTTGTTTTAAAGTGGATGGTACCACGCCCCCAATAGGAAAATTGGTTTTCACAGCTAAGCTAATGGACCGATTTTAATGAAATTTGATATCATGATTTTTTCGACTATATATGATTTTTAAGGTTTTTATTCACCTTTAAAAGGAAAACAGTAATTGCAAATTATTTAAAAAATGCCGGATTTATGAGTCACTTTGTACACATACCTACTCAAAACAGTCTTTGGCCCTTAAAATTAGATTTTTAAGGTGTTTGTTATATGCCACAGTAAAGTTTTCAGGAATGTTTTGATTATGAAATTCTACATAATTTATAAGGTTTCATATTCGAGTGAAGTACCATGTATCCGAAAAAAAGAATGCATTATGGACACAGTGCTGTAGATAATATTTATTTGGAAATTTTTTCGATTTAAATAAAAAAAACAGTCAATATATACATACATAATATACTCAAAATGATTAAAGTTTAGTCGCAGCTAACTCTTCAAAGTTTGTCATCTTCAATAAAAATTAACATAAAAATATATATTTGCTATTTATTCGATTACTATATTTTCATAATTTAATTTTGGATACTTTTCTTTGTGGTCTTCAATTTCATGCTCAAAGAAGTCTGAGCCAATCACTCCCAATCGTTCACCGGAAACATCTCCTTTTGCACCATTCTCAAATGTGTATCGCACTAGATTATGCTCCTTATCAACGGTAAATACGTGAATTATTTTTGAGTTTTTATTTTTGAAAATGTTGTCAATTGAATCGAAAATATCAATTTCAGGATGCGGAGCGGTCACAACATCATTACTCCTTTTGATTGCAGCCACCACATGGTTGTTGAGGAATTGTTGAATTATTAAAATGCTTATTAAGTAAAATGTGAAAAAAATTATACATTGGTGTTGTGGCATTTTATAGAATCTGAAAATAAAAAAATAGATCGAACTTTTTTTAATGAAAAATGTTAAAAAAACTCTTAAAAAACAACTACATATTTTAGTTTTCTCTACGTACTAAAAGGTACATTCTAATGAAACTTAATCAGGGCTACTATTTCCAAGATGCTAAAGAGTAATAACCCACAGGAAAATAAGATATCCTGTTTTTTTAATTTTTTCACCATCCTAGGCACCGTATAGAATAATACCACCATTTATTTCACGATCAAAAAAAAAAACCCAAAATCCATAAAATTTTTCGGAACTCGAAAAGAAACAATTGAAAACTTCTGTTCAGCCAAAGAAAGCACAATAAGATTTTAGCCATTTCACAGATGAATCCATTTTAAGTATTATACAGAAATAATATGTGAGATGGAAATGTACGTACTTTCAGAAAGAAAATGCTTATTTGATTATTTTGTAAGTCTCTCTATCTCTCACAATATTCCAGAAAAAATAAATAGCCAATAACAAATTCATTGTGAAAGTTATTTCTTTTATACTTCTTGGCAAATCACCTTCAACTTGCAAATGCACTGCCATTTAGAGTCAGTTAACATATTAGCAATTGTAAGAAACACTTAAATTGTAAGAAACATGAACATGTTTGGACATTGAATATAAAATGTATGAGCTAAACTTGCTAAGCCAACTGATTAACTTAACTGATTGACAACAGGTGCAGAATTTTTTGCAATGCAATTCGTTAACTAGCGGCCTTAAACTCGCTTGTGCTTTATTTTATGATGCAGTTGGGGCAGCAACAGCAGAATGCGTTGCAGTGATTAATATAAAGTTGCAGGTTTTCCCCCCAAAAGTAATTGCACTAGAGTAATTACATTTTCTACTTGACTAAAGTTCTTCCAATTTTTCTTCTCCGGGTAAATTATGAAAGATTTTATCCAAGACCAAAAACCATCGATAAAGACGTCACTTTGCAGAAACTGGATTATCGAAGAATGTGTATGTATGTACATACATTGTATCCGTATTTCGAACTTGTAACTATACATAAGCAAATATAATTCTCGAGTCTGCTTTGAAGTATCATTTTCTTATTAACAACTTTAATAGTCATCGTGTAAGAAAAAGAAGGTACCAATTTAAATGGCAACGATGTTGCCATTTTTAGTACATTTGTGCTTTTTATCAATATATGGGCTTAAAAAAAAAACACTGTAAGCTAAGTACAATCGACTAATCTCTAATAGACATCAATGTTTTTGGAAATTTTTTTTATATTGAATCATGCACTACGATATTTAGATTGATGAGAGTACATTTACGTTATGTTATGTTTCGAAAGAAGTAAGTACTCAAAAATTGAGTTCCATTCCGACTTATGTATATAAATTCTTAGTATTTGCGAAATTTAAACGCCATCATTGGTACTGATGTCTCTTCTTAATTACAAAATAGTAGGTTAGGTAAGCACTTGCAAAAGATGGACTCAAGGGTCAAATTGCAATATAACTAGGCAAATCTGGCCGAAATGGGATGCCAAGCATTCTTCAGAACTGATATCCCGCACTAGACATGGTTTCTCGTCAGTTCTTGCAGTCATAACTGGCCACTACCTCATCGGCAGACATGCGGAGACATTAAGTGTTAGGTCTTTTGACTTCTGTAGAAGTTGTAAAGATGTGGAGGAGAAGGATAGCATTAAACATTTTCTCTGCTTCAGCTCCGCACTTGCTGGAAAACGCAACAAAACACTTGGTTCGTTTTTATTTGATGACCTGAATGACCTTAGACATGCTAATATAGGTCAGCAATATAGTTTCATTACGAAATCTGGTTGGTTCAATGAAAGGGTATAGTCAGACACCCTATGGTATCACAATTGATCACATTTGGTTTAAGTGAGTCCGTTCGTAACTGACTGACACTCCTACCTAACCCAACCTAAGTACTCGCGGTATGATATATGAGTTAGGGCATTCAATCCCGAAACATTTTGATTTATAAAAACGCAATCCTGAAATCCCAGGACTTTTCGAAATAATTCGAGATTTCATTTTTACAGTTCTGTAAAACCAAAAAATGTAATTCTTTCGTATTAAAAAAATGTCAAAAATAAAATTGTTAGAAATGGAGCTATTGGTAGAATGTGTATTGCGATGAAAAACAACAGCAAGGGGATAATAAATTGAAAAAGTTAAATAAAAACGAACTGTCATATTTTAACCAATTCACTCCAGTAAAGATTTCCTCTCACACTCAGAAGAAAAAAAGTTAGAAATGCGGACATCTCACATGTTGAAACAAGCTCGGGATTAAGATTTTACGGAGCTCTGAACAAAAAAACTGAAAAGACGACTCATTCATTTTATAGTAATTCTTTCTATCGAGATCTTATGACACTTTAGGAGACGTCCATTAATTACATGAGATGATTTTTTGAAAATTCGGACCCCCCCACCCCTTGGTGAGATCTGGCGGAACCCCTCCGGTGAGATTTAAATTATAATTTTTAATGTAAATTCTATGCATTAAGAAGTTGACGAGAGGTTTTCCTCGACCCTCTCCCCCACTTGGTGCGATTTTGCCTGACCCCCTCCCCCCCCTATTTTAGCTCACGTAATTAATGGACGTCCCCTTACGCATCGTCGTAGATCGACTACAGGTCAAATATTTTTACTTATGTTAATTTTGCAAAGAATAAATGAGTTTGAAATCGATATACACCATATTTTTATCGATTTTAAGAGAATTTTCAAGGGACTGGATTTGTATAGGACCTTTGCGAAGTTTAAGGTTAGTAAGAAAGTTTTTATAGCCAGAGCTTGGCTGCAATGTTGAAATTTAAAAATTACTTTCTGCAGCTTAAAAGGCCAATTGTTCTCCTTATTAGTACTGGAAAAAGAAGATCAAATAATGTCTGTTATAATGCCAAGCTTTAGTTTTAACTTCATTCACAATGAGCCATAAGTTTTCTAACGAATTTTAGAGTTTAAAATTTGGCAACAATCAAATGTAATGCGATGCGATGTAATGTTTGCATTTACTCATATCAAATTCACTTAAGCAAATTACCTCAATAAGTAGTGGCGCCATTAGCAATTACACGCTGCATACCTTTGGTGTTGAACAACTTCCTTAATTTCCCCTAATTTAACTTCCTTTTTATTTGTTGAGGGTGCTATGTTTACTGACCCTGATCACTATAAAGTGTGCTTACTTGTTTCGAGTTCCTTTTTAGGAAGATCTTTTGTTATGATTTTATTTCTTTTGTAAAAAGCAACAACAGGTTGATTTTTATTTCCGGCTTCCTTTGAACGCGTGTACAAAGTGCGCTGCTCTTTCAATTTGGGGTCGATTAATTTTTGTTTTTTTTTTTTGGAATACTTTCAAAAATTTTGTAAGGAAGTAATACATACGTACATTTAAAAATAAAATTTTGCTATGTATGTAAATCAAGAAGTAAACAAGGTATACGGGAAGAATGAGGTAATGTACAGAAGTGTTTGTAAAAATCATAACTTCTTCGTTTTCAATCTGTCTTGACGGTTAAAAAGCATTCACAGGAGACTAAATTGCTTTCGGTTAATGTCCAGCAATAATTTTTAAAAACGGCTGAGTTGATTTGGTCTATGCATAACTATATTTAGTGGTATAATTTAAAAAATGCAGACCAAGTAAAACGAGAAAAAAAAGCTGACGATCTCATCAAATTAATATCAACCCGTGGCCCATTGAAAATTGAGATAAGTGGAAAAACATATTTTCGGGAGAATATGACGAAAGGTGCAGTCTAACGTGGTCATAGTATTGAAGCAAAAAATGCGAATATCGTTATAACAAAAACGACGTGAATCATGGATATGTTGGAAAGAATCGAAGACACTGTGCTCCAAGAGATCATTAACAATTTAAATATATTTGGGCGCTCTGGCTAGAAATGGATTTGGATTCCGCAAGACCTGCATCATTTAAGAATCACCACATGCTTCAGTTCGACTCCTGAAAATGGTGATCAGGCCCGTACCTACCATATGGGAAAGAGGGTGCTTTGCCCCCCCCCCCCATGCGTCTCATTTGGTTGCAAAATAAAAAAACATGCTATTGGAATTGCATTTGCCTCCCACGCAAAGTCGAGTTGGTACGGTGCTGATAGTGATTGCATTTTCTATAACCTTTTGATTGCCAAACACTTTTGGCATTAAATGATAATTACCATTATATGGAATAACTTATCATTAAAAATTCATCCAAATTAGTACGGAACGATGGTCATTTTTAGGAGAAGTTTCCTTAAATTATAGGGCGTTGCCTGAAAAATTGAGACAATTTTTTATTTTAAGACAAGCGAAGATAAGCGTATCAAAACGAAAGATAAAAAGGTAAAAAATTGCGAAAGCGGATATAATTTTTTATTAATTTATCAAAGAATGATAAGCAACATTTTCTTCGAAAAAATATTCAATCCGGTTGGTCTGACTTTGAAACAGGTAGCCTATTATAAGAGTAGTATAGGTCACACAGCAAGTGTAGGCGTTGCTGCTGTTATGCTATGCGGCGGTGAGTTTTATTATCTACAATATTCTTTTCTATTTTCATATCTGTACGTAAAATGTCGGTAAAATGCACTCTGATCCTTTTCGAGTAGCTACAATAAATTTGTATTTGTAAGAAATTTCGAAAAGGCGTATGCTAACTAATCGCAATGGTATAGCGTACAAGGAGCTAATAAAATAAAATTTTTTAAGATTTTTATGAACTTTGAGTTGAAATCTAAGTTAACTCGTTGTGTGAGAAGGCGTTTGCTGGGTGTATGCGGCCTTTTGATTATTTAAACAAACTTATATATGAAGTTTTAAGGATTTTGCATTCTAAAAGGTTATGCGTAAGTCACGGACACAAAATATTATGTGCGCTTTAAAAGCAGCAGTTAATTTAAAAGACGCTGCAATAATGGTCGAATGAAACTCAGTTTCTGGCATTAAAGCTAAATAAACTAGCATCATAATATCATTTGTTACTAAGCTATGTTATAGGCACTAGTTCACTGCTTTGGACTTGCGGTTTCATTAAATGAATATTGCAATATTAAAAGTTCCCTTTTCGAAATGTAAAATAAATCTATTTCTAAAATCGGTTTAGTCAAAAAAATAACATTTAAGCATATGCATTTAAAATTAATTAACAGCTGTTACCATCGATCATGTGTGGTCCATACAATATTGCAAAATATTATGATATCAAATTTCAAAACAAAAACAACCTTGACATAAAATAACAGATTGCACAATAACAATTTTTTTGTCGGCTTTATAAAACATGATTAGATTATGACAAAAAAGTTATGATAATATTTGGATCAGTGATGGCATTTGTACTCAGCAGTTCTGTCAAACTGAATTGAGGATGGATTTAGTTAAAATTTTCTTGTATCCAAAATAGCAATTTCACCAGCTACAGGATCATAACATTAATTAACTCCAAATACCTATATGCAATACTGTGTCAAATAAAGTAGAGCAAGGAAGCGAACAGCGGCAGACTTTTTCTACGTTTTAGCAAGTCGTTTTTTTCGTAAAATTTCAACGAAATCGAACATAAACTCTGTCCGTGCCGTTTACAGGTTTGTGATAGGAAGCTCAAATATTGAAACAACTATTTTTATTCCTCAAGCTAAAATATAGCAAAAAAAAAATAAAATAAAATCCATCTCCAAAACTTTGAAAATAAACACCCTGATGTACATATATCTTACCGGCCAAACTAGTTTTTAGGCCTAACTAGTTACGGTAAGCCTAAAGATGTGCAAAATGAAATTTTAATGCAAAAGCACTGTGATTAGTGAAGTCTACGACTTTTGCAAAGTCAGACAACAAAATTTGTCAAACTATATACTTGGCAAGTGAGGGTAATTGGGCGGACTACGGCCGCGGTTCAGGATTTACATCCTCTGATATGTCCAACAGTGGCTTCGTGGCGGTTCAGTTTATAATATGTGCAATACTGGCTTCGCTATTCACAGTGCTTTTACATTAAAATAAAATTGAATACTTTCAGGCCTTCAAATTAACTAGTTTGGCCTAGCAAAAACTAGTTTATCCTAAAAACTAGTTTGGCCGATGACATATATATGTACATATGTATGCTTTAGGTGCTGAGTTGTTCTCAAAAGAATTTTAAGAATAATTGACACAAACGAGCTATCAAAGCATTAAACTTCAAATTTATTTTTGTTTTTTTTTTTTATAAATTTTCTTAAACCTCCTTTGGAACTTATTTCAAAATTAATTTAAGAATATACATATCAAATTACTTACTTTCTGTTCCAGTGACTTTTTATGTAATTTTGTCATAGTTATTTAAATTTTTAAAGCACATGTTTATATCTTTCCAATTTAGTATTTATTTTGATTTGACACATAGTTTCTGAGAGCTAACAAAATGCTTACGCTGTTTTAAATGAGTCTTTTTGGAAGCCAAGCAAAAAAGCTCTTTCGTTCCGCGCGCGAACGAATGTCGGTACTTTGAAAACTTTCAGGGAAGAGTGTGCTGGTCAATGCTGTTACATATGTCTCGGGCTGACTTTCTTTACTAGCCCGGCTTCTTATATGAGCCATATTTTAATATTTGTCATTGCATATGAAATCTTTTAAAAGACCACCAGCAATGGCCAAGGTGTGAGTGCTTAATTGTTACTGACTTTTCATTAAAAGCTTCACATTTTGCTGTGAAGATGAATTTTATAAAATATTATGGAACACAAATTAATGCAATGCACTAAGCACGTCAATTACTGTCATCAGAGACGCTGTAGTCTTTTTACTTTCATAAATACTCGTACACTAGGATGCCTAAAGGATGTAATGCGTCACGCAATTTTTATCTCGCTTGCTTTGTAATGAGCATTTAAAATAGTTTTCGAAAATGCATTGAATTAAATGTGAACACGTGCGAGGGTCAATTGAAAGTAACGTAATGGAGGCAGGTAGAAAAAGGACATAAACGAAATGGTTCAGCAACGCATTGCTGTACAAAAAAAGACAGACAGGAAAAATTTAGACAGACAAAGCAAAAAATCAGTAGGTTTGTTGAAAAAAATAACAATAAAAATACGTTACGAAACGTGCGTACAAAAAGGACTCTGAAAAATACGTTACTTTTTATAATTTATTTTCTTCGTCGCATTTTTTTCAATTTTGCGTAGGCGGTCTGGTATACAGTCAAGCAAAGCGTTAAAAATTTAAGTGCTCTGGAAGGATGGACAAAAGTAAACGAAAGACGTCCTTCATATGGCAAGATGCAAAATGAGTTTTCATTATTTTGGTAAACAAAGTACATACTTATAACATTTATTTTAGAACATATTTCTCGTAACGTATTTTCAAATGTTTTTTAAGGGATCATAAAGACTTGTAACTATGTATTTTGCGCTTGTTGGAGTGTTAGCAAAAGATGACATAAAAAAAAACTTACATACATATAAGGTGGTTCTTTAAAAGTGAAGTAAAAAGCAATGTATTTTGTAAAACATTTAGTATTTTGTTGATATTTACAGTATTGCAGGTTGCCTTTTGTAAAATTAAATTTAAAATGAGGTATGTACAAATAACAGCTAAATAAGCACTCCAATTGGATTTTTTGGCGCCACCAAATAGTAATAAACCAAAAAATGAATACAATTTATTCGCTATCTCTTTACATTTGTTGGCTGTATAAGTTTTCTTCGCTTTTCTATTTATTTCTAAGACAATGAGCTCAACATGGCACTTGGAACGCATCTTTCTTCTCCTAGAGAAGAATACCATCCTGACTGTATTGTTTCGACGATTAAATTTTTCACTTCTATCATGGTATGGTCTGTGATAAATAGAGGAGGTACTGATCGTCTACAAATTGTGCAAGTAACTATGAAATAAGATCAGTACAAAAAATCTTAGAAGATTAAATCTGGCCCCAACTCGCTGAATAGTTTGGTGATGGAGGGGAACCTATTTTTATCAGCGACGGCACTCCTTACCATAAAGCAAAAATAGTGAGCAAGTTTTTTAGCTGATAAAAACATCACTACGTTGAACTCGTCCGGTAACTCGTGCAACAACAAAACAAAAGCTCAAACACGTCTGATATCAAAGAGTATTTTCCGCAATGGGCTCTGGAGGGGTGGCTCATTAATCTTTTTAGTTTCCCATAGGAATTACTTGGAAAATAATGTTGTTTAGTTTCGATATAAAACACTTCTTTTCGTGAAGAAAATATTTTTTCAGTTCATTGGCTCTCAGAGCTTAGAAATATTTCGAAAATCAAGTTTTTATCTTGTATTGAATTTGTTTTGTAAAAATTTCCTTGCTCCTTTTAATGGGCTGGTCCCGTTCGTGTAAGATTTTTCTTTCATGAGATATATGTAGACGAAACTGTCTATTAAAGTATTCTTTCCTATGTATACATAGGAAAGAACTAAAGTTCCTATGGGAATGGTCGTTGAACCCGCATTTTTCTTTCATGCTTCCAAAACGTAAAGCTTAGTCCATTATATGGTTGACTCTATGTCTCTTAGTCTCTCCAACTCAGATATGAACCATATTTTACGAGAGATATTTTACGAGAGTATAGTACATATCGCTCATTTACTTCAAGAGTGGCATAACAAAAGTGGGAAAAAAACGCGTTTAAAGTTTTCAATAAATTACGTTTTATATGAGAATTCAAAAAAGTATGTTTACATAAACTCTTCTCACAAGGCGAGTTTATAAGATACGTTTCTGAGTTTTTGACACAAAATAAAACATGAAATGGCGGATATTTCTGCATTATTAGCTCAAAAATCACGTTTTTTGAGTTATGCCACTCTTGAAGTAAATGAGCCATATGTATGTATAAGTACATCTCGTACACTTATTTAATGGAAATCATTAGATCGATTAACTATGCCGATTTTTTGCTGCAATTTCTTCGCTTCATTTTTTCAAGATAACAAAACCATGATAACCATGAAGCATAATATAATTCATTTAATGCATATAAAATACTTTTTTAAGCCTTACTTTTGCGTTTCATTTGCTTTTCTCCTTTTCCAATGATTTATAATAACCAAAATGTACAAAATTGTAGTGCCATGCATAAGGAACAGGTAGCAAAACACAAATCGACAACCTTGCTTAATCCGATCCATCCGTTGTTTGATCCCTTGAAATGTACGTGTTCATTCCTGTTTGGTGCTCCTGCATTGTGTATCCTTTTTAGCGCAATATCGAAACGTGTTACAATTATTATTATTTTTTTCTTCTTCATACTCTCAACTATATATACATATGTCGCCATCTAACTGTCGCATCATATTGTCGTTATAGTTATTTAGTATTGTCTAGTATTTCAATGTACATCCTTTTTTTTAACCTTTTTTAGGATTAAAAAATGTATTGTTTGCTTTCAATATCGAATGTTTTGTTATTTTTATTTTTGGTACGTGACTGTTGTGCGGACTTCATAGCGCATATTCGTAGGTGTTTGCTAAGTTCTTGTCCTAAAAATTGGAGTAAGAAATAGCAGTTCTATATGCATATGTAATAACCTAATCCACCATATTGGGTCTGCCATCTTGAATTTTAAATTTCTGACCTTGGATTCGTAATCAGCGATTCCAGAAACCCCCGCATACCAAATTTGGTGCTAATCGGTTGGTTGGTACGTCCGCCATATTGAATCCATATTGAATTTTGAATTTTAAAATTTTTGAAATATAGTCTCAGATTCGTAATGGGCGATATTAAAAACCCCCGTATAACTAATTTGGTACAAATCGGTTGATTTTTAAAAAATACGTCCGCCATCTTGGATCGGCCATCTTGATTTTGTCAAATCTGACAAATCGGATTGGTGATCAGTAACCACCAAGAACTCCGTATACAAATTTGGTGCAAATCGTTTGACTTTCAAAAATTTGGCCACCATATTGCATATTTGAGCGGCATATTGGATCCGCCATCTTGTATTCTGTCAACCTACCACGAAAGCTTTTAGGAGCTACAATTTGAGCCAAGAAACGGCTCGATCGGTTGAGAATTTTTATTTTTACAAGCTTTTTTTTCTGGACACTCGATTTTTCTCCGGCTTCCGGCCGCCCTATTGGATCCGCCATTTTGAATTTCTGATCGAGCCACACGGCTTTTAGAAGATTTTCATGAGACGAACATTTTAAGATCTCGTACGTCTTGATTGGTCCAGCCAATTTTTGGCTGCGAAGTTGATCCGCTTGCCGTGAAACGCCCCATATATGCTTGACGTAGCCAAAACATGCGCCCATTGATTCGAAATAACGAAGTTAAGTCGTCTTAATTGGGTCGATTTAAATGCTAACAAGACTCAGTGTTGGTTGTTGTCTCACAGACGAATGATTTATTCTCCTCCACCCCTCAAAATGGCTGGCGTCGGCATTTCGAGATCAACAACTCTTGACGTTCTGGGCATATCGATTCAGTCAGATAGATAATGTGTTCGAACGAAAGAAGCGGCCAAGGGTCTAGTTTTTTTAAAACATTGTAAGGAATATTACACCTTTGTCGATCTCCGAACTGTCTTCGAAAATCTACTTTCTACCTGTTAGATAGATTTTACCGACATGGTATAAAATAAATAAGGGATGTGAACATCACCTTCTTTGTTGATTCACTTTAACACCGTCGTAAGGTAAGGTGTTTGATCTTATTTTATATATATTGTAATGGTATGTGCTCTGTAGAAAATTATGAAGCTACATTTTGCTCTCATATCAAAGTATTTTCAACGATGTCACGATTTAAAATTCGTTGATTTTTTTCTTGAATTTTTAGGTGAAATAAAAGGACTTAATGTTTTAAGAAGAAACCTAAATTAACAGCAAATTGATAAAGCAGATAGATGGAGTGTGGATGCTTGATGCCAGTTCGCTGCTCCATTTTCAAGAAATAAATGGTAGCACACAATCATTTTAAAAAATTAATTGTTTAAGGATAAGCTACTTTAGATAAGAAGACTAACCGCATACATCCTTTCGGGAAAACTAAAAAGGATGTAACAAACGCCATTTATCTCAAAAAAAAAAAAAAACTAATGGGTTATTCGTGTTAATACGCACAACATGAAACAAAAAAGAAGTCAGCGCCTCTAAAATGAATGAATTCCGAATAAGGATACTCTGTTGTTGCTCGCATATATATAAGAAAGGATTCATTTTTATCTCTTTGTTATTTTACCGCATATAAACACACGTCCTTTAATCAGTACTGACGTTAATTGGTCGAAGGCGTAATTTTTGTTAAGAATCTGCTTTGTTGTTGCCGAAAAGGTTTAGATTTATCTAAAAACTAAAGAGCAACTTTAGAGAAAATATCATTTGTTATATTAGATCCTTTTAAAATAAAATCATTGTCCCAATTAGATGCGCTTAAAATCTTACCCAATGAGTAACCAATTATAATAATATTAAGTAGCGTGTCACTTGTTTGTATTTAATTGCATATGATCTATGACGTTTGTCAGGAATGCAAGTTAATAATTCTAAGGATTTTGTTCATCCAAAATCATTGCCAACTGTTGTTTAACTCAATACAAACGACATCACATTTGATTTATATGCAATTATTGAGCAAAATAAATATTTTTTTGTTTTTCAAAATCCTTAGGGTAACAGAAAACACGGCCATCCCAAATTATCGTGGAAAACATAACTGAAGCAGAAAATACGTCCTCCGGGGAAGTGTTGGGCAGCATTGAAAGAATTCACTACTAATCATGCTCGTTGGAAGAGTTTTGCGAAAAGTTAAAGAACATAAGAAAAGAGTAAAATATTGCTGGAGCAAGTTTTAATAAAAAATGCTAAAGTTATATGTTTTTAATAATTACGTTCACAAAAACATGGATTGAAATCATGGAAATGAAAAATTTAATTCTAAGGCAATTCACTTGACAAAAACCTTGATGTATAAATGTAACAAATACTGCAAGCAATAAAAAACTTTTTATTTTACATCTACACTCAACATTTTTTTTCGCAATGACACGTTCATTATTATTTTAATTTCGTCATGTACCAGTTTTTCCACCCACTTTTTGAGAAGATGAGTGCATATTTCAAAACTATCTCTTCCAAAAAAGGGATTACTACTATGAAAGACTTACAGTGGCAATATGATACGGGCAATACCATACAAAGTTTGGACGAAAGTCTCCTTCACAAGAGTCTGCGATCAAATAGAATCACTAGTCTGTAAACAGTATGCCGATTTTCACCCAATAGATCATTAAACAATATATTGACTTAATAGTGTCCGGTATCTTAACATTAAACATTCATCGATCATTACCAATTTCATCTGCGGTGCATTGAATGGATTATTTGCATATGCAATATGCAAAAGGAAGGTTGTAAATGTAGGGTAGTAAATAACGAAAGCTTACTGATTCTTTTGAGTTCGTGCCCCGTCTGCGCTAAGGTTGTCTGCTGTCACCAATTTTGATTTTGATTTGACTGAAAGATGGTCGCAGCAGAGCAGTGAACTTTTGGCGTACGCATGGAAGTAATCGTTTAATCCTCGACACCTCTGACATGCAAGCAAAACTCCTTGCCGTTGTTAGAACTATCTCGTGTGAGGTGGGACTGAAAGTCAAAAAAGAAACACATATCATATTCCAACTACATATGTCCACAGTAAGTTCATGATACTCATATGTAAATTCAGCATAGTAGAAGTGAATTGACTCAATTGATTGGACTGTGTCACAATAGTTTTGACGGTACCAACAAGGACATCTATGCTAGAATTAACAATGTGAAAAGCAACTTCAGAAAGCCATCAATGTCTTCACACTTGTTCAGAACAACGAAGCTTAAAATCTTATAGACAAATGTGAATTCTGAAAATTTGGTGGCACAGGAATATCTCCAATGTCAAAATGATCATTAGATGCCAATAAGATCCAATTTAAATTAATAGCTGAAATGGAAACGAATTGAACAAATGTTGTGGAAATCAACAAATGCAGGATGTTAGCAAGCACTAGGATGGAACCCTAAATCAGCGTGGAAACAATCGCTAGAACAAAAATTCGATTGGGGAAACATTGAAATATGTATGTTGTCCCCTCTGAGCTTGAACGTTGGAAGAGCTTTGTGGAATCCCAATGCTCCTTGAGGATATTGAGAAAATATATTACTATATATTGTTATTTGCAATAAGAGAAAACAAATTTTAAATTCGTTTCTTGAATAATATTTTTTAATGCCTTGTGTCGCTTTCAAGTAATGGTTCAAGCTAAATTATATGCTTAAGATTTCATATCAATGAATTTTTTATTTTGCAATTTCTCACCTCGAACCAATTTAGTTTCGTTTTTCGGCTACAAAATTGGATATTCATAGAATAACAAATGAACCAAAAGGAGTCATTCCAAAAATGTATTTTATTTGAGCTTTTACTATATGTATTTTGAATTCATAAAATCACATTTCGCAATATTTCTAAGATATTGTATACATTATTGAATTATATTTTATTTCATGTCATCTACGTAATCTTCTTCATGCATTGTTGCCGCAAATTTTCCCCACGCATATCCGAAAAACCTGTAACTGTGTTTAGTTTGGTTATCATTTTCAGTGTATAGCACTAATTCATCAATATTTTTTTTCAAAAAAATCGAATAAATTGTGTCGTTATATGAAAGTTTCTCTTCTTCTTGTGCTTCTTCAAATGCAGTCACATAAAAATCGGCAAATTGTTGTAATAGAGAAAGAGCCAATAAACCGCCCGAAAGGATAACAAGTAAAGTCTGAGATTTCATTATTTGATTTTGTGTTTATTTTTAATTGAGCTGTAAAGAAAATTTTTGAAGGTAAATGAGGATTTAGTAGTGTTTTACATAATTTTACATATAAAGCAATTGTATATTATGTATTACGATTTGCACATTTTAATAACGTAAAATTTTGGCAAATATGGTTTGTGAAGAACCAATCTGTAGTGCAAATGAAATTAAACTTTTTCTGAGAAAATTGCTCGATTTCTTTCAGTATTTATCCATTAATTTCGGCAAAATATCGTTTTCGAGTTTTTATTACTTTGTTATTTTTCCATATTTTCCTTGCTGACCGATAAAAATAAAAAGCCTCAGACCTTTGAAAAAAGAAAACATTTTTTATTTTTCATTCAATATAATGTCACAACGTTCATTATGTATAAATACAGATTTTTGTTTGTTAGATTTTCTTTGTTGAATTTTTTGAGTTCGTTATTATCCTAAGCTCGTATTGGATCTGTTTCTCCGCCTTTTCTAAATCATAATTACCATGTGCAAATCCTTTGAACACGTATTTCATAAAATAACTATCTAAACGATTCTGGGTATATATTATCACTCTGGTGGCGTGTGCTTTGCCCAAAATTGTAAAAGGGCTGTCTTCTAGTGTAAGTGCTGGTGTTGCGTTTAATTGTTTGGCAAATGCACGCATGCTACAAAACTGTTGTTGAAATATTAAAGTCATAAGCAAAAAATTGCCGAAGGACAAAGTAAAATGAGCTTTCATTTGAAGGAACTGCAACGAAAATTAATGAAGAGAAAAAGTAAAGTTAAAATTAAGCTCACATTCTTAAGTAAATGATTGTCAATACCTAGATTTGCATGTAAATGGCTAATGTAGATGAAGTTTTTTGCTACAAAAGAAACCAGAAAGATACATGAATTACAAGTAGCGTCTCAGGCAATAACGTCAAAGCCATTTAAATGGCATGAGAATGGTGACGAAAACTAAGTAAGCAAGTAAATTGAAATCTCATAAATTTTGGTTTTCCACTTTACTAAGTATAATTCGGGTTAGCTCGGAACAAAAAAAGTTCTGGATTTCGGGAAGAGGGTGTGGTACTTCCTAGACAAGCAAGAACTGCAAAACGCTATATTGAGAAAAATATTTAAGGTAATCAAACCAAATATCACGCAAGCGCTTGGAAGGATTCGGATAAGGTCTGAGTAAAAACGTGGGCTTACTACACCTGTATCAAATTTTTAAAGTTAGAGTCGTGTTCTACGTTAAATTTCCTATCGAAAACGTTTTTTTTTTTTGTTTTAGGGAAACTATGGAACAAAAAAATGAGGAGTGCAATAGAATCCGCGTGCCGATAAGATGTGCCGCACTACATAAATTAATTTTTTTCTAATAGTAACAATAGTTTTCCCATTAAAAAATAAATGTTTTCGATAGGAAATTTGACGTAGAACATGCTTCTGACATTAAAAATTTGATACAGGGTGGGAGCAATTGTTAAAAATTTATTTAAACATTTAAATTGTTTATAACAATATTAATTTGTTAAAAATATTTTAGAATTTTTTTATTTAAATTCATATTTTTAGCTTTACAATGAAATTAATTTCAATTTTATAGCTTTAACACAACCGGAGTCATGACTTTTTGAAAGTGAGTCTCCAAGCCAAAAATCGCGAAATTCTCAAAATTTAAGAGAAATATTAGTTTGCCCATAAAAAAATACGTTTTCGATAGGAAATTTGACGTAGAATGCGATGGTCATGTTAAAAATTTGATACAGGGTGGGAGAAATTCTTAAAAATCAATTTAATTGTTTATAACAATATTAATTTGTTAACAATTTTTAAAAAAAAATATTTTTTTTATAAAAGATATTTTTTTTTAGCTTTAACAGAACCGGGGTTATGACATTTTCAAAGTGAGCTTCCAAGCCAAAAATCACGAAATTCTCCAAATTTGAATTCGCTCTATTTTGAAAAAATTATTTTTTTAAAAATCTCTTCTTTTTCGATACAGAACCCATAAAAAATGCGTCGTCCGAAAAGTGTTCGGTTTGTAAAAGACCATCCCATATGTACAATGCAGATGACGAAAAAGTAATGTCGAACCATAAACCATTGCAATATATGAAATAGAAAAATACATAAATGCAAGAAAAAATTATTTGAATTAAGAAAGTTTTAGGTTTGTTTAGATCAAAACTTAGTTCAACAAAAATATAATTGAATCGAATCTCATTGTCTTGCTTAAATTTTGTAAAAATTGTAGAAAACGCAAGAAATTTCTACTTATTTCAAGAACCTCACTACTAGTTCAAACTCATGCAGATAATACTTTTATCAAATAAATAGTTCTTAATATTAGCAAATTCGAATATTTCGAGCATAAAAAGTAACTTTCAATATACATACTTCTTAATATAAGAAGTTATAGTTTGTGTAGCTGCAAAGTGTAATTTATGTATGTCAAGAAGGCGTTTCTGAATCTAAGTAAAAATTAATCAATACGACTAGAACAAGATTAAATTGATACCAATTTGTTTGTTCTAGGATTTTCTTAGTTTGAGAATCGAAATGGATTGATTTAGAAAATATCATTGTCTCCGTGTGCTTGAAAAAGAAAAACAGGCTCCATTTTTGTATTCAGCGACTCAAAATCCTTGACCAGCCAGACTCTATTCCAGTGAATAACAAAAAAAAAAGAAAAGATTTTTCTTTCATCCTGCGGTAAAATATAGGAATTTGTTCTTCTGAACCAGTACGAGTATTGACATGGATTTTGTATCGCTGAATTTGAATTCAGAATTCTTTATATGTACTCCAAAAAGATTTATTTCAAAAAATAAGATGTAGGATAATTCTGGATTTTAATTTTTGTATTCGTTTTGATTGTTTAGCTGCACATTAATGAGTTGACAAACCCTAAGGTTTACTTACAATTTTTAAGTAATTTTTAACATACCATTTGAAGTTATCAAGATTCATGACAATTAAACACAAATGCACTTTCAAAACCAAGTTTAATTTTAAAAAATATGATGTATTTTTTTAGTCTATAAGTCTGAAAGTTTCGTTGTTGTGGGGTATGTAAGCGAATTCAGGATAAAAATTTTTCCAAGTTAATTATTATCAACAAAATATATTTTTAAATTTTATCTTGAATTTATATCCTTCTATTTTATATCCTTTTTCACTTTACTTTACATTTTCCGTAAAGAATTTACGTAAAAATTTTGTGGTTTAAATAAAAGCATTATCATTTTTACTGTCAGAGCTAAATTTCCGATTATAAGGCTTTTAATTGCTATCTATTATTAAAGTAAAGTAAAACTAATGTAGTCCTTATAAAGAGGACGTTATCCTGATCAAATTTGTCGAGCAAAGCTAAAGTCTATCACGTCAGCTTTTGGAGAAATACTAACCTAAAAATGCAAAAAACCCTTTTTTTGCTATATTCAGGAGAATATTACACCGCGAGTATATTTTTTATATAGTAACCGCGATATAATCCTACAAGAGAACATTGTCCTGATCAATTTGGTCCAACAAACTTATAGTCCATCTCGTCAGGCTGTCCGAAAGACTTTCAATTAAAATATTGGAAATAATTAGGAGCCGTTCAAGTATTACGTAACGCATTTAGGATTTAGGGGGGTTCGAAAAACGCGTTACGCTGCGTTTTAAAAATCTTTTGTTTTATTTATTATTATCGCAAACGCGACTAAAGCATAACAAAAGTCGTTAAAATGACTTTCCGGTACATTGCGCAACATAATTGTGACTTTTAGGTTAACATGGTCATTTGGGTGATACCGTAATGTTTGAGGAGAGGGGAAGGGCGGTGTTAAAAATCTTCAAAAATTGCGTTATGTAATACTTGAACGGCCCTTTAGCACAAAATATTTCATAAAAGTTTTCTTTTTCGTTCGATTTTCTTCAATAAGCCTTTTAAATGTTTGTAATTAATTTAACTATAAATTTAAAGAATTAAACTTTTCGGATTTAGACTGTTTCATTAAAAAAATTAAGTTAAAATTAAAAATAAAATAAAAGAGAAAATTCCGTAGTTTTGACTGACTAGAACTCATGAACTTTTTGTTTAATCAAAACAAGTAAGGTGTTACTGCATTCAAAAATATACGAATCATCTCAATCGGATTTGTCGTTCCGATGCGAGGTTGATTATATTAAAAGTACAGTTATTTTAAAAGCATCAGTTAAAAAATTCTGATTTCTGATCTTATTACTAAAAAAATATCTTGTGATTAAAATGTCCAACTGGAAAATTAATTAAATTGCATTCTTAATTCTTAATTAATTAAATGTTGCATTAAATTGACAAATAACGGGGCTAAGGAGACATTTAAACTCATTGTTTGACAAACAGATGAGCATGAAATTTTTTTTTTCCGAAAACCGAGTTGATGAAAAAAAAAGTAAATATGTATTGGAAACTATATATTTTCAAATATCAGAAGTAAAAATTTGAACACAAAGTTTTGGGGTTCTAAAACAAAAGGCCGTCAAAGTATTCAGTTCAGCGTTCAGAGGTGATCGCTTGGCTGCAATAGTTCAGGGAGTGTTAATAAATTGGTTGATAGCCTTATTAGCAAATTACATTTTGAATATATTGTATAAGATCTGTGTGTGTCACCAATTTATTTTTATTTGTTCCGTTGACTCATCTTTTGAATATACAAATCACTATACAAAAACACTCAATTTGTTAAGAAACTGCAAGTATAAACTGATATGAACTGGAACTTGAGGCTATATTTATAGAATATGAATTGAAATGCTTTTAACGTACATACTATGATATTATTGTCATAATTCAAATTGAATGGTTTAATTTAATTTTAAGCATGAGTAAAAAGTCATAGTTAAGTTATTCGCTCTAGAACTTTAACGTTTTCTACAACAATTCGAATGATATTTTTTATGGGTTTGTCTTGACGGATCTCACCAAATCTCACCAAGGGGAGGGGGGGTCTGAAATTTCAAAAAAAACACCTCACGTAATTAATGGACGTCCCTTTACATATGTCTAGACGTAGTAAAAAAGCAACGGCACCGGAAAGCTCTAAGCTCGCTGCAAGAAACAGCTCGCGGTGCTGGTAATTAGGGGAACGATACCAATCTACTTACTGATTTTGGAGCGCCATAGACTATGGAAGCAGAAAAGCTAAATCGAAAAACGATTGACAAAACAAAATGACAGATCTCATACTATACGAAGCTGGTAAGAAAAAAGGCAAAACGGTCTATTGGACCTTAAAAAAAAAGATAATGTTTTCCCATGGAAACAAACTGTTTACGTCATTTAATTTTATGAGGCAGTGCAAGACGTCATCCGATTGTATAATAACTTCTTATGAAATTCCACTTTTTTTTTAAAAGTAACAAGAATTTCTAGTACAACATTGCATTTTCAAAACTTAGATATTTTTGAATTACCCTAATTTACACTGTTGGATGAAATTAATACCAAAATCAAATCAAAAAATTCAATATGGTTGAAAATTTTTTGCTTATACTTTTTATTCAAGAAAATAACACATAACTTTGAAACCTATTGTAATAACATGAAAAAAACACAAAGTTGTAATTCAGTCTTTAAAATACAAGTACAAGGAATGAAATTGGTGTCCCGTCGTTAAATTTTGTTGGACAAATCATCGTTATTATCCTGCTAGAATATAAAAAAACCTGCATTTTTAATTTTTCAGCCAATATTTCTAGGTTGTCCTTCAAAATGTTCATCACAATCAATCAATTTTAGCAAGTTTTACTACACCAACTGACGCAAAACATCCCCATACCATCATCATAAAGACTCTTCGGTGATTAACTCATGGTTCACACCATACTCTCTTCCGTTTCCTTGAGTTTTTCAACTCTGATTCGGACTGATCTGAACAAATTATTCGATATGAATATCCATATGTATTCGATGAATCCTTTATTTCTTTTGCTGAATTCAATGAACATTTTTAGACATCAGTTGTTTCCATAGTTTTATATGTTTTAAAAATATATTTTACAGCCAATTTAGTGTATCAACTACCACAACATCCTTGATATCACTTATTTTTCCGCAAAACAATAAAGCAAAATTGCTCTCAAAAAACTGTGTATCATTTTTTTTTTTTTTTGCTATTCAGTCATTTCGGGGAACTTTCAATAAAAAAAATTTTGAAGAGCGATGTACTTAAAAGCATCTTTGGGTATTAATGTACTCAAATATATCTTTCTAATTTTATAATTATATCATTGGTTACAAAACTTCTATGAGTGATTGTGTGTTTCATACTTAGAGTATCATAATATTAGGAGACCGACCATGGTACGGTTCTTCGTTTTGATTCCATGATTGAGATTTGCGTTCAAATTAAAAAAAAAGGTAATGGCTACTTAGGAAATCTCAGTAGCATTTGGTTCAGGGAGGTGTCACGTACACGCGGTATTGTCTCCGCCATTATTGGTGTGGATATACCTTATAGTAGCTATGCCATGAACGTTAATTCATTCGTTCTCGTATTACATTTACTAAATGCATTTAAATCCATTTTCAATGCAAGTGTGTCAAATTTGAATGAGTTTTAGCTATACCTTTCATTTTCTACAATTATCTATATTTCTGTGCAGTTATATGACCTCAAAAACGTTTTTAATGTTGTCACGCTAATCGGTTTGATTTTATTGGTAGCAATGGAGTAGAACAATAGGATGAGGTAAGCAGGTCATACCATGAGTCTAGGTTTAATGCTAAACAAATATCATGAACTTCATATAAGAAATATTTAGCTAAGAAATATCTTAAATTTATCCAGCCTATATTACGTCCACCAGCTGTTAACTAATGCCAAATCTTGTTTAAATAAAAAAAAGTTATTGTGTTCATATTTTATTTTTCACAGAAATTTCATATAAAACAATGAGAGCAAAACATTTAATATCCTTATTTAATCTACCTGTTATCACCATGGCGTTAACCTGTAGTGTGCGGCGCAAATTGCAAACAATATACATGAACGCAGTTTGCATTGTTTGAAGTGTTTGGTATTTATTGTTACAATGTCACAAGCCAGACAAGTTAACACTAGAACAATACAAACTACGCGGGATAACGGCGCCAGTAAGACGGTACATCAATTCAGAGCAGTTCCCTTATTTTAAAACATCTAGTAAGTGCAGAGCATAAATTTTTTGTGTTAATAATCACACTTGTCATTTAAGAATTAATTGTAAAACACCTTGCTAATAGTGTTTACATTAGAAAAGCGTTTTTCAAACAGGATGACATACATAAATGCCACTAAGAGAGGCGTGATAAATTTAACAGTAAGAAACAGAACTCCTGGTTGCAGTAATCATCAAAAAATCCACCTCAAATTTGAACGTCAGTTTTAGTTTTAAACTCCAATAGATGCGCTTCAGCAATGTACGATTGTGTTTGGCCTCACAGGAAACTGATTGCTGATGATATATTATTTTGTAGTCACATTCCAGAAGAGGTGCCATCCAATAACAAAACATTCAATTAAATTTTATAACTTTAGCGGAACAAAATATAGACGCATTTACAACTAATATGTATCTCACAGGTAAAATGAATAGCAATAATAAAATAAAGTAAGAGAGTAGTAACGGTATTATTCCAACTATCATCCGATTAGAGATTATTTTAGTACTACTGACTCTAAATACCGAAGATATGACGAAACATTTAATAAGGGGACCCCTACGTTCGGTAAAAAACTTTAAAAACATTTTTAAAAATAGTTCTAATGGAGTAATCGAAATACTTCTGTTGAAAAAATTTAATAATTTTTTGCAAGCTTTAATTTCCTGAAATTAGAGTGGAACATTAGGATGGTAGGAACTGAGATCTGGTGGGTAAGTTCAAGAACGGGTACTTGATGTCAAAGATCATTAGATCAAAATGTTGGTCTACTCCAGACAAAAATATTGATATATCATACTTTAAGATCGGACTGTAAACGCCCAAGATATGATGAAAAACTATTCTCTCTCTATTTTCGGCAAAAAAAAAAAAAACATTTTTTTTTAAATAACCTTGCAAAAATGCTTCGAATTTGCTGGTGTACCGTGAACTTTTTTTGAGGTCTACATATTAGAGTGTTTATTTTGAAAACTTTGTAGATTTTTTTTATTTTTATTTTCCTATATTTTAGCATTGGGCAAAAATAATTCTTACCAAAATTCAGCTTCTTAGTTCAAACTCGTAAACGGCGCGAACAGAGTTTGTGTCCAATTTTATTGAAATTTGATAAAAGTGCTAAGATATAGCGATTAAAGTATTTTAGTTGTATGAGAGATGCCATCCACTGTTGTGCGATCAATATATATCCGAAGGGAGATAATTTTTTTTGCGATCCCATAGTCCTTTGTTTTAGCATGAGAACTAAGGAACATACTCCCAACATTTCAGATTCCTAGATCAAAGTTGTCATCTTTTAGATCACAATTTTATGAACATTTTCAGCAAAAAAACATTTCACAAAGCCCCATCGTCCGACAGTCTAGTAAAAAATAAATCGATTATGTCGTTTCTCTTTAAAAGTCTAAATATACCTACATATATATGTATGTTTATTCTTCAAATCTTAAGTAACATAAATTTTTAAGCTGATTTTTCCAATAATTCTCCCATCTAATCATCAACATTTGTTGTTTACTACAGTTAATTAACATTCGTTAATGCAACACTCTATGAGTATTTTCTGTGGAACACCAATTAATCTAAAATTGAGTATGAACACTTTGTAGCTCTAGTTTTCAAGAGCAGCTGATATGGCTTAGGATTAAACAAAGCATAATTTTAAAATATCAAATTTCTGTGTATTTTTTTTTTTTAATTTTTCGAAAAAATTCGGTTTATCTGTTTGTCATTATGTGCGTCTTAATTGTCAAGTGTTGCTGCTAACGCTGACGTTATCGCCCTTCGTTTGAAATCTGAGTTGGATTTTTGTTCAGACAATCAACATAAAATTTCGTGCCGCTTACACTTTACTTAATGCACAGCGGCAACGTCTTAGCTTAGGAAACTTATCTTCTTTACAGTTAAAGAGGAAAACGATCTTTCTATTTATGAATTTATTTAGATTTTGAATCGTATCTGAAATAAATCAGCACTTTATCGGTTATTGCTTGAGCTGATTCGCACCTTTGATAAAATTTTTAATTGCATTTATTAAAATTCAATACTCAACTTTAATAGATTCTTTCCTAAAAATTATAAAATACAAATACTAAATAAATTATAAAAAAAATTAAAATTCTTTTTGGTATAGCCAAATAGTCTTAAAATGTACAATGTATGAGCTTTCATAGTTCAATAGCGGGCTTTACGCCAAATGTAATAAAACATTTTGTTTTTATTTTTTTTTAAATTATAGTGAAACTTGTCTTCACGGTGCGCTTGAAGCAAGATCAAGATCGATAAAATTGTCAACCAAATCTGACAATGCACAATTATTATTTAGTGTTCGGAGATTCCAAGAACATGATTCGCAAAATCGTACCTAATCACTTACTCGTTTTATGGCCATTTTAAGGTAAACGCCATATGATGTTAACGGCGCAAACAATGAACTATAGGAATATGACCCAATTTAAGTACTTCCAAATACTTCGGTACATTACTTTTGTACTCGCTTGCTAAGGAATTGTTACTTTCGACTTGTTTTTTTTACCTATATCTCTTTGTATTATTAGCACTCAACCCAAGATACTCTGATTACATTGGTTACCCTTAAAAACAACCAATATAGTGACCAAATAGCAATGAGGTTGATTTCTATCTTCTGACGAGTATGAACATAGTTTCTTTGTTGTTTGAGCTCAAATTTTTTAGTTTGAACTGCATATAAATGGACGTATCTTCCTTTTTTTTTGTTAAAGATTTTTACTGACCCTTTTAAGGTTTCAATTTTCAATGCAACACTTTTGTGAACACGTGTGCATAAGAAATTATCATGCTCCGCATTGTTATTGCTTTCATGTAGGATTCTATAGGATATCAAGCGCAGTGATGGTCGTAAATGCCCCCTAGAGTGTGTTCAAAGTAAAACAGAAACAAAGTTGCATTTTTTTTTATTTTTCGTCGATGTTGTTAAAAATTGAAAGAAAGAAAAAATTAAAATAAACTGGGCGTTTTTTAAGTACAAAGTTAAATATATATTTTGAAGTTTGGGAGAATTGGTTTAAATTCATTGTCTTGTATCCTTTCTGTTCTTTATACTGCATGGTGTTAATTCTTAACACTATAGTTATTGATATACTAAGTTTATTATATTTAAAATTTTAGTAGGTGTTTATTATTTACTCTTATAATATCCCTCTTTTTGAAGTTGACCCAGTTTCAGTAGAGTTTTGAGTGAGATTATCTAAAGACTTAAAATAAATGCTTATTAAAGTATATAGCCGCCAGCTATTTTATCCAATAAACTTGTTAATTATATGTTACAACTAGAGACATGATATAATTATGGGACTTATATTGTTGTCTTATATTCAGGAGCAACCTTTTTGCAACGATTTATTAAAATAACTCAGGCAATCAAAATAGATATGTATTATCTTATGGCTTTGTAAATGAATGAATGTTGTTTCAATGAATGTGCTTTAATTCCAGGTTTATTTTGATCAAACTTAGGTATATTATAATTTATAAATATTAATACATTTGATTTAATTTTTGAAAATATTTCTGTTGTTGTCGATGTCATCTAGATAGTTTTAAAAATCGAAATATAACTTTCGAACAATAGTAGCAAGATAAAGGAGCCAGTGAACAATTGGCAGAAAGTTGATCATTTGTAATAGCTAATTGACAAATTGTTGAGCATGATGAATCCCTCTTGCGTGAAAATAAAGTGTTTCAATAAAATACAATCCATCTACCAGAAAGAGTTCGGCACCAAAGAACGAAGTCGAAATTTTAAGGATTTATGTTATTATAGCATCTCTTTTCAAATGAGTCCTTTGTTTTCATAACACGGCCTAATCGACAGTAATGTACCGTGCCCTTTTAGCCAACAAAATTCAACATATAAAATTTGTTATTTACATAAAAAAATACATAGCTTTTCGAATCACTAAATAAAATATTTTTCACATTACGATACCTCAAGTGGCCCTTATACAGTGCAATTCATTGTTTTCATTTACTAAAGACAAAAACAAAATCCACAAAGTTAATAAAATGTGCTAAAAATCAAGGACCCATTTTGCCGCCCCAAAACCGTTGGGCCTTTACCTTTCAGTTATCGTTTGCTATACTATAAATCATGATAATGTGATGGGAGCCCCATTTGATTTTGGGGCCTGTGACTGTCTGCTTTAATGAAACGTTGCATAAGTACGTCTAATAATAATAAAGGTTGTATGCTCGTATGGTGCTTATTTTTCACCATAAAATATCATATGTTACTTTCAAAGGATAACAATATAATGGCACTCAAGTTAATGATACAATAAAATTTTATATTACTGCAGTTGCAAGTTCTTAATTATAGTACACCAAATAAAGATGACTGTACCCCAGTAAATGGTGTATTATTTGACGTCACGCAACATTGTGATGAAGTGAGTCATATAACAATAACAATAAAAAAGTGAAATATCATAAAAAGATCTCTATCAGTAAACAACAACAGAAATAGGTTATAAGTAAAATGATATAAGGATTCAATAGAATTAGTTTGCACAAAAGGATATTCAAGGAAACAAACAAAAATAATTGGAATAAAAAAAACTCTAAATAGATTTCAAACTCAATTCAATTCAATTGAAGACCTAAACTACCTGCTTTTTTTTTCATTTTTATTGATTGATCATGCAGTAATTGGAACTTGCATCAATATCCTGATTGTGTACGTCGAAATATTTACAACATATGTGCGAGAGCCTGCCATAAAACGTTAACTATTAGTAACATAGAAAAGTGAGTGAGAAAGTCAGCCAAACCGACTACGACAGGCGCTACATTGTTGTATATACAAGAGAAGTTCTAGCGGGGGATCAAGGCAGATAGAAGGCAACAATGAGCAATTGCCAAATATGTAATGAGAACTTTATAAGTGAACAAGTTTTTTTTTTGAATTTCATTGAGCGCCGAAAACTATGCTATTCAAAGTTACTTTAATTTCTTAAATAAAAAGCAATAACTTCTGCTATATTCATATTGCATAGCACAAGGCACTAATATGCTACAGTTGTGTCATTAAATTTCTACATTTGATAAGCGACTAAGCCAACCCTGATATTGTAGGGTATACACACTGTTATCCTTGTAAACATCAATTTATTACTGAAGTTCATAAATGCCTTTGATAGCAGATTTTATTTCAAATCAACTGATTTAAAAATTTCAATTTCAAATGGGAACAATATGTTAACAATCTTTAGAATATTGAGCAACCTAAGCTAATCCTTATTTGTTGCTGTCAACTGTTGACAACAATGATTGCTAAAGATTTGTAAGGATTTTTGTTTGTATACACAAGAGGACAACAAATACAAAATATTGTGCATGCAGCAATGTAAAGAAAAAAAGAAAAACCACGCAAAGCGATTTTGTAGGTTTACGTGGGAAGCCAAAATTATATAGCATTTCAAAGAAGATCTAAAAATACGTCGAACAAAAAGATCCTTTCAGACAAAATAATTACACAACAGGATAACTAACTATTATATCAGATGCAACAACATGATCATTTTAGACAGACATGAAAAGCCTAATAATCTAAAAAGGAAGTTGAATGTTCAAGAAACATAAGAATAAATGTGGTAACAGCAGCAGAATTAGCTGTGGCAAAAAATGTCTTGGCACAAGAAAAAAAAAGTTTAAGGGAAAAGAAAATAAACGCGCAAGCGGTAGCATCCTTTCAATTATCTCTAACACTTACTGACTTATTAGGCGAGAATATTAAATGTCAAGGGGGAAAAAAATCCTTCGCGGAAAGATCTTTTAGTGTTTGGCACTACATTACCTCCGCTATATTAAATGAAAGTTTAAACAAAATTTTTCTATAACGCAAAACTCACCGTTATAGTATACTGTATCGCTAATACCATCAATAAATACTTTAAAATTTTTGACGTATAAGTAGGTATCGATGTGGAACTTATTTGCTTTCTACAGGACCTACCCCATTAAAACGGTCGCTTTAGACTTAATGAAAGCTCATTAGTCAATATATTTTTCTGTGCGGAATCAATCAGTGCAGATATAATGAAAATTCCGTACTTGCTCAAATTCTTATATTATAAAATATATTTTATCTTAACACTGGCTGGTATTACGTCCGTGGACATTTATATGACACTTGTGTCCTTAACTCACCTTGCGTACCTTGAGATCAAGCTTATTAGATTTGAACTATTAATAGATATTTGTTTGTTCGGAATTTTTTCTTACAATATCTGGTTCTAATCAAGATGTATTGATCGATCTACCACCGCTCCTTTATTTAAAGACAGACACTCTAATTGCGCTTAAGGAAAGTAATAAAACTGATTAGGTAAGGTTAGGCTATATTAGGTTACTTGTCATTAGTTGAGCGCTAGCTCGTATCCTATTTGAGTGTGAAAGTATTTGTTCTTTATTCAAAAACCTTGAGCAATTTGAAATCAGTACCAGAAAATTTCCCAGTGTCGAGAAGGTGGGCAGCCCTAGTTTTTAATGGACTTATACTAAGAAAACTACATAGTTATAAAATTAGGCCACTAAAAGATAATTTAGCTCGTTTTGAAATTTTCTATATACCGTCAATGGAGATGATACAAGTAACACACCACCTTGTGTAGTTCCACGGTCGTTATGGCCATTAGAGTGTTTGAATTGTTCATAACTTTGCAGATTCCAAATGTTTTTTGCCTCAACAGGGCGGGTCTCTTGCTGAAAATACAGTTTCGCTATCAAAATAATTGCAGTAACTGCTTTGGAAGTTTGTGCCTGACGTGCTTTGACTTTAATGTGAACAAAACCATACCAAGTTTTTGTTCTTTTCTATTAAGAAGTCGACTTATATGCTTCAATTACCGACTACTTACATAATATAGCGCGACATTCTTTAAAATTTATAGCAGCTGCTGTAAAAATATCCTTTGTCGCTGTCATGACTAACAGTAAAAGCGTTACAAGTGTTGCATTTGGGACCTCGTAACATGTTCTTTCAGTTTTATATGCTCCAAAACAAGTTGACAAGAACTATCAATTGATAAAATTAAGCAAAACCAGATCATGGGATTGAAAAAAAATAGATTTATGTAAATAAAAATATGAGAAAGTGTCAAACCTCTGCCAGTGTTAAGTCTGTGGGGGTTTCTTTTACCACTTACTCGTTGTTCACAAGTAACACAGTGTGGTATGCAATACGATCCTTATGATCTGCAACCCATATGGTTACATGAGCAGTATTTGAGTAGAGTTTTACTCAAGCAGAACTGAAAATTTATTTAAATTAGGAAAATTAAAAAAATTGATTTAAGAAAAAATATATTTGAAGTGGTTGGTGGTTAATTGATATGGGTTTTCTTGGTTGGCATGATTTTGTCAAGTTATTCATTTAGCGCTCATTTTCTTTTATTACTTTACATATTTTTGTTTTCAGCATGTGGCTCTTGTAAGAAATGCCTTAAGTGCCTTGTAATTTACAATTTACGGATATTTTATTTTTATATTCTACAGTGCGCGAAAGGGAAAGCGAAAGATATGGATAGATATTTATGTACAAACATATGTATATCGGGTATTAATACGACCCCGTACTCGAAGTTTTTCCTGAGAAGTAATTTCAAAATCTTTTTCAAACTAAAAGTTCTTCTATTTGTTTAAGAGTTTTGAGGACAAAATATCTAAACATTTTAGTTTAAAACAGATATATGAAATGCTTGCAATTTTAATCCCCAGTTTCACGTTTGCTTGAGTAAAAGCACCATGGCATCCAAAATTAAACCAAAATCTGTGACATAACTACTGATATCTTTTAATCACTTAATATCATGGTGACGAAGTAAAATTGCTAACGTGCTGATGACATGACAATGCAACGTATAGTTTAGATTTTAGAAAAAAAAAACTGTCAATTTATAAAAGGACAACATTAAATCATTATAGAAAAAATTGTTTAACTACCATAGAGTTTTATATGCTTTTGTTTCGCATATATCTGCTGCGTTGCTTTGAAAATATTGTGCCAAAAACATTTGTAAACATGAGCAAAACCCTTGTATTGTCTTTTCGACTGCCACCACCGACTGTGTACAGTGCTAAGGCTCCTACAAAGAGATGTTTCCGTGCATCCTTTGAATATGCGAAACAATAGAGCTGATATACATCGTTCAAAATTAGATATCAAAGTGTCTCGCACGTTGTCATTGCTGCTGATATTCCTTCTTGTTGTCAACAGAGGTTCTAAAAACATTTCTAAACATATTTCTGCATGTATGTACCAATTCTAGTTTGTAGGGGCTTTAATGTTTGGAAGGGACTATGTTTTTTCTTTAGACTTATTGTTGTTAAAATTTCAATAGTTTTTGCTCAGAAATTTTGAAAAGAATTAAAAATTTGCTTTTTTAACGAAGCGCTAATTTCCAATTGTTGCATTTAGATTAGAAGCGATGATACAGTAGAACAAAAACTTATCTATCTAGCTACAGAATTTTATGTTCTAACCTCTGTATTATATGAGACGAAAATACTATATGACTATATCTTAAAAGTGTAAACCTGAATCGAAACTTTTTTCAAATTATGTTATGTCTTGTCAGAAAATCAAAAAAACCTCAACGCTAAAAAGTTTTCGCTTTATGGAAAAAACCGAAATTCCAACAATATCACCGAATGGATAAATAATAAAAACACAAGACTTTCAACGGCTTTTCATAAAGTTTTTAACTTAATCAGTAAATAAATGGCAGCCATTTGGGAACCTAGGAATTTATTTGAGATTCAAAAAAATTATATTTCCTGCCTTGTCTTTGCTTCCTATTTCATTATTTGGGCGTTGAACTGGGTGATAATTTTTTGATACAGCCAAATAGATAAATGATTTAAAGTTCTTCTTCAAAAACTCATTTTCAAAAAATACAACTGAATACGTTTTATTAGGATTCTTTCAAGCTAAAAGCGAACATAACCTTTGCAAACACCGGGACGTGGATAGCTATATTTTGGATCAATTTATTTTTTTTCGGGAGGTGAGTAGCTCTATTTGTAGTCAGTTTTTGATCATTTCTTGAAAAATCTTTAAGTGAATGTATGTATATTTAATGTTCCATAACTAAGCAAATGTTACAGATTTTGGTTTCTCTGATGCCTTTCAGTTTTTTAATATCATGGGATCAGCAAAAATGTAAGAAACTGCTAGCTCGATTTGTCAAAACTACTTCTTACTGCCTTGAAAATCAGATGAATTTTAAAATTGGTCTAATTCATGTTAATTGCACTGTAGGCGCCTCTAGCACCATAGCTTTTGTACTCTCAGAATGAACTTCCAATATCTAACTATGACTATGCTTTTTCGGAGGTTTTTGATGTGCTAAATCTGAATTTGACTTCCGATTTGACCCATCAGCTCAAGTTTTTGAAATATTCTATCTAAAAGTACAAAATAAATAGTCTCGTTTTCTGGTCTGACATTTTGTCGGCCTGTGTTATTCTTTAATTTAAACAACTGATTTCGGACTTATTCAAAATTACCACATAACTGCTTCCCAAGATTAACCAAATTTTGACATTTGTTGGTTTATTGCATGAGGCTAACCAATCTTTAGCATATACCCGTAGTAAGGCCTTAAACATAATTTAAGCATTCCTTAGAATTGCCTAATTAGGCAGCTGGTATATATTTATAATTTAAGCTTATCTTATTGATTTCCAGTTAGGGCCAAACAACTTTTTAAGCATGTTCAGGAAATATTTTAGTCAGGATGTGCATATGAACAGTAAGATTACGCGCTCATTAACTCATAACTAATGGATTTTCATATAGATGCAATTTTTTATAAAATCGTCCCACTGTAATTCTTCTAAAAATTATCAGTTCTTCAGCAAATTCGTTCAACTCAGCAGAAAATTTATAATAAAACCAGAATAAGAAAAAACGTTCTTAACAATAAATTGGTTTTAAGATCAAAAGATCTTAATTACAATGAATTTTTGTACAATGAACACAGTAATACTTCATTTACTGACAGGATAATTGTAACGAAAGAAAATAAAATAAAACCAAACTGAATCAAACAAAAGGATCTACTTGCCCAAGGGCAACGAAAAGGCATTTTGGCATTAGTCAGCGTTGCTTTCTATTTTTTCTTTTCACCTACACAAATTATTTAAACTATTTTTACCCGTCTTATTATGTCCTGTTCACCTAAGGGCAACAAACAATTAAATTTTGAAAAAGAAAAGATTTCTGCTGCTTTTGTATAAAAACTAATATAATAATCTTTTAAATCTTTCAAAACGTTTTCTTATACCATACGCTGCAGTAGTAGCATTGGCTTCTGTAGCACAAAGTAAAAAAGTTCGAAAATAGTATCCTTTTATGCTAGCACGTATCCCTTGAGCCTCGAGCCAGGATTTATGAATAGTATATTGTATTTTATTATTCACATTGAATAGGTAGAGTTGTTTTTTTGTTGGAAGTGAAATGTTTTCTATTTAATATTTGCTTGATTTTGGCCAAAAGAACGTGGTTACCACCAGTGAGCTCGTAGAGTGTGTGTTATTTTGTAACTTTAATTTTTAATACATTTTCAAAATGAGACTTATAAATTGTTTGCTCTTTGAAGTATTTCGGGTAAGGACTTTGGATTACGTATAACATAATCTTGTCAAATTTGCGTACGCCACAAGCAGCAGAATATAGTATAGCACCATGCCGAAAGTCAGGATCCCATAATGTACTTCGTAGTAGGGTGATATAGTTAACCAATTTTACAGAATTCAAATGGCGCACCTCAGAATTTATTAGAGCATCGAAGAAATGCCTTTCAAAATAGGTCACGCAAGTCGTTCAAAGTACGAGAAAATGCTAGAACGATTTCCAAGGATTATACTTACATGGACTATTGGTGCGGATTTTAACCTGTAGCCACTCCTGGACACTATCAACTAATTACACTAGGCTGTCAAAGAAAAATATAGCACTAATAAAAGCTTTTGAAATGATATACACATTATTAGAATCGAATTCATAATTTATATGAAATTTTGAGACTTCATTTGACATAGTAAGAAAAGGAATAACAACTCTTAAGCCCAATACTTTTAATGTCCAAAAGTGCAACATTAAACCATGCTGTTGATCTTATCGATAAGATAAGAATTTTTCTAAAGGAATTACTTTCAAAATGAATATAATTCTATGAAAGCGAAGCACTGTAAAATTTTTAAGAGTCTTATGGATGAATATTGTAAGGATGTCCTTAAAAGTAAAAAATCTCCGTTTACTTCTGAATGCATATTGAATGTTTTTTTAAGGCGAAAGAAGCAAACAAACGAGCGTAATTCAAGCATGAATCCGAAGATGATCCTGCGTAATAATACAATGAAAGATTATTCTACATTGTGCTCTACATACAACAAGCAAAGGTCTTAGGGTTTTATGGTCAACCTCATGGTTGGTTCAATTTTCATACGCATGTGGGCGTATTAGAGGCGACATGTAGGTATGCATATATAAACAAACTGTACTTTCACACATACGAGTACATGTATATCCTGATATGCCAGTATGTGCTGTCAAGTTCAACACATTTTTTTGGTTCCTTTTGTATCCTTTTTTTTTGTAAATTTATTTCTGTGTAGAAACGGTCCCTTAGGTTCTTTATGTTGTTTATTTAAGAAAATGAATTTGTTATTTTTGAATTTTCAATAAAATGCATTGACATGCAATTTTAAGTCTTTTGAAATGTTTATGTTGAAAGTAATTTTTCATTCTGATTTTGACATATTGGTTAAAATAACATTTCATATAATATTTTAAAATAACATAATTTACTAAATAACAGTTGGAAATTTTCATTACTTAGAGCCTTTTTGTATTTATATTCAAAAAATCTCTTAGGACTATAAGTTGAGCTTCATTGTTTGTTAGATATTTTAATTATTTTGTTCTCAGAAGAAATTATTTTTAAAAATCTTTCGAATTTTATTTTTTTTTTCAATTATTCAAATAGTTTTTTTAGTGATTAATTACATCAACGAATATAAGAGCCGTTGCAATAACGGACACTAGAGCGAATGATTTTTGTGCTGCCAGCTGTTGCTGAGTAAAAATGTATTTACAAATTGGATAATCGTAAATTTTTTTGGATATGCTAAAACATTTCTATCTGTAAAATTCCGATAAATAATTTTTCAAGATTTCTCAAGGACGGTTCACTCTTACTGTATGAAAACGTGGGAACACAAAAGATGGTTCTTACGTCCCCGATCGATATATTGCTGGAAAAGGAGACAATGTATTTTAAAGGATAAATATTGAAAACAAAAACGTAAGAAATGAATGAGCTTTGCAATACCTCACTTATTTCCCATTCCACTGAGTTCCAAAAGGGTACAGTTTGTCTTAGTCAGTTACACAACTCAACGCAGGGGTCTTCCTTTAGACCACTTATTCTACCATTCATTTTATAAAATATGGCTTTCAAAAACTTGCATACTTCGTAATTCTAGCTAAGCTCAACAAAACCTTAACAAATAGTCCCTTTTTTTTATCTTCATATAAATATTGCTGTGACTATCAAAAAACCATGCAACATAAATTTTCTAAAAGGATAACAATATAGTATATGTATGTATGCGGGAACTTGTCAACCACGCCATAAGAGTAGCGATTGAGATAAAAAAAAAGAAATAAACAAATAATTAAAATCAACGCCACAAGTGTTACCACAGACTGTGTTGTCACTACCTTGAGCAAAAGATAACAAGATGCACATAAATAAAATAACAACACCACAGGGAATAGAGTTCCAAGTATGAATGTCAACTAATTCCAAAAGAAAGGACATTTTTCCTTCACGCAACATGACTATCATATAAAATGGTAAAGGACAAAAATATAAAATAAGTAAGAAAATGCGTAAATATTTTTATGAACGCAACACTTGTTATCATTTGCCTTGGCCTTGTGTGGTGCAGTGTGTCGATATATACACTGTGTGATCTTGAACGCATGATAAGCGAATTAGTCGCTGCAGGAGTATACATATAGCACTACTGTTGTTGTAGTCCTTTACAAATATTTTCTATATAAACAAAATAAATGTTTGCTTGATAGCATAAAATAATAAACGAAATTAAGAAAGGATCTGGCTAATGTAGTAACAATCATGATAAGCAAAACAATGCAGGGGACTATGTGCTTGACTGTTTGCTGTCAAGTAACTAATACAATAAAAGAAAATAAATTGATGACTTGAAATTAAAATGAAAATTATCAGAGACAAATTGGTTTTAAGTAGAAATTTTAAGAATATATTTTTATAATTTGTATGAACAATGGTGAAAAATATCCCAGATAGCAATAGATTGATACATTTCTTAATTTTTTCTTAGTATTTGCATTGAACTTGGTGTTAAAAATAATATATATTAGAGAAACCTAGGCATACGTGTCAGCACAAAAATAGTATATAAAATATTTATAACCCCATAGACTAATTGAGGACAGTGGCTTAGCAGCACTTTTGAGGGCCCAATGAGGTAACAGCTTCTGAGACACACATAAATTAAATCTACTTCATAAAATGTATTTATATGTGTATAGATATATATGTACATATGTATTTTCTTAATTTCTTAATATGTATCCAGAATCATTATCTGACCTTACAACCATGTATTTTCGTACATCCTTGAATCATCGAGCTGGTAAGATGCGATACGGAGGAACTCGGGACTTAGAGGACAAATAAATGAGGCTATATTCTGGTTTCTGTGCCATCCATACATCTGAAATTTGATACATGGATGTAGCACCATGTAAGATGTGAGTGAGATTATACTACAGGGTGTGGCACCTATAGCTGTACTAAATATTATATGTATCTTGTGTTAAATAAAAAATTTCTACCAGATTCGGGTGAATTCGGGAGATTCTTTTTTCCTATTTACTCGAACCACATCGTGTAATTCTATATATCTTATTTTGGGTCACTTCACCCAAATCTGGTACCCATTTTTTTGGATAACACCAAATATTCTTAATTCAAATTTCTAAGTTCTTATGAGATTTATTAACGTTATGGAGTCCAGGTGCACTTTCTTAGCTGAATTCTGCCATCGGACGTTAAGCCATCATCTAGCGATAATACTGGGGTCAGTTTTTTATGACGGTTTTTTCTTTCTTTTTTAGAACAGGAGAAAGAGCGAAAGCATCCATTGTATATAATCAAACCTTTCACACCCCTTATTTCTTAAAATATTTTTAAACATCGAAAATATTGAATATCTTAAGGAAATTTGTAAGCCTAAAAGCATTGAAAGCATTTCGAAATCAATAATAACATAAAGACCTATTTCATAGTACTTATCTGACACTCGATTGTTAATAATGTTTACATTTCAGTTCATCTTCAAAAACTTACATTTACTTTACAAAAGAGAAATCTTATCAGCAAGGATTTATCATGGTTTGACACAATGATTACCAAGCATCGTATCTTCTTACTTTTATTATGTACAGTCGATACTTGCAATGCTTTTCTACGCTGCATGATCTTAAGCCAAATGAAGAGTGATCATTGAGCCTTAGCAGACAGGACTCACTTATTCAACTGAACAGCATTAAGTGCTTGTAGATTTTGCAAAATTTGGGTTTATTTTGAAAATATTGAGATTGATCTGCTGTGATATCGTTTGGACTTAGATCGCAATCTAAGCAGTTGCTTGTGAAAGAATGCAGTACGTAGAAAGGATAATCTGGCTTTAAATGGAAGATGAACATTGTAAAATATTTATGTTATTGCTTTGCCTTGCATGGTTTCATTTGAGTTAAAAAAAAAAATTCTAAAACTATTTCACCTTAGTAAAGATATACATGTATGTATTACTTTTGGATTGATTTGCATCTGCTTTGATTAGATCTGTTTTTGCTATATGTATGAACAGTTTAATAGCTGCATTGATCTTTTTGTCGCTTAAAGTTTGCTACACCAGTAGTTGTTGATCAGTTAATTTAGATTTTATAAATTTTTGTTTGGATTTTGCATTAGCCTTAACGCAAACAAATGAAAAAATTTATTATATCGCATGATGTGGATCAGCAAAAAGATCAAATCAAGTTTTGATTGAGTTTAAGGAGATACATATAATCAGAAACTTCAGATTGGAGTTTTTGCTTTTGCCTTGTTAGTTTTAATACGTAAGTACACAGATAAATAGGAAGTTTAGAAGTTGACCTTACAAAATATCTCATTGCTACTAGGATGAGTGTGATAGGTACTGAAAATAATATAAATTCTCAACCACCACCACCTTTAGAGTCTATTTAGTTATGCCCCTCTTTTGGTTTGTGGTTATTATGATTACAAGAAAATAAACAAATTGTGGCTCGCGAATAGCCAACACTTAAAAACGCTATATCGGGTGATTTATTCGATGGGGCACGTGAAATCTAGCAAAAGGGCACAACAACAACATCAAGCAATAACAGACAGAAGTTTTAAAGTTTTTTTGCTTTCATTTCCAAATTCGCCAACAAAAAAAAAAAACAAATTGCACTATAAACAAAAACAATTGCTACATTCGTCGAAACAGAATGCAGCGCCGTCGCTAACGCCGTGTGTGTTGTTTTTGTTTTCATTAGAACTCAACTCTGCGCGCCGATACTCTGCGAAGTTTTGGTTGCTTGCTTGTGCGTCAAATAACGGAAAGGGACATGAGGGCTGAAAGTGCCTGTGCTTGCCCTACGCTGCTTCAAATGATTTAAGCGATTATCGGAGAAAAAGAGGGCAAGTTCGAACAAAATGAAGTGGCACCGTCACACGAACAAAAAGTTGGTGCCCTCTGTACCAGGGTTGCCGAGCTGAAAATGATTAATTAATGGCCTTCCAAAAGGACAAACAAGTTTTTGGAAAAAAGTTCATGACCTGTTTTTAGTAATATTAAATAATTTGTACAGTGTAGTACTTTGTTTTTGAGTAGAAATATACCTATGATATTTTTTTTTTTTTGCTTGCTTTATCTCCAATTAACGGCTTAACGGACTACTACGCAGCCTACGGCTTTGGCATCCAATTAACGGTCGGACCGCGTCAATAACGACCACTTGGCAACCCTACTCTGCCCTGCGTGATTTACTTAAGATAATGCAACCAAACTTCAAATAAAAAGTGGACAACTTTTAAGCTTTTTAACGTAGGTCATGATCGGAGTTACCCAGAAAACGAGCAGGCGCTCAAAGAACATAAAAATGAGTGCAAACAGGCGCTTAAAGAGCATAAAAAAGCGTTAAAGAGCGTAAGAATACGTGCACGTATACATAATTGATAAACAAATCATCAACACATGCTTATCGTGAGCACATTTTCCATCATGAAATATTCATACCGAAATAGATATGCTCCATGGGGATAATATGAAAGATGATCATTTTAGACCTGATTACTATAAAATTATAGTTTTGTATCATACCACGTTCATCCTCATAAAAAAGCATTAGAAACCTTGTAGAAAATATAAGTAAAATTGCCCAGATTATTTTTTTTAAAGGATGCTCTGGCGAGAAAGACAAAATATAAAGGATATATACCAGCATAACTATATTTAACAATAATGTAATTCATACTTCTATTGGCCAATATCCTTGTAAATCAAGGAGTGTGACGGTCAAACACAACACAGTAAGATGCCGCAATGGAATGTATAGGAATGTCATTCAAGTCATTTCCTGTTTTTACAATTGAAATTTATACAGAAGAATGCAACAATTGAATTAGGATTTGAAGTGTATTGAATACTCCATAAGGATTTTCAATAAATTTCTTTTATTTCACTATACACTGCGGAGTTATGCTTGATCGCTTTTCAAAACAAAATATACATTTACACGTTTGTTATAATTCCCCAGACAATTGTTGTGCAAGGACCTACAAATTATTAGAAAGTATTCATGCGGTGTTTCTGTCTGTTATTGTGCGTAGGAGTGCAACTACTTGTGCAGGTATCAGTTTTCGAGTTATTTTCAACTTGAGTTTGAATTGCATGCCAAATTGTTAAAACAATGAATGCGAATTTTTTTTTTTCACATATTTTTGGGTAGTGTAACGAATTTTTATTTGTGTTTTTTAAATAGAAGAAAAGCAAGCTATTCATTAAAATTTTCCAATTACTCTTAAATGAATGAAGAGCCCGTTTTAACTTATTTGGAGTGCAGCTGTTCATGTGTAAAATTTTAGCAAACACTTTTGTCTATAGCGCATATTGTTTTTAAGCTATGAGTGTCATATTGTTTTCATTCATTTAAAATTTCATTCTTGTACATTTCAGTTATGCATAACAGTAGGACAATTTTCAAAATCCTAATGAATTGCTTTCATTCAACAAGTAGGTCCTTGAAATTCTTTCATTAAAGCGCTTTTCTGCAAACACCTGGACTTAGTGTCTTTTTTTTTAACAGAGGATACCAGTTCCTAGGGAATTATAATTGCGAAACCTCTCTCTGAGCAAAGCTATAACTCAACATTACGTGATCAATAGTACTACTTCTGGGAGTATAGTACTTATTTTTGGCCATTATACTGTGTATGGTGAATGTATGTACTCCTTTGTACTTCTCTTTACTACATATTTTAAACTTTAAGAAATAAAAACAAGAAAAACATTTATATTTTATATGAATGACCTTTTTCTAAATTGGCCATTAAAATTTTTTTTAGTAGTAATTTTTCGTAATGGTTAATTATGAATAGTTTATTTTTGTTAAAATGTTAGACTGTACTTCTTTTCTGTTTTGTTTGTACTTCTATTTGTTCGAAAATAGTTAATCACGTTACTTATATAGGGTGGACCATTTATAATTTGCTTTTGATTGATTTTATTTCAAAGTTCAATCCTTCAATACTATTGCATTCATACGACTTCCTCGGTTGGCCTTCCTATAGCCCATACGACGAAACAAATTTTTCAGTATATTTGCGACTGTACATATTGAGTTCTATTTCATATATATATGAATCGTTGCTGGATGATTACCGTAGCACTCCGTTAATCCAACGGAGTCAAATCGGTTAGTAACGCGATTTTCGAACTTTTAACGCTAAAGTTCAATGTTGCATGGCTTCTGTGATACAACGCGCCATCCTGTTGAAACCAAATGTTGTCCAAGTCCAAGTCCTTACCTTTGAAAATAGGCCATAATAATCAGTTATCATTGCGGAGTAGTGCTAACCATTCACTGTAACGCATCGTCAAAGATGGCCCAAAGATACCGCCGATCCAGAAACCACAACAAGCAGTTACTTGTTGAGGGTGCATTGGCTTCTCAACAATCACGTTGGAATTTTTTGTACCCCAGATGCGAAAATTTTGCTCATTTACGAAACCACCGAGATACCACACTAAAAATCAATTATTCAAATTCCACCACCCCTTACAAACACTATCTCATATTATGAACAGATTGATAATGTCTCTGTGTGTCTGTAAATTTTTTCACGGAAACGATACCAACGCTTTCGCGATACAAGTCGGCGTATTTCGGCCTCAGGAATTCGTTGGATATACTTAGTTTCATCTTTGCAAAAATTTTTTAAAAGGCGTGCGACCGCCTCCAATGTTAATATACAACATTATAAGAGAACTAATAATGAAATCGTTATGAAATTTAATATGGCACATCTACGTGCTAAAAGTTATTTCCAAACCAAGAGTTAGTGAAATAGTAACAGAATGCGTGGCACCTCCTATTCAAATGAAAAACGTTAAGTGTTATATAAATTGTACTATGGTACAATGTCGATGTCGAGTACTATCAGCTCTTAAAATAAATTAAATTCGAAGGCATTACATTTGTCGGCGTGGCACCTCCCATATACATAAAAAGAATTATTGCATCAATTATAGTGAAGTTTACCATGGGAGGTCTACTCACTATAAAATATACCAAAATTTAGGAAGTTTGTCGCCTTCCATATAAGTGAAATATGTAACTTAAATTATATATTTAGCTAACTACTACAGTTAAATTTGGTATGAGTAAATGAATTTGGTTGTAAAAAGCTCCTACTGGAGTAGCTGTGCCCAAAGTTTTTAAATTTATTTCGGGATATTTTAATTTTATTCGAGTTTTCAACATTTTCCAACCGATCAGAGCTTGGTTGCTTGAGTTAATAGAAAATTTCTTCTCATGTTTGTACGTATATTTACAAAATAATGGCAGGTTAAAATAAATAGAAAATCGTGAAAAAACAGCATAATTCAGTCAATAAAATTTTGTAACAATTGAAATGAGCAGCTGTTGCTAAATTGTACAAAACGATTTTAATTGTCGTCAAGTAAATGAAAGACACTTCAGCATCAAAATTGAAATTTATTGGTTGCAGATTTTAAAACTCTTAAAAGCAAGACCCTTCTTCACAATGCATTAGAATTTATATTGGTTAATTTTTTCCAAGTACATAATAAAAAAGAGGAACCTTTTTAAACGATGGCTAATAAACACAATTAAAGAACGCAAAATTCTTATTTTCAATACAAAAAGATCGAAATTAGTTCACAAAGCAAACGAACAGAACAACAATCAAAAATCAATTTAAAAAATTTTTCAAAACTTCAAAAATTAAAACTCATAAAGAATCCTTTGTATTACATATGTCATTATGTTCTTTTGTATGCTTTTACAATTCACACTACAGGTATTGTTAGGTGATTTCGAAAATGCTGTATGCTCTTGTGAAATGGACTTTTTCCACTTAAAGCCGCGTTTCAAATCCATTTGACATTCAAAGGTCCTTTAAGCCCTATTGGCTGATGATTTGCTAAAAAGTTGATTTCGTTTTTTGTTTTTTTTTCATTATTTTATTAACTACACACTGTTGTAACAAATGAACAGCAGGCAGAATTTTATTATGTCCCATATACTTTTTGATACTAAACGTGTCCTGTTTTTGTGTGACAAATGGAACCTTAACATGGGAGTCACACGCATAATTTCATTCATTTGTTGTTCACTTAATTGTTCACATTAATGCTGCATTCTTTTTACGCTATTCATTCAAAATAACATTGAAAACACTTTTAAGGATAATTAATGTGATATCCTTAACTAAAAGTGGTCTATTGTTTGAGATTTTTTCAAAGAGATATAAATCCTTTTCACGCAGCATTTCATAAAATACATGCTGCACAAAATCGATTTTTATTTGTGTTGTCCTTTTTTCTGTAATTTAAGAAACTGTTATGCCATTAATTTGAAACATTTCATGGCAATTTAATAGTATTTTTTTTTTAGATTCTGGCCTAAATAGTTTTCTGAGCAATCCAACTGAAGTTCATGTCGGGAGACTCTATATTAAAAAAAAACTAAAATTAAGGTCCTTAACTAAACTTTAACCACTAGCCTGTTTTTAAAAGATATATCTCGAAAACTGCAAAGTAAAAAAAATTTTAAGCATGATATGTAGGACATCCAATTCTCTACGACAATTGTTGTAACATTTTTAATATGCATAGCATAGTTAATTTCCATATAGCAAAGTTATGTCTGCCATTTATCTAAACCAGGCTGGATTAAAGGTACAACTGAAAAGGCCGGGCTTCCAGCGGAAAATATTTTGAAAAGATGTTAGACCAGATTTATTTCGACTTTTCCATTGACACTGTGCGACTACATTTTGGGATCAATACCCTATAACTGACTTTTTTGGGTTAGTAAAGTGATACGCTTACAAGGTCAGTCAGCCAGCTTAAGTTTTTGACTTGAAGAGTGAACATGAAAAAAAAATAGGGACTTTGAATATTTTGTAAAGTGAAGTCGAATGCTGTGAATAATTTTGGTAAGACTTGTGAATTATATTGAGTAATACATAAAGTGATTATTTTTAGAACATCAGAAATTGTGTTTTTGATCGCTGCAGTGATTGAACTTTCAAAAAATAAGTGTTGTGTAAATACTCAATTATTTATCTAATATTATTAAACGAGCTAAAATTGTATGTATATTTATATATTTTCAGACTTTATTTCCAAAACGGGTGCAGCGATTTTGATGAAACTTGGGGGTTAGGTACATATGTGAACAAAATTAGGATTGGGCTGGGTTTTAACTTATCAAAGGCTCCTGGAGGGGCGTGGCACAGCCCTAAACTTTTATTTTCATAACGTCATACCTTGAAAACTATTCAAGATATTGTGATGAAATTTGGTACACAGATGCAGATCATAAATGTCTTAAATTTTGCCAAAAGTGGGCGGAATCGGAAAAGTGGGCGTGACACTTTTCAATAATTGAAAATTTTGATTCAATTTTACTCAAAAACGGCACCGAGGATTTTCATAAAAATTTTATAGATAATACCACTAAGAGCAGTCATCATAACATGCTATGTCACTATACTGGCAAAATTCGTTTAAGGGCGTGGCACAGCCCACAATATTTATAAACATTATAATAAGAGAATTAACAACACAATCGTTCTGAAATTTCATATGGTGGATATACTTGCTATAAGGTACCTCAAGACGAAAAATGGGTGTAATAGTACCAGTGGGCGTGGCACCTCCCATACAAGCAAAACAGGTTAAATGTTATATTTATTGTACTATGAGAGTAATCTTCTTAAAATTTGGTGAGGAGTTGTCGGTTACTATAAGCTTTGAAATTAAATGCATTTCGACGGGATTGCTTCAGTGGGCGTGGCACCTCCCATACAAACAAAAACCGTTAAATGTTATATTAAGTGCATTATGGGAGTAATCTCATTAAAATTTGGTACAGAGATGTCGGTTACCAAAAATTTTTAAGTTAAATGGATTTCGACGAGATTTCGTTAGTGGGCGTGGCACGTCCCATATATACGAAAATCGTTGAATGTTGTATTTAGTGCACTATGGGAGGTATTTTCTTTAAATTTGGTGTAGAGGTGTCGATTACTATAAGCTTTGAAATTATATGGATTTCAACGGGATTGCGTAAGTGGGCGTGGCACCTCCCATACGTACGAAAAACGTTAAATGTTATTTAGTGTACTATGGGAGTAATATTTTTAAATTTTTTGTTCCAATCGATAGAGAAAGCACGAAAAATAAAAAAAAATTTTTTGTTCCAATAGACTTTTAATTACAGTGGTGTAGTGTTAATATTGTAGTGGTCATTTTTAATATTTGACCACTTAGTGCGTCCTGAGCGATTTGCGGAATTTGTTGCTGTAAGGAAATTTTCCTTGTCCTTTGGAGTATCCCGGAAGTAGTCACTCTATAAGTGACTACTTATCGAGGCGGTTCACTCCAAGTCACTTTGGGTCACTTGGAGTCACCGAGGTGCGTGGAAATCGCAATTTTGTGGTTTGCGTGCGATTTTGGTAGAATTGGTCTATAACACCTATAGGCCACGTTGGTGCAAACTCTTATCGCACCTAATTATGTTTTGCGATGCGTGCGATTTTTTGGATATTATTGCTGTAGGGATATTTTCCTTGTCTTTTGGAGTATCCCGGAAGTAGTCACTCCATAAGTGACTATTTATGGAGGCGGTTCACTCCGAGTCACTTTGGGTCACTTGGAGTCACCGAGGTGAGTGAAAATTGCAATTTTGTGGTTTGCGTGCGATTTTGGTAGAATTGGTCTATAACACCTATAGGCCACGTTGGTGCAAACTCTTATCGCACCTAATTATGTTTTGCGATGCGTGCGATTTTTTGATAATTATTGCTGCAAGTATATTTTCCTTGTTCTTTGGAGTATCCCGGAGATAGTCACTCCATAAGTGTCTACTTATCGAGGCGGTTCACTCCGAGTCACTATGGGTCACTTGGAGTCACCGAGGTGAGTGAAAGTCGCGATTTTGTGGTTTGCGTGCGATTTTTGTAGAATTGGTTTATAACACCTATGGGCCACGTTGGTACAAACTCTTAGCGCATCTAATTATGTCTTGCGGTGCGTGCGATTTTTAGATTTTATGACTGTAAGGATATTTTCCTTGTTCTTCGGATTATCCCGGAGGTAATCACTCCATAAGTGACTACTCATCGAGGTGGTTCACCACGAGTCACTTTGGGTTACTTGGAGTCACCGAGATGAGTGAAAATCGCGATATTGCGGTTTGCGTGCGATTTTTGTAGAATTGCTCTATAACACCTATTGGCCACGTTGGTGTAAAAACTTTGCGCACCTAATAACGTTTTGCGGTGCGTGGAATTTTTTTTTTTTTGGATTTTTACGAATTTCGTGAACCAAAGTAACTTTAAGTGACCCAACGTTACTCGGGGTGAACCGCCTCGATGAGTTGTCACTTATGGAGTGATTACCTCCGGGATAAGCCGAAGAACAAGGAAAATATCCTTACAGCAATAAAATTTAAAAAATAGCACCAACCGCTAAACGTAATAAGGTGCGATAAGTTTTTGTACCAAAGTGGCTTATAGGTTTTACCCCTCGTACTAACTGTACAGTCGGTTGCGCTCTTTTATATAAATTCTGCGATATCTCAGTCGATTTAGTGTCCAATTTAAATGAAAACGAGCCATTTTGCATTATGCTTTTCATTTCTATTCACTCTTGGTCCCAATCCACTCTTTTTATAAACACTTTTGCATCAGACCACAATTTGACGAAACTAAAAACGAAGCAAAATTGTTGAAAAAAATGGAACAGAAAATAGTAAAGAGAAGTTGAAGCGTGAAAGTGAAAAGTCAACAAATTCCATATTTTTTCGATTTTTTCAACCTCAAAACGAAAAACCGAACAGTGGTCGGTCTCCAGGTACTCAATATTTATAGTAGGGAAATCACAGCTTATGAAGCGTCAAGCATAATAAAGAATTGCAATTCGTTGATTAAAGTTTGTGGAATTCAACAATTCATTTCTTTGAATCAAAGAAAAAATTTGCAAAATCAAAACCCTTTGTTCTTTGATTTTGCAAATTCAAATTATCTGATTTTACAACAAAATATTTTAGCGTAATCAGCAAAATATTTCACTGATATTACAAATAAAAAACTTCCATTGTCTGATCAGGGAAGCTTCGGTTCAAATCCCGGCGACGGCATAATTTTTTTTTATTTTTTTAATTTTTTTTATTCAAAGGTGTTTAAAAAACTTTTTTTTTGTTTTTTAAATACTTTCAAATTAAAAAATACAAAAAGAAAAAAAAAAAAAAAAATTATGTCGTCGCTGGGATTTGAACCAGGAGCTTCCCTGATTAGACAATGTTGTTACACAGTTTAACAACATCATTTTAGTATGGCTTAAAAATGTTGTCGGTGGCTGAGTTGGGTAAGATGAACATCTTTGAACAGTGGCATGGCGCTGAGGACACAGGTTCAATTCTATGATCGGGTGACAGGTAAAAAAAAGTTAATTTCTCTGAAGTTTTCAAAAAAACGTATTACAATTAAAACAAGAATGACTGACAATAAATACCAACAAATAAGAAAATAGAGAAAAAAAAAGAAATAGAGGAAAGTAAAAAATCAAAAAAGAAAATTTTTTTTTGCGAATTTTATTCTAAGTTTCAACAAAAACTTTAGGAAAATCAACAAATGTTTTTTTTAAATCAACTAATTATTCTAAGTTTCAACAAAAACTTTAGGAAAATTAACAAATGTTGTTTTGAAATCAACTAATTTATTTTAAGTTTCAACAAATCATCATCATGAAATCAGCGAAACTGATTCGCTGACTGAAATCGGACCCGGAACTGTTTGATTTGAGCGAATCTTTTTTTTCTGTGTACATACAGACCTACAAATTCAATTTTTTTCCTTTTTTGACTTTAGTGGTGATTTATAATTTTTTGGGTTACTGTGAAACCGAATCCGGGCTCAGAATTGCTCTATCACGTAAGGCTTTTGAGATATTCTAACAAAAAACACTGTTTTTTGACATATGTATTTGAGGTTATGTAGTATCATGAATTTTTTAAAAACAAAACTATGTATGGGATCTTAAAGTACTAGTCTTTCTCTTGCAAATGCCGTCGAGTTTTCTGAAATATCTTTTTTTTTCGCCGAGCTATCGCATTTTGCATTTATTTGTTTTTATTTTATCGTAAGTGTAAATCGATTTGTTTTACTTTTCGAGTCGGAAGTCAGCTTAGACCACCAATGATAATCGCAAAAATAAGGGAGCTGTTGTAAAACACCTCTACATTTTATCTTAAAAACGATTTCAAAAGAAACACCCACATAGTTGCCTTTTCGAGTACGTACACACATTTTCAAATAAATTGCTTACTTGTCAAACCACATCAAAAGCGGTTGCGAAAGAACTGTTAGAGCCCACAATTTTGTACGTTTACACTCACATCAATGCCATGAGTGATGATGCGCAAAGCTGCAATTAACTGTGTCCATACTTCCGGTTTTGAATTCTAATTGTAATACAGAACTTTGTCGGCGCATAATTAACAAAGTAAAAATTACTAATAATATTCATTCACTTATGTTGGGAAAAATTGACAAGTGGTAGTTCTTTGAATTCTGAAAATTTGTTGCTTTTTCGAATGTTGAATAGTGCACCACATGCCGTGAAGATTCGATTTCCATTCAAATCAAAAGGCGAACGTGGGCGCACATTGCGGAAATCAGCAACTAAAGTCTGCCAGCAATCATTATAGTGAAATCCTTACGGCAGCAGAAAACGTGACACTTCTAAATCATCGCAGAAATGTTCGCTGGATTAGGAAATATGTGAAGCTGGGGAATGCTGGAGAGAATTGAAGGCACTGGCTAATGATCGTGCACGTTGGAAAAGTTTTATGAATGCTCTATGTTTCGTGAAGATATAGAGAGAATTAGAAGAAGTATTTTGAATATAACCAAATACGAAATGACCCTTATAAGCCCATATTTTTGCAATTTGCTTAAAATAAATTTCCAGGAGTAGTATTTTTTAGTCTTATAACTTTTGAAAAAATCCAAATATAAATAAAATATTTAGTCTGTTCGCAAAGTAATGCTGTTTATAGTACTTTATGAGAAATTGTGGAAATCCCTCATATGTCCAATAGTCTGGAGTGACAGACAAGAAAATTCTCACACTTGCTAGCTAATTGCACTGCTTGCAATAACGGTAATACTGTATATAGCCTTCACAGAGAAAATAAAAAACAAAGGAGATTTACTTACAGTTATTTTGCAACCCTTTGCGCATGCGTAACAAATCGATTGGGTGGTCCTTAGAAAATTAACCAAGCGTAACGCTGGTGACTATGATTCAATAATTCAATTGAAAGCGGCAAAAGTTAAAATACTGACCTACAAACAGTTGCCGAGAAATGAAAAAGCAAATACTTAACAATTGCATAAGCGGAGGTAACGTCATTCAATATTCTTTTGTGAGAAACAGCATCCGCTCGTAAGAAATTCTTTTGTTAAGATAAAAAAAAATACACGCTGAGCACAATTTTTCAGCAGCTAAACTTAAAATGGCAAAAGGACAGAAAGATATCCTAAGAAACAGGATAATACATATTAAAATTAGGCAAAATATTAACAACTCCTTACAGGATATAAAATCTGGCTAAATACGAAAAAAAAACTAATAAGTAAAATTAATAAAAGACAAAAATTAAATAGACATGAAATTAAGGAAGTACTTACAACCCATAAGAAGATATCTACAAAAAATTAACAAATCATTATGTTCGACAAGTATAATTGATACAACCTAGAAAATATAAGAAAATTGATAAAATAAACAAAACAACTACAAAATGTGGCAGAAGTTGATAAGAAGATATCAATGGAACGTGCATAAAAATATATATTATTGCATTTAGTTAAATCGGGAAAACAGAAAAAAGTATTCAAAATCCGATTTGATCAAGCTACCTATAGAATAAATTCTAACCATGATTAGAAATCATAACACAGCTTTCAGAGTGCAATTTTCTTTGGTATGGATATAAGATTGGTCAAAGATTCTGGAAACATATAAATTACGAATGAAAAACCATTTATAAGTGTTGTATTAAAATCGACTAGAAATTAAGCTTAGCATATTTAAGAACAGCCAAAAAAATAGAAGATTAAAGTAAAAGAATGTAAAGAAATATATCCAATAAATAGAGATGAGAAGATTAACAAAAACCAAATGAAGATCTTACAATATTTTCTTAACATAACATTTAGATTAGAATTTTCAGCAAAAATAATCTACGTACTTTTTCTATACCAATTCAAATAAAACTAAAGCCAAACGTAACAAAACCTTTAAGATATATTCATCATTTCTTTAAAACTAATCACATTTTAATTGTGATCACGTTAAAATTTCTAATCTTTATTTAATGATAAGTTCGACACTCCAACATGAATTTAAAATTCAAGTCTTAATACCATTTTTATGGCCACTTGAGAAAATCAAAAGCGATTTACTTTTCAATAAGAAACAAAAGAATGACCTGCACAAATATTGACACTAGACATCAAAGTAACTGACTCACAAGCGCGGCGCTTGTTTTAACAGCGGTCAAATCAAAGTCAAATACTTAAAACTAAAAGATCCTTTTAGAAGCCGCCATTAAATGCTAATGACGACGCTAATTTTAAAAAAATACACAAAAGGTTTAGAAGAAAAATATGTATGAAAAAACTTTAAAAGAAAACTGACAGCAGGCAATACACTTTGCCCAAAATCAAATTAGCAGCTAAAAAGCAGCGGTGCAGAATAGAGGCTAACGCTGTATTAAAAACTGATAAACTTTCTGTGCTGCCAGATTCAAGATTTAAATTAAACTGAAATTTACATAGACATAGATGTGTCCCAATAGTGAAAGGAAGCGTGATATTAACAGGAAATTTAACCTGTAATGGTACTTTGAGCATTCTGACACTGAGGCAAGGATAACTTTTGCTATACAGGAAATTTACAGAATTGATGTTCCACTGATTCTACTTCGTCATCGTCATAGCACTTGCAGTAGTTAGTCTCGGTAAGCCACAGCAACCCTTTCAGCAAGCATACCGATTGCGCAATGTCCTACTACAACTCCCGTGAAAGGAAAAATCCTTTGAATATGCTTATTAGTCTTATTCTTTGTCAAAGTTGGCCATAACGATTCAAAGAGCCTGCAGCTAGGCATGAAAAAAACCTCCCTTGTTCGTATAATTTTCTACGGTTTGCAGATATAATGTATAGTACCTGGAGACCGACCACTGTTCGGTTTTTCGTTTTGAGGTTGAAAAAATCGAAAAAATATGGAATTGTTGAAAAAAGTTGACTTTTCACTTTCACGCTTCAACTTCTCTTTACTTTTTTCTGTTCCATTTTTTTCAACAATTTTGCTTCGTTTTTAGTTTCGTCAAATTGTGGTCTGATGCAAAAGTGTTTATAAAAAGAGTGGATTGGGACCAAGAGTGAATAGAAATGAAAAGGATAATGCAAAATGGCTCGATTTCATTTAAATTGGACACTAAATCGACTGAGATATCGCAGCATTTATATAAAAGAGCGCAACCGATTGTACAGTTAGTACGAGGGGTAAAACCTATAAGCCACTTTGGTACAAAAACTTATCGCACCTTATTACGTTTAGCGGTTGGTGCTATTTTTTAAATTTTATTGCTGTAAGGATATTTTCCTTGTTCTTCGGCTTATCCCGGAGGTAATCACTCCTTAAGTGACAACTCATCGAGGCGGTTCACCCCGAGTAACGTTGGGTCACTTAAAGTCACTTTGGTTCACGAACTTCGTAAACATCCAAAAAAAAAAAAATTCCACGCACCGCAAAACGTTATTAGGTGCGCAAAGTTTTTACACCAACGTGGCCAATAGGTGTTGTAGAGCAATTCTACAAAAATCGCACGCAACCCGCAATACCGCGATTTTCACTCATCTCGGTGACTCCAAGTGACCCAAAGTGACTCGGGCTGAACCACCTCGATGAGTAGTCACTTATGGAGTGATTACCTCCGGGATAATCCGAAGAACAAGGAAAATATCCTTACAGTAATAAAATCGAAAAATCGCACGCACCGCACCGCGACTTTCACTCACCTCGGTGACTCCAAGTGACCCAAAGTGACTCGGAGTGAACCGCCTCGATAAGTAGTCACTTATGGAGTGACTACCTCCGGGATACTCCAAAGGACAAGGAAAATATCCTTACAGCAATAATATCCAAAAAATCGCACGCATCGCAAAACATAATTAGGTGCGATAAGAGTTTGCACCAACGTGGCCTATAGGTGTTATAGACCAATTCTACAAAAATCGCACGCAAACCACAAAATTGCGATTTTCTCTCATCTCGGTGACTCCAAGTGACCCAAAGTGACTCGGAGTGAACCGCCTCGATAAGTAGTCACTTATGGAGTGACTACTTCCGGGATACTCCAAAGAACAAGGAAAATATCCTTACAGCAATAATATCCAAAAAATCGCACGCATCGCAAAACATAATTAGGTGCGATAAGAGTTTGCACCAACGTGGCCTAAAGGTGATATAGACCAATTCTAAAAAAATCGAACGCAAACCACAAAATCGCGATTTTTTCTCATTCGGTGACTCCAAGTGACCCAAAGTGACTCGGAGTGAACCGCCTCGATGAGTAGTCACTTATGGAGTGACTACGTCCGGGATACTCCAAAGGACAAGGAAAATATCCTTACAGCAACAAATTCCGCAAATCGCTCAGGACGCACTAAGTGGTCAAATATTAAAAATGACCACTACAATATTAACACTACACCACTGTAATTAAAAGTCTATTGGAACAAAAAATTTTTTTTATTTTTCGTGCTTTCTCTATCGATTGGAACAAAAAATTTAAAAAAATTACTCCCATAGTACACTAAATAACATTTAACGTTTTTCGTACGTATGGGAGGTGCCACGCCCACTTACGCAATCCCGTTGAAATCCATATAATTTCAAAGCTTATAGTAATCGACACCTCTACACCAAATTTAAAGAAAATACCTCCCATAGTGCACTAAATACAACATTCAACGATTTTCGTATATATGGGACGTGCCACGCCCACTAACGAAATCTCGTCGAAATCCATTTAACTTAAAAATTTTTGGTAACCGACATCTCTGTACCAAATTTTAATGAGATTACTCCCATAGTGCACTTAATATAACATTTAACGGTTTTTGTTTGTATGGGAGGTGCCACGCCTACTGAAGCAATCCCGTCGAAATGCATTTAATTTCAAAGCTTATAGTAACCGACAACTCCTCACCAAATTTTAAGAAGATTACTCTCATAGTACAATAAATATAACATTTAACCTGTTTTGCTTGTATGGGAGGTGCCACGCCCACTGGTACTATTACACCCATTTTTCGTCTTGAGGTACCTTATAGCAAGTATATCCACCATATGAAATTTCAGAACGATTGTGTTGTTAATTCTCTTATTATAATGTTTATAAATATTGTGGGCTGTGCCACGCCCTTAAACGAATTTTGCCAGTATAGTGACATAGCATGTTATGATGACTGCTCTTAGTGGTATTATCTATAAAATTTTTATGAAAATCCTCAGTGCCGTTTTTGAGTAATATTGAATCAAAATTTTCAATTATTGAAAAGTGCCACGCCCACTTTTCCGATTCCGCCCACTTTTGGCAAAATTTAAGACATTTATGATCTGCATCTGTGTACCAAATTTCATCACAATATCTTGAATAGTTTTCGAGATATGACGTTATGAAAATAAAAGTTTAGGGCTGTGCCACGCCCCTCCAGGAGCCTTTGATAAGTTAAAACCCAGCCCAATCCTAATTTTGTTCATATATGTACCTAACCCCCAAGTTTCATCAAAATCGCTGCACCCGTTTTGGAAATAAAGTCTGAAAATATATATATATATATACATACAATTTTAGCTCGTTTAATAATAGTAGATATAATTTGCTTTAGTTGTCCTTGACACCGTAATCACTGTAAAGAGACTTAATGCTGTTCATAACGCTTATCGTTTTAATATAATGATCAATTAAAATGATAACCCTCACAGTAACCTATATATAAGGTATATATATTATTGATCAGTGTCACCATCTGAGTCGATTTAGCTATGTCCATCTGTCTGTGTGTCTGTCTGTCAGTTGAAATCATGTTAATGAGAAAATCAAGCAAGCAAATTGAATCGAATTTGGCACAGAGGTCACACCTTTTTACAAGCTTCTTGGATGTATATATGCCTAAGCCAAAGAAAAAAGTTGTAGCGAATTTGATGAAACTTGGTGCTTTCGTGCACATGCAAACAAAATATGGAAGGGTGTTTCCAAACTTGAAAAGATGGCTCCAAGGAAAGCGACTCAAATGACGAGGTCGAGTTCGAAACTGATGCCTATTTCGATAGCCTCGACGTCGACTACTATAAAAAAGGTATCGAAATCTTGGAGGATCGTTGGATGAAGTATATCTTCTTCGAAGCGAACTATATTAAAGAATAAAATAGATTTTTATCAAAAAGTTTGTGTTTTCATAATTTTTCCAGGGACTTTTTGAACCGGGACTTGCCTATATGTCATTTGTTAGTTTTACTTCAACGCCGACAATATAGCCGTTAATTGGTAAGTTTTCATTTAAGCAGACATACTTAAAACTGTCTATCAGCCTAAGAATTCCAAGCTGAGATCAGCAATATGGCAACACTTACAATCAGTGGAGGGCAATTAAAGGATACCTACTATTAACATTTAACTAACAGATGACTGTTAACACACACGTGTTAATGGAATCATGTTTTCTAACATAAACAGTATAAAGGACTAATATGATGAGTTTAAGAAAAAATAAAAAAATTACAGACTTTTGTGGCCCACCTACATGATTATGTGGGCAGTAAAAGAAAAAAAAAAATGTTGCCGATGTTGGCTTTGGTCTTGCGGCTTATATCAAAGTAGTTAGTAGATGAAGTAGGAAAAGGTCCAATATCCTGTGACAATTAGTTGGAAACAAAAAATCTAAAAGATGAGTGAAATTGAACACCAAATCGCATGAATTCTAACAGGACACTATAAGCATCCTTATTATTGTTGAGTGATTATGCTGACAAAAGTATTGTAGTTTGGGCTTTTCTCTTCTTCTTTTTTCTTGCATAGACCACCACGGAACGGAATGAATTTTCCGCTTTGATGCTGCCGTAACGAGCGCCTTGTATTGTCTACCCTAATCGCACCAGGTGACGCACCACGTACGTATTTGACACCATAGCTGTGGAATATAACAAGACAGCAGGACAATGACTGTTTGTAAGTGTATGTAGTTGGCGGTAAATGTCCTTTATTGTTGGTGATCGATAAATATTTTGTTCAATGTAGAAATATAGAACGTGCAATAATATTTCGTATTTCGGATAAGAGATATAAATCTTACTACGTTTGAAAGTTATAAATTTGAATCAAAAAATTGCAAAAATCGGAGTTTCGCTTCCTTAAAATCGAAAATATGCCACATTTTATGTCTAATAAAACGAATTAAAAGTCATCCTTAAAAAAAGCAACACATGTGCATCGCTTAACAACTCGCACGCCAGTGAATTAGTAACGCTCATCATATGATTTGATCCTGCTGCTGCTACATTGACACACACGTTTCTTTTCATGCGTTCGATCAATGCTTGCATTTGTTACGCTACTCATTTGCTGTCACTCTGATTTTTAAGCCAGATTGTTGATTATCCTACTTATATGATTTTAAAATTTGTTACGCCTGACGATATCTGACTTTATTGTTATGGAATTCTTCCTTGACTGCTTTTTCGTTTTACACAAAATTGATTCGTTCCATTTCATTGCAATTCAATTATCCTTGTTGGTTATCCTGCGTGTTCCAGGTGTTTAAGCAAGAAATTTCGATTTTTTTCGCTGCCATTTTAATCGGTTTGTTAATAATACTTGATCCTTTGATACATTTGTTGTGTCCTGTGTAATAGTTTGCCATACAAATGCGTGTAATATCTTGTGCTATATAAATATTAGTTTTTCGTAGATTTAATGGAACTAATGGGCGTAGAAATGGTCTTAAGTAGCAGGATCATTTGGGTAATTTGATAGGTAATGAATTTATTTAAAAAACAAAAAAATGTACGATTTTACTGACTTGATACATAGGAGTTAAATGTCCTTTTTTTACTATCCAACATATATTAAATGCTGCTTAAAATGCATAGTTTTATAAAATACAAATTCTTTTTTAAATTAAGGAATCGTGAAAAATCATATACATTAAATCCGGATCTAAAAGCCATGTAATTAAAGTAAATTACTAATGTAAATGAAGAACTGCTTCAAAGTTGAATACAGTTTCGTTCAAAAATAGTTCATCCGAGTCCAGAATCTTTCATATATCAGTCGATAAAAGTTACGTCTCCAATTGCTCATACTACGATTACCATCAGAATTATCCAGTTGTCTTTTAGAACAATTCGATTAGATGCCTTCACGATGTTCACATTCATATCCCGAGTGGTCATTCAGAAAGTACGATATCATTTGCTGTGGAAGATTGCTATGTCTGTGGATAAACGCAAGATCCAAACATTTTTGTGCCCATTATACGAACCAAAATTTACTGTGCCAATCGATGAAAATAATGCATTTTAACACAGCCAAGGTTTCTCACTTGAGGTCGCTCTTGGTCAAATCTAAAAGTTATTTTCAACCTTTTTCTTCTCAATTAATGCAGAAAAACTTTTTGCGAAACAAAATCATATCTCATCGATGAATTTTTTTCTCCTCTGGAACTTTTTTATCAATATAATTTTTGACTTAATATAAATTCTTTGATTAAATTGCAAAAGCAGGTGTGACCAAAAAAAAGGGGCTCCTGTATCGTTTACAAATCCATGTAATTGTAAACAAATCCTTTTGATATGCTGGAGGCCACTTATGTCGGAAATCGACTTAGCCCTACCTATAGTTTTTGCAATTACCTTCATCCAGCACTGGCTAGGGGTCACCTTGAGTTAAAGCTATAGCCCGCTCTAGCCCTATATTAATCCAGCGCTGACTTTAGTCTTTATTTCGGTTTTTCAGCCAATTAAGTTCTGTGTTTCTAAGCATGAGTTTTCGATAGTTATAGCTATAAAAAACCAACATTCATCAAGTTATTCAGAGCTAAAGTCCAAACTGGCCAACATTAATCAAGTTATTCAGAGCTAAAGTCCAAACTGGCCAACATTAATCAAGTTATTCAGAGCTAAAGCCCAAAATCATCGAAAACTACTCCTAAAGTATTGACTCCTGAGAGATATCTCATGACAAACATTTGAAGCATGTTGTGTTTTATAAATAATGGCAAGGTCCGAGCAATAAATTAAATAAAAATTTCATCAAATTCTAAATTTTAAATATGTTTTTTTTAAACTTTATTTAAATTGTATAACATAACTAGTACAATATTTTTCTGAAGGTAGGTATATAGCACAACGATGGTAACATTTCCGCCCCGTTCCGACAAATTGTTAAAATAAATCTCTCAGAAGTTAGTTTGAAAATGTGATAATATTTTTTTTTTTGAGGTATAGCAGAAGCTATAGAAGAGAAGTCTTTTCTTACAGTTAGATAAAAATCCATTTAACAAGTAGTCGAGTTAGCTTGCTCCTCACTTATTAAAACTGTGCCTTGGGGGTAGCCATCAGAAAGCCTCAGAACATTAAAGAAACAAATAGTTTTCCGTATACAAACGTCGATGTTATTCTTGGAAATGCTGAAGTACGCTAGGTAATGATCTTAGTCAGTAGTACAGTAACAGTCTGATACTTTGCAGTCATAAACCACGTTGTATAAAATGGCTTGAAGTTTCTTGTGCCGTCTCCTGAGTTCCATTTCTGGACTCATAGCAAACCAAAATCTATGTAATTGGTCTGCTTTAATCAAATATTCTCGCGAATTTATTTTATTTTTTCAAAGATATTCTTTATTTGTATGTGTGTAAGTAGTTGATTTTATTGGAAATACTGAATATTGAAAAGAATGTTTGAACTGAATACAGTAAGTAACTCAAAAGCTGAACATTTTTTTGTCGACTCATTTCTCCAATAGAATGCCAACGATATGGAACAAATTGATTTTCCAAGCGAGACAATTTGGTATTTTCCTAAAAGTCAAGTGACAAAGTAACTTAATGCACCATGAAGTTTCCAACAAGATCGAATGTTACTACAAATCCAACAAATAAAGAAAAATGACTATGGAAAAATGAAAATTCAAGCGTTACAAATTGTGCTAACAGAAAATGACCATTAGAAAAAAGAGCAACTACTGCTGAGTTTAAAAATCTTGTGCACACGCACGAGGATATGCATAAGGATAACAAGAAAATTTTTAGTGAAAAAAAAGGGAAAATATTACTTTGTTTTAAAGTTTGAATATAAATCTGTCTTAAGCAATTCGTAACGCTCGAGTTTTCTTATTTGCTTGTTGAATTGTGTGCTGGGCCTTATGTGTTACATTACTATTTTAACAAGTCACGCAGCATTACGCTACAATGCTGTGCGTTTCGTTTCTTTTAAAGAAATGTTCGATTCTTTAAACTTTCAACAATTGGTCACAAATCAGTGGATTTCTATTACTAAAATTTTAGATTTACAAACTTTGTCCCTTAACAGCTTTCATGATTTCGTTACAGCTGTTAGTTATTGTCAATTTAAATTTAATGTCACAATTTTCTGGAGAAATAAAAAGATTTAGCTATTCTTTCAAGAAGTAGTTAGAAATTTGTCAACGAAGTCTTTGTTGATTTCTTGACTCTGCACCGCCATGAAAATTGCAATTTTCCTTTTAATTTTGTTTCTATATCTTTGTTTTTAGTACCAATTTTATATTGATAATTGTTTCTTCATTAAGACTTGTTATAACTCATTTTCGTGATATCCAAGACATGTGATTTAAATTGTTAAGTTCCTTTTGGGTTAAGCTTTAGAAGTAGTGATTTTATTTCTATGTATTATTCGAAAATAAAGTAATTAAAGTTGCAATGACTGCTATATTAAGTATCATATTATGTACTATTCTTTCATTTAGTGCTCTGGTCTTAGAAAAAACGTCAGACATGGCAACTAGGAGCTATTTATTAACCGAAAAAGTCGGAAGGGAGCAAATGAAAAATATGTCTGTACTCTTATATTTGCTGAAAAATCTCTGCTGATGCAAACATGGCCTCTTATATGGGTTAAGGTCACTGCAGCATTCTTTATGCTATCTAACATTTTTATGCTTAGTACAACTTAGAGCCGCTAGGTTGAAATGCGGTTGGGTCTTGAAAAAATAACATGTTTGCTTTGTGGCAATTAATCCCTAAGCCAGATCAATTGGTTCCAGAAATTAACTTATTAAGAGTGCCTTGTAGAATGCCCTTAACAGCAATGGCTTTGCAGCTATGGCACTACAGCGAAATAGACATATTACACAGAACTGGTGGAACATGAACACTCGCATTGGACTCTCTCAGTTCAGAGGTAACAATCCTTCAAGTGAGCGTGTTGATCTGTTCAGATGCAAACTCATCCAAGTTAATCCAATATACTTAATGTCGCTTAGACTAAAATCCCTTAAACCTTAATGAGAGACACCCTAGTAGAAAAAACGGTTTGATAGTTTTTTTAAATGCCTTTTTAAAACAAGTAAAAGACCTCATATTATATTTATAAATTTTGTATATATAAAGGCTAATAAGAGCCATTTCACGTATGAAGTATAAAGACATGTTCCCCCTGTGTTATCTGTGAAGAGACTCGGTAGCTTACTTTTCTGAGGTTTTTAAAAGACACCTTACAAAGACTTTAAAGATGTAGTAGAGACTTTATATAAAAATAGATGGCATCTTATGTCTATATAATCAGCCTATTAAGAGCTATGAAAATGCATATAAAAGACGTTTTTAATAAAAATAAATAAATATCAAAATTTCGTTACAAAGGCAAATTATCTTTTTAATTATGATACCAAGCTATTTTATAGGCATAACTGCTATGTAAAATAAACTTTTGTCTTGATAACTTCTCCGTTTGCTACTACGGCATTCCCTACTTTTGAAATGAAAACAGTGTGAAAATATGACTTTAGTTTATACCTTCATTGAGTGCTAAGTTTCGGCCGACTTAATGCCACCAAGCCTTGAAGACTTGTATGTTCTGAAGCTACAGATTGCTCATTTAATTTTTGACTTGCAGAGGATAACATCAGAGGACTCAAGAAAACCTATTTATAGTAATTAGATTTCTCTAACTCTTGTACAAAACTTTTTGAGAAATTAGTATCTTAGATTTATTTATGTAGATAGTCTAATGTGCACTGAGTGCAGATTATGACTTTCCCTCATTTCAATGCTTTTAAGTCATCTTCAATATTTTCACAGGATCACGTCCATAAAAGACGAATGGCTTTCCTTAACACATTCTTATAACTTATTTACATCAAATTCATTTGTAGCTCTATATGATTTGGCTTTATTTAAGACTTCAAACGTAAGTAAGTGTTTACTTGATTTTATGTCTATTATTTTAAAACCAACCATAAAATATTACAATCCGAAAAAATTTTCAAATAACGAAAAATTTCAAAGACTTAATGCCGAATTGACACAGCATTAAAGCCAAACACTTGAAACTTTATATAGCAGCTGTTATGATAAAATTTTAAACTCGACAAATAGTTCGTTAATAACTATAAGGCGTTGTTAATGTTCTTGCTACTGCTCGGTATGAGTTCACCATAATTTCTCAACCAAATACAACTAGATAAATATTGGCTCACCTCACTAAAAAAAAACTGTCTAGCTGATATTTTGTGTCGGCATATTTTTGCTTTCACGAAAACGAAATTCACTGAGAAAATATTGTTTTTTTATTTTATTATTGATTTTTACTTAAGGTGCTTCTCTTAAGTTAAGTTTTTCAAAAAATATTTATATAGGATGATGACAGAATCTGCCAATGTTTTCATTAGTACTAAGCCAAAAATTAGTTGCCTGGCTTGTTACAGTCTAAGCGGCTAATCATTTGATAGCCTGAACATCTCATAAGTACTCTCAAGTGGTTTTAATGATTTGATGTCATTGTTTACTAAGGCATTTAAAAATTCCGCATTTTAGTACTTTTACCATAAGTAAAATTTTTAGTCAGAGTATAGTGTTTTCACGATCCTCGAATGCCTCCTTTTATTTGCAGGCTCTCAACGAATTCATTTGTAGCCGTATCTTTTTCCTTCGTAGCAACAAGCAAGGTTTTTTTTCGCTCTATGCAGTTTCGTAGCAATAGCGTTTGTGGTAAGTTTTGATTATTTTCCATTGCCTAATTTTCTCTTACAGAGCTTTAATAACCCTAGCCTGAAGATGCTGCAGTAGACTCTACATGAAATTTCATACGCTGAATGATCATATTCAGACCCGGATTTACCTTAGAGGCATACTAGGCCAGTGCCTAGGGCGGCAGATATTGGGAACTTTGAAAATTTTTTTACACAGGGGGAAAAAAGTGCGAATACTTGGAATGTCGCCCCCTAAATTACCTAAAAAATGTTGACCATATTAGAAAATTTTTTTTCCATATTCACCAGTGAAGAAGGGGGGCAGTTTGTCAATGGCCTAACCTATGTTGGTATATAGTCAGGCCTGGATTTAGAAATTTGCCGCCCTTAGGCCATTGACATATATACCTATATAAGGAAGTTGGATCCTTGGGACTCATCTCTTTTTTTTAAGTAAATACGCCATGATTTCTCCAAAAATATTGCAACTCAAGGCATTCAGTTTCATCACTCTATTGACTGAAGTAAGAAAAAAAGCCAAGCGGTATGTCATGCTATAGACATTAAATTGTATTTCACTTCAAATCAATGAATAAACAAAAACTTAAAAAAAAACTAAATAAAAAAAAAGTAAAAAAAAATTCAAGTTTTTAAATTTTGGACAAACAATTCTATTTTATTGCTCTAAATTATGTCGGCTATAAGAAATGCTGGATATGAAGAAGCCATGTCCATGATATCAAATAGCGATAGTGGTACCGCAACTACGTCAAAAAATCGTCCATATCACATGTCAAAGTTGTGGACGGCGTTAAGTTTTCGACAAGAGGAACACGCAGAAAATATGCTCAGACGAATGCAAGAGTACATGGAAAGTCGAAAGTTTTGTGATGTTATACTTGTGGCTGGCATCGATGGTAGACGAGTATCAGCGCATCGCTTGATACTGGCAGCAACCAGTGAGTATTTCGCTAATTTATTTGCACCAAAGCAACAAACTCCCAAGGACACTAAGGAGAGTGATAGTGAAGCGGAAGAAGAAGAAGAATTAAGTACAACAGAATTGAGCGATGAAATGCCAGGGGTGGAAGAAGTTACTATCGTGGGATTACTACGTCGCAAGAGTAATGAAGAAGAGGAACAATACGTAACAATGAAGGGACATTTGCGTCTGAAATCGAAACAGGAAGAAAGCAGTGAATTTTATTTTACGGGAGTTCTAAGTCGAAGTAGCAAGTTAGAGGAAGAAGAAGAAGCAGAGGATGTAAAGTGTACTAAAAATTTTTATAATCAAGAATGTAAAAAGTTGGAAGAGCTTCCACACTGTTTAGAATTGGGGCCTGGTGAGTACTTCCGACGCTATCCGGAAATTGTAAGTCAAGAAATCAATTCGCGCATTGTAAAATCTATAGATGATTTATGTTTAGAGGCGAAATTGGAGAAGGATGAAGTGGCGCAACCTCTTAATACGGACACAATTGAAGAGGAGCTTTTAATGGCTAAGGCAGAGGTTAGTGAAGTTGCTCTGAAATCTGCTACTACGAGCCCAATGCAAGTAGATTTAGTATTGGCTAAAGATGAGGCTAGTGAAGTTCCATTACAAGGAAGTTCTGAAAAGTTGCAATTACCGCAATATAATCAAAATGACCTTATGATAACGCCACCGAATGAGTATCTGGATCCATTACTTTTAAAATTAGCGCCAGAGAACAACGGAGACTTACTCTTAGGCATAACATTAAAAAGTAGTTTAAAAAAAGTTGACGGAGTAGAAAAGCAAGCACAATCCATAGACCCATTAGATAAAAGTTGCGTAGCAATAAATAGCGAAGAAACTTCATCATGTAGTGAGCAAAGTGATAAGAACAAAGCGTACAAGAAAGCAATACAGATTGGGGTAAGCAGAGATAAGAGCGAAGTGAATAAAAAACTTTGCTATAAATTCATTCCTTTGAAGGACCGTATGAAAGGTGGTGGTGTTAGTGAGCCTGAAATAAATATAAAGCCAACAGCTACAACTAGCTCCATTCTGCCACCAAACGCTGAAGATCAAAAATCAGAAGAGCAAAAGAAAGAAATACAAAATCAAAAGCAACTGAGAACAATTAGTCGCACTGCGGAATTCAACATTAAAGAAAACGATACACCTTTACGTTTATCTTTACGTTACGAAACCAAACATAAGGAAATCTCGCTGACGGGTACATTAAGCAGCAACAAGGACGATGGCAGAAATGATTACAAGCTTACACGACTGGGAAAAGAGGCATTGCAGCAGCATGTTGAAAAAAGCAAGGACTCGAAAGTAACAGATAGCAGTAAAGAAGATGATGATTTCAAGCTTACTCGATCAGGACAATATACTTTAAAGCAACAACATGTTGAAAACCAGGAATTTGTAATTGAAGCAAAAGATGAACTTTCCATATCAAATTGGTTTCGGAGTGATTCCAGTGAAAAAGATGTGCAACAAAAGCAATGCATGACTGCTGCAAAGGAGCAAAAAAGTTTGGATATGCTGCCGTCGACATCTCTGCAAAAGAAAAACGAACCAGTAGCTGCTCTTAAAAGTGCAAACGCCACATCAAAACAACAATTCAAGGATATGCTAGAAGTATGGAAGCGTGAAGATTGGAAGAGCGAGAAAGTCAACATTCCAAAAACACCAACGAAGAAGACAAGGAAAGATCGCTTGGGTACCTTGCGCCGTAGATTTGATCGAAAAGAAAGAGCAACAACGAATGAGCTTAGTAACACAACATTGATAGCTCGAGAAGATGTAAAAAATGGGATTACAAAAGTTGTTATTCAATCCAGAGACGGCAGCTGTGAAAAATTGGCTGTTAAGCAAAGTAAACTTTTCAAAATTAAAGAACGATTGTGTGGCAACTTATTTTCGACACAAAGCAGTAAGCGTGAAGATAAAAATGTACACCAAGTAGAAAGCGCTAGTAAACAAAGTACTCCTTCCTCTAAGGCTCCGACTGGTACGAAAAGTTCTTCTACCACAACTACGATACACCAGCAAAGCAGCCTTGAAATAAAGCGAGTTTCAATCGAATATATCGCTGAGGAAGCACTTACAAACAAAGTAGTTCCACGTCGTTGGTCGAAACGCTCAAAGCACGATGTTGATGATATAAAGCTAAGCTCCATTACCGAAGAAGATGAACATGCCAGCGACGAACATTCTAAAAGCGATAAAAATGACATCGATAAAGCAGAATTAAAACTACTTAAATCATGGCGATGCTTGGATTCAGATAAAGAAAAATCCACTGAACTGTCAAATTTTTCAGAATGCTCTGTTTTGCCAGACGACTTAGATAAATTAGATATTTCGCGTAAGCCGATTCACAATATTGCTAGGAAAACTCAGGATAATAGAACGCTAGCAGAACTATTTCACGATTTAATACAAGTGGAAACACAAGAACGAACACCACATAACAAGGATGCGGCAATGAGCACAAATACAATGTTGGATTCTTTGCTGCGTGAAAACTTAGAAGCACATGCGGCAGCTATTTGTGATGATATAAATATACAACGACAAGTCAATCAAATACTAAGGAAAGAGGGAAAAGTAGCCACAGTTGCACAAGTTGATCTTAAAAAAGAGAATGATGAGATCATGGTACCACAGTTGAGAGTAAATGTGGAAGAAATGACGAAAGAGCAAACTGAAAATTTAATACCTAAGCAAAGTACTGATGATATTGAGACAGCGACAGCAGCGTTAGTCAGTCCACATGATGAAGCACATGCACCAGTAGCAGCAGTACCACTAGTTCCACAAACAGATCTTGAAAAAGAGAATGAGATCGTGGCACTACAGTTTCAAGCAAATGTCGAGGATATAAACCAACAACAAACACAAAATTTAATACCAGAGCACAGTACGCATGATGATAATGAAGCAACAGAAGCGTTGGCTAGTCCGAATGCTAACACGCAAGAAGAATCTCTTCCAAACAATGTCACCCAGGTAATGATTGAGCCAGTAGTATTAGTACCACCAGAGGTTCCAAAAAGGAATGTCCAATTTCAAGATATCATTGAAAAGATGGACATTCCATGTAGACCGCAGAAACTATCGACGCAGGAAAATAACTGCAAATTTGAGCCGAAAAAATACTGGCACTCGCCAAAAGTAGTTACGCCAAAAGCAAAGAAATCAAAGAAATCAGAACCGTTAGAGGTTATGCTTGATAGCGTTAATGGCATTACTTTAAAATTATTGGTAGACTATTGTTACACTGGCAACATTGAGTTCCAAGAGGAACACACTGCCAAAAATGTTCTTGCCACAGCCGGTATGTTAAAGTTAAAGGATATTGTACGCGAGTGCTCCAATTTTCTTGCACGCAAACTTCACCCATCCAACTGCCTGGGTGTGGTCAATTTTGCTCAAGAACAAAATTATAAGCGCTTATTTGATGAAGCCAAGGATTATGCCAGCCGCCACTTTGTAGAGGTATGCAAATACAATGAATTTTATGAGCTGTCCGCCGATCAGTTCGCACAAATTCTTTCCTCCGACGAATTGAATATGCCATGTGAAGAAGAAGTTTTCAACTGCATTATGGCTTGGATGCAATATGATCGAGAAAATCGTCATATGTATTTGCCAAAACTATTGCAACAGCTGCGCCTGCCGCTGATGCAGCCATCTTTTATACTGAAATATGTAGAGCCAGTTTGTGCAAATACGACGCCAGCATGTCATCGATTGGTTATTCAAGCGCTCAAATGGCATCTTCTACCCTCGGTCGAAAGAAAATCATTGTATCCGCTACCATGTGAATTAGTGATGAAACCACGTAAGTCAAGAGTAACATGGAATTATAATGCCGGTAAGCTATTGGCAGTCGGTTATAATATCAGTGAGAAGACCATCACATTGGAGAGTTTCTCTGCAAGTCTTAATAAATGGAGCATTACTAAGCGCAAACGTTTGTTACCAGGACGCAAGGGATATGCTGTTGCTGTGGTGGAAAATCAGCTCTTACTTATTGGCGGCTATGAGGATTGGGATGGTGCCAAAGCACTGAACACCGTGTTGTGCTTAGACTTACAGTCACTCAATTGGACGCTCTTGCAGCCAATGGCCGAGTGCCGCTATGGCTCAACTGTGGTGGTACTAAATGGATTTGTCTATGTCATGGGTGGTGGCGATTATTATCGTACAGGATTTTTGAATAGCGCAGAACGTTGGGACTCCGAAACGTACACTTGGTCGCAAGTTGCATCCATGGCAACAAAACGTATTTACGCTGGTGCTGTTGTGCTAGATAATCTGTTGTATGTGGTGGGTGGTAGCAACGAATCAGAGTATCTGAATTCGATGGAGTGCTATGATCCATATAGAGATGTATGGACATTTAAGTCATCAATGTGTGAACGTCGCTCCGAATGTGGTGTGGGAGCTGCACACGGTTATATTTATGTCGTTGGTGGTTTCTCAAATGGCACACGCAGCTCGACAGTTGAGAGATATAATCCTATCTCGGACAGTTGGACCCGTGTATGTTCGCTGGAAACAGCACGTTCATGTTGTGGTTGTGCTGTCCTAGGAAATCGTCTGCTAACACTTGGTGGCTATGATGAAATCGGTGTTTCATTGCGTTCTGTTGAGGAGTACAATATAAATATGAATCACTGGGAGCCATTCCCTGCGATGACATCAAGATATTTCTCACTTTTTGTGGTAACCATTATGGATAAAACACCAAAGACCGCTCACTATTTTAAGTATGGTGACAATGCAGCACGCACGAATCAGTTTAGCAAAGTTCGTCAATCCGTAGTAAAAGATTAGGTATTTTGGCATATTTGCACTTTGTGATAGATATTTTTTGATCTGATAAAAGAAACGATACAGTTTATATAAAATTGAAAATAAAATTAAATAAAAAAAGCGAAAACCTCAACTTCAAAAATGCGCCATTTTGAATGCTTATGGTTCTAAAATTGATTGTCGTTAACTGCTATCAATACTTCTCGATGAAAAGCTTAAAACCAAAGGGTTGGCTTTTTATTTCTGCTGCGGCTTACGACTACCGTCATTAGAGATGTCGTGCTTAAAAATTTTGTTCATTCCAATTGTAACCTATGGAATTGGAATGAGTAGCAGTTTTGCATTGAAGATATCAAAGTTGATTAAAGTTTTAAATTTTGTTTTCCACTTTTCACTCCGTTTCGGAATGGATTCCAATTCATTCCAGTTTAATGTTTATAGGAGACGAATCGAATTTAATTGGAATATATATCAACATATACATTAAAGTGATTCAAATTGATTTTGTTTGTTTCAAACAGGTTTGATAGTTGCAGTTCATGTACCTGAAACTATCAAACCTGGTATCAATTCTGGTCCAAGAAGAGCTCATAATATTAATATTTACTGATGACTCATCGAGCTTTTTAGATTCCACAAAATTTATATTTCATCTAAATCACGTGAAAAAAATTTTATTCGAACGTGACCAAGAGCCATCAGTAAATATTGATATTATGAGCGCTCTCTTGTCCGGCTAAATTGAAAAACGTATTACAACTATTGGCTAAATTGATGAGTACAATTAAGACTCTGAAGCTATGGTGGTTTCAATCGAAAACACAATGCCAACAATGCACATAATTCTATTTTGAAATAATAAGCAATAGCGATCCTGCAAGTTATAACCCTAAGCTAAATCAAATTATCATCCAAAACTTTGCTGGTTTACCGAAGAACAAACTGCAACAGTCATTACAAAAGCCGCCTTTTTTCATAAAAGTGATGCCAAATTAATTTTAATTTAAAAAAATTTCAAATCGTTTACGATAATTAAGCAAAAAACAATTGATTAGGCTGAAATAATTTATGTAAGTTTAATTTTATGTAGCATCCTTCAAACAATTTTTTAACGTCTATTAATGTACCAATTTATAGCTTAGATTTCACATTGTCAGTTAGCGCATTTGTTATTAAAATTTAAGACACGTACTAAAATATGCAACGTATTTGGCGAAAATGAAAGAAAAAGTGTGTTGGTCATCAAATTCAATTCAAAAAATTTCAGCCAATAGAAATTCTTTCATTTTTGAAATGCCAAATATAAAACACTTCCTTAAATCCTATGTTATTTGTTTATCATAAAAAAATTACAACAATGGTACAGTTACAAATGTGCAACAGGAAAATTAACAAACACAAGGACATGAAAAACCAAATCCACCTTAAATGATTTTTGACCTGCATGTTAATACAGGATCATGTTGGCAACCACCCTTAGGGAGATAATTAAGAAAAAGGCTACAAAAAGTGAAGACTGAAATGAAAAATCACAACAATAACAAATAGCACAATCTTTTAGTTTACATTCCACACATTCCTTCTTACCTAGGAATGTCCTTCTAAACGAAAATTAGGGGTTGTTTTTTTGTATTTTCCGCTTTAGAACGAACTTGTCAAATTGTATATAAATCCTAGCAGTTAATGGAAAATTCATACACTACAAGTGCAATAGTGCAAGTGAGAACAACCTTTTTTATCGCTTGTTGCTCATAGGGCAAAATGGTCCTAAGGACCAAAAGTTGGCTTTAATAATAATATTCAAAAACTTAAAGTAGAAAACTTGACTCATTTTCGCTGAAATGGTTTTTTTTCGTAAAAGTGCAATTCAATGCGGAGAGACACCAACAACCTAGTGAGTTGAGGAAAAGGAATAATTCTCTGTGTCAGGATTTTCCACAACCAGAGCACTTAGACTGAATAGAAAGAATTCAAGCGACATTAGCTGAAGGCACTGAAGAATCACGACGATGCATGGAAGTCGAAGAGAAGCTGTTCTTTTTATCCCGACAAACACTTTTCGGACTTTCTGCGATTATCGAGTGCCAAGTAGGATGTAACAAAATTTTTTAAGTCTTCAGCGTGTTGCGTAAATTCTGCAATAGAGCTTTAAAAAAAAATTTATATCGTTTCGAAATTAAATTTTTCAATTATTGTGATAGTAAAGTGAAACTAAAAATGTGAGAAAATATTTAGATTTTTTGTTTTTTTATTAAAAACTCTAATTAAAAATTAATTAAAATTCTTATATCAATTAAAAATTTTATTTAAAACTATGCAATCAATGTCTTCCATTACATTACGTCTTTGCAAAAGAACTTTGAAAATATTTTGTGAATTTTCACAAATCATTGTAAATATCTTCTATTTGTATTGGTAAATTTTATCTTGAAACAAAATAATAATCTTTATAATATTTTAGTTAATTTAGTCAAATCTGAATCATTGTCTTCCGGTTTGTTTGTTTTGCTTTAGTTTTAATTTTGTCAACTTATTTTAATTTTAAGGTTTTATTCACTTTTGTATGAAAAATTTTGTAAATAAATTATTTTAAGAACACAAACTAAAAAATGATTTCTTTTATTTTTGGATAAGATATAGTGTGAAGGTGAGTTATAAGTACAGACAAGGTGCGAGCGGCAGCCAGCTTAAAATTCAAAGGTTTTTCAGTACAACTATAGTAGCGAATTTTCTATACAGTTATATATAGCATATTTTGCAGTATATTTAAAAAACGATTTAAAAAAGGAACTTTCTCAATGATAAGTCGTCAAAGCAAACTCTTCTGCATGCTGGTGGGTATCCTATAGGATGTTAAATAGTTATGGAATAGAAAGAATATCCGATTTCGTATCTCTGTTTAATTCATACCGTTCAACTAAAACGAGTATTCCAAATGGACCACATACGTCATGACTTAAATTATGAATATTTTTTATGTTGTTATCTGGTGAGATTTTAATAGCAAACGGTGGCTACAAGATTTAAGCGCAGTCAAGCTTGTGTTTGAACCAAAAACTGGAAATGGAGTCACATAATTTATTTAAATTACTAGTCTGCATTAACCTTTATTTTGAAACAGTATCGCGATAGCAAAAAATTTTCGTTATGGTCCAACACTTCACCATTTACATGCCATTTGAATGAGCTTTCAAAGTGTTTTCAATAAAACCCTTGATCTAAAGTTTCTTTTTTCAAAAGTCAGTAGCTGGCTCAAAAATATTTTTCAACTTCCTAAAGACGAACGTATTTTGCAAACCCTTACAGGATTTTTTGGAAGAAAAAGTTGAAACAAAATTAGTTCAACTAAACTAAAAAAAATCACGCTCATCGCAAATAAAATTTTGTACACATCAAATTTAGTAAAATCCTTATTTGATGTCCAATATACTATAATTTACTACGCTTATTATATTTAAATTTTTTTCTGCATGTTCAAAGAGTAGATGTTATTTTTTTTTAGACCGACAGTTTGGACAGAGCAGCCCAGAGTAGGTTTCTGAATCTGAGTACATTATTGTGTCAATATCTCCAGATCCAAGCATCTGATTGACTACAAATTTGTTCCAAAACCTTAAAACTATTTTACCTCTGGCGTGAACTATCGATGTAGTGTATGAAATAGTAATAGTTAACGCAATTAAATGTTAAAGAAATCAGTAGATTGACCATAGACCTATGTAAGTCCGAGACCTTAGACCTCAATGAACGAAAGAATTTTGAATAATATCGATTTTCTGTAAACTCATTTTTAATTTGCTGTCTTACATAAGAATACCTTTCATTCCTTAGAAGCATTTAAGGGCTCGGACGTGAGGTGCAAATAATATTATGATCCATTTAAATCACTCACTTTTTTTAGAATTCTTTACCTAGCAAACTTGTCTCTTTGAGAAAATGTTTTTGATTAGTCGAAATATGAAAACTTAGGAACACCAGTATATATTTTATATGAATAAAGTTAGATATTTAGAGACTTTTTATTGATTTGTATTAGTTGCGGAAGAGCCATCAATTGCCAGGTGATAGTTTGTTCAGGAGAAACGACCCTTTTAAACAACAATAATTGCTTAAACGAACCTTTTTAAGCGATTGTTGTTGAAAAATAATAATATGTGAAGGACACACGGAGCGTATGTCATTAGCCTAATACAAAATTTAAAATATTTATAGCCTGCGCACAGGCGCCGCAATATTAAGTACGGACAATAACCTATAATGATAACATACAGTTTAATGTTAACTGCAACTTTTTGAAGTACAGTCTGTGAGGAACTGAACTATTTACCTTCGTCAGGTATTTTCAACAAGTTTTTTTTTTATCATAGAGAGAATTTTGGATAATATAAGAAACTTACCGAAGATTAAACATTTTGGATTCAACTTTTCATGGTATAATAATTTTAACTCAACACTCACTCTTGTTTTTATTCAAAATTTAATTCAATTAATTAATTATTTAAGTTTAAATCACACAAACTGAAACGAAAAAATCATAGCGAACATGTTGAAACTTCACCAATTAAATGACTGGCAGCAAGTGTTGTCACTTTTCTGTAGTCAAGGTGATATATGGCGGCTCACAATTTCTCAAATTGTATGTGATGTAAAAGTTTATAATAAAAGGGCAAATAAACTGAACTCTGCTCTGTTAAGTTTTACTGTAATATATTTTCTTATGAAAAAAAATAAGGGGCGTGGCGCGACACTCATCCAACAAAAACACTTAAGGCTGCGCTTATGGCTAGGCGTTTTATGTCGCGCTTCACGATAGCTTCAGAAACGACTGCGCTACATGCCGCTTATTGAGGCAAAAATTTTTTGATATGGGATAGTAGAAGATCATGAAAGATAACATGAAAAAAAATGCAGCTTTATATATTATCCTTCGTTTTTGGAAATTTTTTTATTTTTGTTGAGGCCTATGTAAAGATTACAAAAATAAAGGAGTTTTGCTCAGAATTAATTGAAAATTTTTAGGCACTTTAACACACATTTGGAATGGCTTCTGTGTAAACAATTTAAGGCTGGTGTAATTTTTTTTTAAATCTGGAGCTTATTATTTTGTGTGCACAAATATTTTTTTGCCCTGAGAAAAGATGCAACACTTGTCAGTCATATAATTCGTCAAGTTTTGGTGTTTAAGCGAAAAGGTTTTGTCGTTATTGTTCGTTTGATTTAATTTTCAATTGTTAGTGAATTCTAATTTATTTCGAATAAAAAAAATCGCGAGTGTAAAGTTACAATTTTTGTGCAGCTGGTCGTAAGTTTAAAGTTTTTCGTAAGTTTTTTTACAAAATTTCCATTTTAAGAAAAACATTTATGAAGAAAAGCCGACGCATTCACTGCACGAACCCGATATTTTTCAGTTGTTTCATTAGCAGTGTTTTTTTTTGACGCGGTTACCCGCTAAAAAAAATTACTAAATTAACTGTCATTCTCATACAAAATTTTTTTTAGCAGGTAACCGCTATGTATGAGAATGACAGTTGATTAAGTCAGCGATACTTGTCGCCGACTAATTTCTTATACAAAATTTTTGTTAAGCGGGTAGCCGTGTCAAAAAAAAAACACGGCTATTGTAGCTGCTCTGCACCGGTGACGGCATTGCGAAAGTACTAAGTTCAAAATCGTACAATACTACTACTACACCAGTGATTTTGAGCAAATGTACTGAATCGAGACTTGAAATGTACATTTTAGAGGCCGAATGTACTTACAATTTTACTGAAATATACGAAACTTTTCCAAAATTTACTAACTAACTAAAAAAAAAGGATAGTGAGATATCGCTCATTTACTACAAAATCTACACCTGCAATTATTCTATTTCTTTCAGTTACTAAAATATAAAAAAAGATAATTATTATAAATCTTCAAATTGCAATTAATTTTGTTTACTTAAACCAAATTAATTACTATAAATTGTTCAAATGTACCGAAAATGTAAGTATATACTGAAAATGTTCTGAAAACTCGCAGAATGTATTAAAATGCGTCAAGTGTACCGAATGTACTGAAATCTTGTCAAATGTACTGACGACGATTTTTCAGGACGCAAATGTACCGAAAAAAGTACAAATGTACCGAAAATGCCATTACTCTACAGCACTACCAAAAATCCTTTTTAAAAAAATAGCTTTGCTTAAAATAACCGAGACGACAGCCCTCGACCATGAAAAATTACAACACTTGCCAGTCATTTAATTCGTCAAGTTTTGGTGCTGAAACGCAAAAATTTATTTGTTTACGTTCGTGTGAATAAATATTCAATTGCTTATGAATTCTTTCTAATATATTTCGTAAAAAACAATCGCGAGTGCAAAGTGATAATTTGATGAATTTCATCGAAAATGTTAATTCTTTGATAAGTTTCAGAAAAATTTTCTTTGTGAGAAAAAAAAATGTATGAAGAGAAGACGACGCTGGTAACGAAGGTAAAGAGTTCAATTCTCCCAAAACTGTAGTTAAAAGAGAGTTTAATAAGAATTTAATTTTTGGACTTAATGTTGCTAAAAACGTAAGCATAGTTATAGGGTCATCTACGATATTTCCATTACTCAAACCTCTTTGAAACTAATATTCTGTACCTCAACCATTTAAATACTATTGCATTATTTCAACGTTTATTTAAACTACAAATTATTGCATACCTTTAGGCATTATAAAAAACTAGCCAACATTTTTTTTTTTAATTTTGAACTTTAAAATGTAGTTTGATTGTTAAGTCCTAGAGCCCTAATATTATGTGACATCTCTGCATATCGACGAAAAAGTAAATTTCGAGAAAAAATGAGGAAGGGCCTTTCTACCCGAGAGCGACGATATGTATTGTAAAGCCTACAATGTGCTACAACTGAAAGGAAAAGTTTATGACACTGAAGAGACCAAGCTAGAGATTATCAGTTTTTACAACAAAACTAAAGCCGGAGTCGACGTTTTGGACAAAATGTTAGGCAAATATCAGTAGAACGACGAACACAGCGCTGACCCTTGCTACTCCTTTTTAATATTATTTAGCGTTGTCATCTTATATCATTTATGTGAAGTCAAACTACCAAAAGGTTTTTGCAAGGAATTTAGCCAATCAGCTTTGCATGCCATTAACCCTTGTGCCAATACGTACTTCGTTTACCTTTAAGTCTACACTTGGGTGCATTTGTACCTTAGTATATTTACGTGAAGATGGGTCAAATATTTTAGCATATGTTTTAAAATTTCATATTTTTGAATTGAGTTCAATTCATATTTGTATTTGTAAATGGTTAAGAAAAAAATTTGAATTGAAAATTGTACCACCAACAGTTTTTCTGACACCTTATATATGTACATATGTATAAGTATGATATTTCCTTTCAATTTTAAGATGATTTCTAATAACACTTTTTTTTTACCATAATGTGTTTAATTAGAAAATTTAAAAATAAACTTCATTTTTTTCGAAGATATTTTATGCTTTTCATATAGAAAAAAATGACCTAAAACGTATTTCCTTTATAGCGCCCGCAATGATTGGTATTTTGTAATCAATGTTTTTTTTCTTCGAAAACTTACAATTTATTGCTTTTGTAATGAGATTTTATATTTTAACTTTTTTTCACTTTTGTTTCTTGTGCGCTTGCACTTGTAGTAAAAGGAAACAATTTCATACTGCGCAAAAAAAAAACCCTCGCGTCTTTGTCGACCGTCTATATGCCACAGCATCAGCGGCGGCCTTAATGGAAAGTGAATTAATTTAGTGAACAGATGAAATTGGGTCAGCTTGCAGTAAATTGGGATTTGTTTCTGTCAAAAAAAGAAAAGAAAAAATGTTAACAAAAACAATGCACAACAATTGGATTTGGTCCATTCAGTGATTGCTGCCGCTACTGCTGTTATAGCTGCTCATGCTTGGCTCATTTATATGCGTAACACATCGTCGGCTGTAATAAAATTGCAATTAATTTTTGCGACAAATTACTGAGCAGCTCAGTATTTATTTATTGATTTTATTTTGTCTGCTTTTTGTTGACTTTTTTGCTTTTGCGTTTAAAGTTTGTGGCTTTAGTTTTTTTTTTTTGTGTCGACAATTATCAAAAGTGTCCCAGTCCATTTGGGGAAATTTTTGATATAATTCAATAATCAGGTAATAGATTAATTTATTTAGAAAAATTCATATCTAAATACACCCGAAGAAGATTTTTTTTTGAAATTTGCGGCTCTATAGTCTTATATTATAGAATCGGGTTTGAAGTAAATAAGCTTCAATTTTCAAAAAGATTACAGTTCTTAACGCAAATTTAATTCAAATGCAGAAAATAGTAGTAAAAAAAAATATTAATTTTGAAGCTTAAAATTTTTTACTTTCTCTGAAACACCTCTTTCTTAGATTTTTTGGCTTGACGCGCACCACTTGCGCATAAAATGAGTTATGTCCCTTTTGTTGCCTTTAATTGCCTCTTCACTAGAACCCAAAATTTTGAATTTTTTTTGTATTTTAATTTTTTTGGACATGTCCCCTAGCATTTGCAACACAAAGTTCTTGGCCAGGAAGCTGAGAAATGTCAGAAAGTACGTACGTTTCATCATCCATAATGCAACATTCGAATTTGAACACAAAATCTTTACTCAGTTTTTGAGCGCGTATTTTTGGTTCGCAGTTCTTTTCAGCATTCCAATCGGGCACTTTCTGAACATTGTAGGTCATCAGCCTAGCCTTTCATTCATTCTTTGCACAAATAATTCCGAGGAACCTGCTAGCTGAGCGGTTTTCCTTCTGAAAGGTTGGGACTTTTCTTTAGCATGGTTATGATCTTCTTTGCGTTATTACGGTCACCACAACCTTTTTTCCAGCACGTTCCTTGCTTTTAATTCATGCCAACGTCTGCTTTAAAATTTTTTATTACTCTGGATACAGAATATATGCTATCTTTAGCATCCCTTGCAATCCTTTTGAAGGTATATTGCGCGTTATTTAAAAAAAATTATAATTTTTTTCACGCATTCATTGCTCATGTCTTCGCAAAATAAAAGATGAGTAATGCAAAGTGATATGAAATAGTATTTGACATGATTTTCTAAGCTATTCTGATCAAAATAATTGAAATTTTTTTTTTTATGAAAGAAGTTATAAGCAAAAACGTGTGCACTAATTTCTTATGACGCACTTCTTACATAATATCAAGCGTTTTATGCCTGTCCACTATTATCAAGACTTTCGCTATCAATTGACTTTTTCTCTTATCGACAATACGATACTTTTTTGTACTACTTCTTGCTATTCTCACTATCACAATGAATCACTGTTTAATTCACATACTGTACCATACTTTTCGACACATTAAGTTCACACGTCACGATTCTTTGCGAATATCCAGGCGCAAATGAAATACGCGAAAAATTTATCTATGAACAGATAGACACAAAATAAATTTGCACGAACTGGATAAATTTTATTTTCAAAATTAATTTATGTATTAAACTTCATTACGTTTCTAAGCTCGCACCAATAAATCATTTTTCCATGAACTCTCTTACTTTATTTCGCTCTCTTTTTTCGAAGGCATTTACTCCAAAGAAAAACAATTCCAATGCCACCCACAATTTTTATTTATTTATTTGAAATCCTAACAACTTCTTGTTCTTTCTCCGCTGTTACGAATCTTTTTCTTAGTATCTTCAATTCAAATATTAGCTTTTGTCAAAGTAGTTTTTGACATTTTATCTGAAGCACACAATTGAAAGACGTCAACATAATGGTTACGGATGGATGTTAATGTCTGGCATATCTTCGCAAGTTCAATATCTTTTATCTGTAACGCAGCCGCTGCGACCACGGACTGTGGTTTTACTACAAATGTATGTAGCTCATAGGCCTTAAAGGAACAAAATGGTAAGAGGAAAAAAAAATTGCCTCAATTCTGACAGTTTAAGCATAAATAAATCTTTAACTTAAGCTGTATGAAGGTAAAGCAGCAGCAGCCACAATTGAAGCAGCTTTAAAGTTATGACCGCAATTTCTAGGTTGGGTACTTAAAATTCAATTGAATTTGTTAAGTTATTGCATTGAATTTCATTGTTTGTAAATTGTTAACTTAAGCCATAGTAGCAACAATAACAAGAACAAACGAAATAGTAACAGTAACAACAAAAATAACAACAACAAATGCTTCGAAAGATTTCCAAGCTGCAACTTACAAGTCAACAAAGCCCATGACATGAAAATATTAAATTTCATTTGAGTCACATTGGACATTTTGAACTGCTACAATTTGGGACAATATTGAGCGCAAAACGGCTGGGTGGTCAAAAATTCAATTCAACAAAGAAACTTTGACTTACAAATCAATTTGAGAACTAAGAAGGATTATCAATAAATTGCTGAAAAGCGCTATCAAGTACTGAAAAAAGTTTGCAATGTGAAAATAGAGATTGTATTTCATTTTAGTCCATTTTTTTTTATTTTTTAAATCTTGGTTACAGATTTCATATTTCATTATATCAGCGACGTCAAAGCACCTTAAATCGGAATTTCATGAAAAGCCAACCAATTGCCAGGAAAAAATATTTTTGAGATGAAATTTTGTTTTTCAAAATTCAACCACAAGTTCGTTTTCAATGACCCCAATACTAAATACAGTAAATACCGATTTTCATAAAAACTGAAAAACTTTTACAGAAATCAGTCAGGCCATTTATTTTTTTCAAAATTCAGTCTTAGATTCCTTAAACAACATCCTCAAAAGTAAGTAATATGGAATTTCACAAAAAATGAACAATTTTTGCAGAGACTGGTTGCTCATTTTGTTTAGAGTCGTAATCAACTACCTCAAAAATCGCTTACTACAAAGCTTTCATAATTTTGGACAGGTTCTTAGAGAATTGAGAATTCTAGTGGAAATTGCGACCAAATCCTACTTACATTTTGCTTGTAGTAAAATTGATTAAGCCCTGCAATAAAATAAATTTTAAGATGTCTGTAATGGATAAAATCATTAATACTCGATGTAGTTTGAGTAGAAAAATTACGCTAAGGACCTACAAAATAAATATCATACGAGTAATGTAATACATAAAAATATTCTTGAAGCAGTTTGTGTAGAGCAGTTAAGTTACTTTGGGCGTATTTAGCCTTAAGAAGGTATTCTTATCCAATGCTCGATAGACTGAATAAGCTCTGGAATATGTCTTATGAATCACCTTTATAAGTATCTATGCTTGCGAAAGGTTTCGATAATGATACACGTCACTGTTATCATGAAAAGGCCTACTTGGGCAAATAGGTGTATGAAATTAAACTTTCTTTTTTAGTCGTGTGAGTAGTATGAAGTTAGCATATCACAAATTGTGTAGAGCGTATCATCTATCTCTTGAGACCCTATCAGCAAATATGACACTTGATGTTTGAGAAGAAGTCTATAAGACACAATCTTTGTCCTTGAATTGCAAGTTGCTAATTTCTTATTTCCTATGATAGCTTTAGAAAAATAAATGAAGGAAATAAGTTGGACTTCATTCAATTCTTCATTTATGCTTGACTTTTTCTTTTTTTTTTCTTAAATTTATATAATTATTACAAAATAAGTGCAACGAAATAAATTTCCAAAATAAAATAATATTAAAGATATTTCAAGAACACGCTGCAATCCCGAACTTAAAAAACCAAATGATCTTGTGACAAGTAATAACCAGATATTTGAAATAAAATTTCTTTCGGAGACTGATAGCTCTAAGTTGAAGATTCTGTTAAGTCGTTGATTTCCAATCGCTGATTACAAAAAAGAGATACTTAGAAAAAGCAAATAAAAGGTGAACAACTGTAACTAACTGCGGATTTTCCAGACAGATCCAGCCCAGAATGAAGATTAGTAAATAAAAATGTTAATATGTTTAACCCTACGTTCGTACATTGCGCACTGGGTGCCCAAGTCGATTTTCAAATCGAAATTACTATTATTTTTTACACTATGATGTACTGAAAAGCATTGATTTTATAAAAGATACATTTTTTGAGAATTCAGAAAAACATTACGCAATTAGGTTGACGTAGAAGTGTGTTCGCAAAGTGGCTATGAGAAAGAGATGCCTGTTTCGTACATGTGGGCACTCAGTGCCCACTACATATTTCAGTACATTTTGTATGGAAAACGATTTCATTCGTTCTATTTTCAAACTTTCTTTCATGACACACCTGATAAAATTGTCTACGCTTTCCGAGTATTGGCTGTATTGTAAAATGTGAAAATTTCTATTTTATCGATATATAACATGTTTGTACTGGACTATCGAATGAATGCTAAATTGACTTTGAAATTTTAGTTGGTATGTTTTTTTGATTACACAGGCACTCAAAAAAAAAGAAAAAAGTCGTGACCCAGAAAGTAGACCCCACTATTCCTACATTTTCGAGGTCGCTGAAACCGAATATTACCATAAAAAATTATTCCAATTGCCCATTTTCCTGTTATCATCCCCTCCCCACCTCCTGGGTGGCAAAATTATAATTTTTATGGAATGCCAAAACCGAAAATTATAACGAATAATAAATTTGACCCTTCCATTACTCCCCAGCGCCGCTTAGCTACGCCCAGAAAGGGGCTGAAATCTCAAAGTTTTTTCGGTTTCAACGACCACGGCCTACCCTCGGAGTCACGACTCTTTTTTTTTGCGTGTTTAGCAGTAACGACATATTTTTCTGTAAGAGGCGTGGCACTGCCCACAAAAAAATTATTTTTACTCAACAATCAATCTATCTCTATACCAAGGTTCATCAAAATCGATGAAGCGGCGCAGCCGAGACAGCGTTTTTTTACATTCATGGCGTGGCGCGACCCCTTAAAGAAATCAAAGCTTTTGATAACTTTTCTTAGACTTTTCTTGGACATAGATTACCAAACCAGATTTTATTAAAATCGGTACATTAGTTTAGCCGTGAAAACGTTTTTTCCTGTTAGGGGCGTGGCACCTTTGCAATATTGAAAAAATAAGTATACATGTCCCCCCTTCTCTTCACAACCTTTCCAACAAAAAAAAAAAAATTAAGCGATTATGTTGTACAATGGCTGAGAAAAAGCGGTGTAACCGTTTACCTACTGCGCATTTATATATAAAGGGTGTTTTTTTTAGAGGTTTGTTTTTCGAATAGAGATAAAACTGGGATTTTGTGGTCAAATCTGGCAACTCTAATGTCATTTATATTCAGTTTGGTTTGCCATTTCATCATGAACAGGTTGACGCATGAACAACGCGTCCAAATTGTGCAAATTTATTATAGTCACTAAAATTTCAACTTTATTTTCACTCAAAATTCACATGATTTTTGCAATTATGAAGTCAAGAAGGCCGCCTAGATCTTGTGATATCACACCTTAATTTTTTTTTTTGGGGTTATGTGAAGCCAAAAGTATGCGTCGATAAGCCAGCTACGATTCAATACTTCGAAGCCAACATTACTCGCGTAATTCGCGATATACCTTGAAAATTGGACCTCCATTTTAGACTACGTCCGAGCTAGCCGTGGCGTTCATATGCCAGAAGTCATATTTAAATTATAATGCCAGAAGATTATCTTTCGAATAAAGTAATTTTCATGTCTATTTAAAAAATTCATCTTTGTTTTATTCCATTTTAAAGTTCTATACCTCTAAAAAAAACACCCTATACTAAAAATGGTAGAAATATATACATACATTGACATTTTATTTTTCATAGTTCTTTTAATTTTTATATTTTCAATACTTCTAAAAATAAATTTTTAGTTTCAACAGCCACATACCGTTCCATACTTACGAACCATTCACATTTTTCTAGCGAAAAGATTGTTTTTTAGAACACGTGCATGCAAATTACATGGAAAAAGTATCTGGGCACTGAGTGCTCACATGTACGATAAATCAATTTTTTTCAATGTACGGACGTAGGGTTAACTTGGTCTGATATAGAAATTCACGTAAGTGTCCTTAAAAGTCCTAGTTGTGGCTTAAATAGTTTAACTGGCTAATGTTTATTTTCATTATTCTCAAAACTAAAAACACTTTCCCTGTATTTTTTTATATAATAGCATTTTTTATTACTTGCCAATAACAAATATTGGGCACAAGCTTCATGTGATAAAAAGATAAAACCTTAAGTAAGCCTGTCCAGCTATGCTACATTAAGCGGCGCACGTCTTTATCGCTTAATTCATATGACTGTTGACAGTTACAGTCATATTTTGTAACAATTTTATAAAAGACAATTTTAACGTTAAAAATCGTACAATTGCGTTGTCATTTGGATGGTGGTCAACATACGCAGCTTCATGAAGTCTGAGTTGCACAGCCGACTGTCTCTCTTTCGACTGTCAGTCAGTCAGAGTCAACCGGCAACCAGTCAACTGACTTTATTCTGTCATTGCGTATGGCATGTCATATCAATGCTGTTTGTGAACAATTTTGTAAGTCTTATGCTTTTAAAAATTATTGCTGCACTCAAAGGATGTCAAAAAAAGTGATTTCTATGGAGTGCCTATATGCAATATTAAATTTATATAACGTAAACTTAAAGACGTATAGAAAAATATTTCGATTTTATAAAAAATTCTTTAAAGAAAACATTTAAAATTATTACTATGTTGAGATGTAACATTTCTCTTTATCCCAATAAATAAAATTTCCTAAGAAATTTATACAAAACAATAATTTAAAATATGAAAATATATTTATTTTCAGCAATAATTTTATCACTTTTTTCTAACTTTTGAAGTACACACCTCTAGCAAAATAATGATCATGTGACAACTTAAAACAAAAGACTCTTGACACGAACTTGTTCCTTTTTTTTTGTATTCAAGATAAAAAAATTAATACCGGTAATAATGTCAACTTATAAACCAAACAATTGACTTTCCCCTTACAAAAATAAAAACGAGCAAAAAAACTATAAATACTTCAGCGAAAAACTTGTACCGGCCACTTTGCGCTGCTGAGCCTAAGCAACGCATAAATTTTCACAAAAATCTGCATGCAAAATAAAAATAAGTTCAACTGTTTGCATAGTTCATGGTTCAATAGCGTAAAATTTGTATTTGTAATGGATTTTCTCAAACGCTTTTTTTATTTGTTTTTGTACGAAAGACAGCCGATACAAAAAGTTAGCTAGCTGCGCATGCGCAACATTTCTAATGCCTCTTCTGCATAGATTTACGAGTGCGCGCAGTAGCCGTACTTAAGCAACTTGAGCTTTAAACAGCATATGCTAATGTATCATCTTCATTTGATTGCGTTTTAAAGAATAAAAAAATCAAAAAAAAAAAAAACAAGCAAATTCAGTAGCATTAAAAACGTAAGAGCTGAAAGGAATAGAGCTACAACAGCAATATACTTTTTATTAACAGCCTCTTGTGTTTCTGAGCCATTGCTTAAGGCTAAATTCCCTTTCTGTAACTAAGCTGTTAAATGGGCTAAAATGTATTGAACATTATTACCCATAATAAATTTTCTATTAAAAAAATATTAAAGCTAACAGCTTAGTATTTGTGAGGTTCAAGGAATTAACCAAAGTTACAAGGCTGATTATTTTGCTGATTTCTAGAAAAGATAGTGTCACTTTGGTATCTTCAACGAGTTTCAGAAAGTTGATTTTAGCGACTGATTATTTTATAATTAAACATTATTTAATCGAACTTACAGTCATTAAGCAAAGAAAGACCAATATTGTAAATTTTTACTTATTGATCAATGCTATTTTTCAACAAACATGACAAAGATAACAAATGGAACAATTTTAACCTGGTAATTGGTGACATGTTTCGGCTATTACCAATAGCCTCATCAGACCTGTTTGGTTAATTCTGTAATGACAAATGGAATATGCGCACTCTGTACACCTCATGACAAGTCCCTCAGTAGCTCAAGTGTTAGAGCGGCCGTCGCAAAATATGCAATTGCAATGCATGAACGGTCAGGGGTTCGAGTCCATGTACAGAATTAACCAAACTGGTCTGATGAGGCTATTGGTAATAGCCGAAACATGTAACCAATTACCAGGTTAAAATTGTTCCATTTATTATCTTTGTCATGCTTGTTGAAAAATAGCATTGATCAATAAGTAAAAATTTACAATATTGGTCTTTCTTTGCTTAATGACTGTAAGTTCGATTAAATAATGTTCAACGAGTTTCAATAAGTTAATTGCATTGAATAGTATAACAAATAAGCTTGCTATAAGTTGTTGCTAAAATCTGCCATATCTGCGTGACAATAGTACAGATATATATGCTCCAAACTATAGTTGCTGACATTACAACGAAATAGTATATAGCCAATTAATGGCTATGGTAAACTAGTCACACAAGAAAGACCTACAGAACAAATCCATCTCAAACCCTGCAGTCGGAGTGACTTCAAATTGCGGAATTGGTTGCCGGTTAAATATGTTGTTTTCCAAAGTAATCAATCGATTTGATTGGAAATTATTTTTTACGATGTTATGCCCATTTAAAGTTTTAGTGTCAGAGCTTGAAAAACCGCTGAAAATTGGTTCAAAATAGTCGCATTTTCATCAAAAGCAAAATAATTTATTTTTGCCTATTGATTCTAATAGAATTTCTGATTGTCTGCCAGAATCTTTAAGAAATTTTGAAAGTTGTTGAAAATTGGCCGAATTATAACGCTTTTTATGAAAAAAAAACAAGGCTGATTTTCTCAAAAACCCCAATGTTTTTTACGCTTAAAATTTTACTGTGGATTTGTATTAATATGAGAGAGAAATGACATGAGTTTAATGCTTGTTAAAACAGATTTGCGGTCAGGAGATTTTTTTCCCCCAAAATGAAAATGCCACTTTTTTTTTTCATCATTGCCAAGCCACTCTACGGTACTATTTTCAAAGCAAATAACAATAGCAACATTTCAAACTACTTTCTGCAAATCCTGCTTGCATTCTGCATACTCTTTTTTACCGTTATTTTAGTAACAACATTTTATTATAGGAAATATATAAAACATTTTACGCACATATAGCTTTTTCGCTGACAAAGCCAAGCAAACAAAACATTCAAAACCCACAGAAGTATAGTCAGCGAAAAAGCATTATTTGGTCTACATAATTATGGTTATGGGCAACTTCAACACCAAAGTGGGAAGTGACAACAATAACCTCAAACACGTTATGGTTAACATGGCGTCGGCATCAGAAATGAAAACGGTGAATTTTCAACTCAGTTCTGCTGTGACACAAATCTTATGATTGGAGTGACATTTATTTGAGCACAAACTGAAACTTAAAAACAAGTGGGTTTTCACCTCAACAAGATACTGAGAACCAAATAGACCATATCTGTATATAAAGATCTTGGAAAAATAACCTGCTTGACCTTCTACTCCTAGTGGCTTCTTTTCGACTCAAAATGATATACAATAATTAGACTCGCGCAACAACCAGAAAGTTTGCTCTATATAAATTCAAGAATACCTGTTTTTGGGATAACTTAATCGACGAAAGAAAAGACTTAGCAATACTTGTTTTTGGGATAACTTAATCGACGAAAGAAAAGACTTAGCAACACTCACTCTCGGAGCTTAATCGAGTCCAAATGGCAATGTATCAAGTCGTCACTAATAGCAGTCAATGAGTTTATACTTGGCTTTACCTCACAGAGTAGAAAACTCTGAATGAGTGACGCTACCTGAGATGTCATAGATAATAGGAAACCAGGCGGAGGTAAGATGCCACATAAATATACAACGTTCTAAATAAGAAAATAAAAGCCTATTATAAAAAGAATAAGCGAGCAATCTATACCAACCTCGCAGTCAAAGCTCAAAAAGCCGCAGAAATTAGAGATCTTCGTAGGGCTTACAAAATAACACGCAAAAATGCAGGGAACAATTTCAGGCAAATTAGGTAAAAAAAAAAAAAACCGGAAGCCTATTAACGACTATAGGTGACCAGCTAATCTATTGAAGACCATCATCCGTCCACCTCCACCCTTAAGCGCTCCCTATATGCTATTACCTGAGGGAAGCACACACAACGACTGGCCTCATGCCTGCTTTCACTAACGGGAATAAAAAAGGATGTAAAATCTCTTAAAAACAATAAAGCAGCAGGCGTAGATCGTATAGTTACCAAAATGTTGAAAGCTTTCCCGGAGTTCACCGCTGAACTCTGTACCCTGTTCTTACCAACATTTGAGAAGAAGAATGATTAACTGAAGATTGGCTCATAGGAACTTTAATAAAAATCCCAAAAAAATAGACTTATTGCTATATCAGAACTACAGAGGCATCATGATTTTGTCAATTTTATCCAAGGTCTTGACAAAAATCCACCTCACCAAAGTCAGTGAAAAACTAGAACCACCAGTTACATTTAACTAAATTGACTGTTAGCAGAGTAAAATTTTTGAATACAACAATCAAATGATATAAATCGCTTATGAAACTTTGAAAGCAACAGTTTTTATCATAAAATTTTTTCTTATTGGTGATTTTTACAAATCTGCAAAAGAGTTAATCGCTCAAATTTCTCCGATTTTATATTTTACACATTTGTGCAGCCTCTTTGAAGTTTTTCCATTTTTTATTTTCCATTTTTATTATAGCAAAGCCATTTCAATTTCAATATACCCATCGTTGTATGCGTCTTGTTTTACTATATGAGTGAATGCGTATATTTGTCAGTTGTTGTACACAGCGCTTGTAAGCGATCATTATCAGCGACACCAATAAAATGATTGCCACAACTATCGGCAACAATAATCTGTACATGTCTGCAAATGTTGGCAGCAGCAGCGGCTGTACAACAACCGTAGAGAATACGATTGAACACTTCCACTACTAATGCAGCAACGTAGTACCTAATCATAAAGTTGTGCATAAATAAATAAAATTTTGTACAATTTTTATATTTTGCTTGGGTATGTTTCATTTCTCTTCGAGTTTAGGGTAAATGTACGCATTGCAGTCATGAAAGTTTGTATTTCGTTCGAATTTTTATATTCATCAACTACATTCATAAAATTAGCAAAATTGTGCAATTCTTAAAATGAGATATATAAAAGTATAGAAGAACTTGATAGCAGATATTTCGAAAATTTTTTGTAAGCTTCTCAATCAGTGTTCCTTAAAAAAACCAAAATGAGAAATCAGAAAAAAGCTCAAATAACACAAGTTACAAACGAAAAGAGTTAAGGAAGTACTGATAATTTGAAAAAAATTCTTTTCTTTTTTTTTCCATTTATATGAAAAATTGGGGCACATTGGAAAAACTTATTAGCACATGTATGTATAAGAATTCTTCGGAAAATTTCATTATAGAAAATGTTATCGACATACGTTGTGATGAAAGTTTTTATAAATTTGTAGAGTAGTGTAATCAGAAAATTCTATATTGACTCAGCAAGACGAAAAGATGTATATTTACGCTAAAGGCGCATATACCTATGTAAGTTGTCTTAGCTGTTGTAGTAAAGCTTTTGCCATTTTGCAGCTCATCCCAAGGGGCGTGTTTTTTTTTCACATAAAAAGGAAAAATTACATAAAAAAAAAAAACTGTACATAGTGTGTCAAACACACTCGGTGTCGGCATTGTGTTTCGTGTGAAACGGTGAAGCTTTTTTTCGCCTTTTTTTTACTGCTGAACAACTCATGCATTTAAACATTGAATTTTTTCTCTTAAAAAACAAGTGAATTGTTATTTGTTTTTATTTTTTATCTCACCTGCATCAGGTGCGAACGGTAGATTTTTTTTTTTTTATTTTCATTCGATGTCTTCTATTATCTTTATTAATTTTAAAATAAGAGAATTGCTTTATATGCAAAAAGTTTTTTTTCTTTGACCTTCTATTTTATTTATAGAAATGTTGTATCTAATGTCTAGCAAAATATATTGTTTTTTTTTTTTCGAGTGCGTCAAAAATTATTTGCATAAAAAATATAAAAAAATCGTAGCTTTATAAATCATTGGTTTTTTGGAGTTTATTTTACCAATAAATATTTATTTATTTTTATTTATTAACAATTAATTACAAAATTAAAAGCTAATATAAGAGTAAGCAAGACCAGCGATGGCCTTCAGCATATCCAGTGGAAATTGGAGTTTATATTAGTAAATATATATTAGAACGTTTCAATAAATATTTTAATGCAATCATAAGAAGAATATCCAAAGTAAAATGTTATATATAAAATTAAACAAAATACGAATTTCGAATAAAAAAAAACATCGAAAGCCATTGAATTCAATGATGTTTCTTTATGTTAGTACAGAATGTCGAACAAGTTGGTATATCCTGAAAAATGTCTTAAAGCTGATAAGCGATGAAAATTTCGAAAAATTTTGGTGAATTCAAATACATAATGCTGAAAAGTCGAGAAACAATGAATAAATAGAAAAATGTTGAATAATTCGAAAATTAAAGTGAAAAAATGTCGAAAGCCGACATATATCGAATAGTAACGAGTAATATCGAAAAATGCCGAAAAATTCGTTAGATTTCAAATAATGCCGAACATTGTAGAAAATGTTGAAAAAAACCGATACATGGTACGTCAAAAAAATGTGGAATTTTGGAGTAAGACATGTAAAGTAACATAATTAGTACATAAAGTGCAAGTATGTATCCATGATGTTCAAAAAGTTATTTTGGGGTAGAAGTTTATTGCACTTGGTTATTAACACAATTTTGGCTTATATTGGAACGTGTGGGTAGATTCCACACTGCGTTAGTAATGCAGGGTTAAGAAAAGGTAGGCTTGGAGAAAAAAAAGTCGATTGTCTCTAAACTTCACTTAACCCCTTCTATATCCTCTTGGAAAGATGTTCATATTTCAATAAAATCTCATTGAAAAATTTCGACTTTGACATGTATATTTAAATTAAATATTATCTAAACACTATACACTGAGAAAAAAATCAACTAGGACCTGGTTAATTCAATGTTTTCGCGTCGAGTTAAAATATTGTTATTTCAATCAGAAATCTGACTGAAAATAACTGGAAAGAATCTAGTTAATTCAAAGCTATATATTATGATGGTTAATTAAACTCAATTGAGGCTTGTTAATAATATTAACCAGGCATCTATTTAGATCTATTGTATCTATGTATCTATTTAAATTGACTAGGAGAAATGGCAAACTTGATACTTTTATATTTTACTGGCCGTTTCTATGACCATTCTCCTAGGACCCATCCATCCATCGATTGACACCTCTCTTGTCTAGATAATTCGAAACAACTTTATTTAGTTTCCACCTATTATTATAAGCGCTTTTTCATATGGAATATTCACTTTTTCTTGGACAGCTCGGAACGAAATCCAAACCCAAGGTTACTCATTTTATTTTTGCCCCATTTTTCTATGACCATTAAAAACTAGGACCTATTCATCGATTGACAGACACCACTTGGGACCAAAACACCAACTTTAATTTCCTATATTCCCTAAATTTATCACCCTGTGCGCCAGTGCGCCACACACAGGCGCCAGAGAGCCAGCCTGATAACATTCACAGGTCTTTACTATGTGTCTACATTTGATGTCGTATATATACAATTCTGAAAGCAAAAAAGTAATAACGAATCATAAAACATCATTTAGATGACTCAATACATACGCCGAAAAATATGCAACATTTTCATTACAATGACATCTAAATAAAGTTTTATGATTCGTTATTACTTTTTTGCTTTCAGAATTGCATATATGGGACGGTCTTTTACAAACCGAACACTTTTCGGACGACGCATTTTTGATTTGGCTAAAATTTTGTTTTATGGGTTCTGTATCGAAAAAGAAAAAATACGTATTCGAGGATTTTTTTTAAATTTTTTTTTTTTTTTCAAAATAAAGCGAATTCAAATTTTGAGAATTTCGTGATTTTTGGCTTGGAAGTTCACTTTCAAAAATTCATAACTCCGGTTCTGTTAAAGCTATAAAATTGAAATTAATTTCATTGTAAAGCTTAAAATATGAACTTAAATAAAAAAATAATATTGTATAACAAAACATAATTTTATTGCAATATCTTGTCTGTCACTCAATATATTCTAAATGTACATATGTATATTCATTGATTTGGCTTCCACTAAAATATTATAAAAATCGATACATCCCCAATAAATTAAAATAAACTTCCAAGTACCCAAAACTTGCTTTTTCTTAAATGAATTTCCATTTTTTAAAAGAGTCTTAAAAAAAATTTTCATTTGTTGCTCATTATTCCATAAATTTGACACGTTTATTCCTTACGTCTTCTGTAGGTACTGCTGGAAACTAAGAAACCTTGAGAAGAACAGAAACTAAAAGCTCTCATTAAAAGTTGTTTAACGTTTTTTTTATAAAATTGTTTTATTTTGTAAAAATTTGTTAAAAAATGCTTATACTATACAAATAAATAAATAAATTATAAATAGTTTAAACAAAAACAAACTTAGAAAACGAAGGGACTTTATAACTTTTTGCATAATTTCTAGTCGTCATCATACTACAGATATGTATATGCAAGAACACATACTTATGTATTTTTAAGAGGACATCAAACTAGATTTTTTTGCTAATAAAGTAAATTGAGCCTAATTACAAGTACAACTTATTTCCTTAAAAATTTTATAATAAGATTTTACTAAATTTGTACAGTTGCTGGCACCAATTTTTCCATATGCTTTTCTTAAAAAATACTTTTATTTAATTTTTGATATTTTCATTATGTTACTAATTTCACTATTTGTTTTAAAATTGACATTAGCTACAATTTAAAATGTGATATACTTAAAGACTGTCCTTTGTGTACTAGTTTCATTGATTTAATTTTTAAGATTTCTCATTCAAATTTTTTAATGTCATGTGGCAAGCTTGTGTTAATTTCTCACTGGGAACACTTATGGCACAAAGGGAATTCTTTGCTGATACTGTTATGTACAGGAGTTTTATTCTAGATTTTAAAATTTTTTAAATGAACTTTTTGCTTCACGCATTTTTTGTATTCGAAAAATTTACGGTATGAGGACCTTATACTGTGAAAGAAAGTTACAGATTTAAAATAATATGGTGGTACATATGACAAATTTTGCGCTACAGCCTCTGGTTTTTGCATTTCAAATAAAAAAAAAAGATAAATCCTTATCAAAATAAAAAAAAATAAAATACATTTCGTTAACCCGTCAGCGTCTGCGAGCGCACTAACGTCAGATCTAGCGGTGTCGGTTTTGGTATCACAGCTAAGTTATTCAATACAGAGCTACGCCCGCCACTATCCTCACACTCCGACGGTGATGGTGGTGTTTGACTACGTCGCCGACAAATCGTTGTCTCACGTGATGCTTTCAGCGAGAGATCTATAGGTTCATGCTGCTCCTGTGATGTAGATAATCTTACATTATCTTCGCTGACAGTTCGAATTTCAGTATTTTGCAGCGTTGGAGCAGGCAAAAAATGTAATGGCGGCGTAATGGCCAGATTTGACGGTGGAAAATTACTTATGGCAAATGCAGCAAAAGGACTTTTTAATGGCTCCGAATGACTACGAAATATTTGTAATAACTGTCGCCGGCGTGACTCTTGTTCTTCAGCGTTAGCAGTGTCACAATTACGAAAAGTCGCTTCGCTTTCACTAACTTGGCTGACTGCAGCTATAGTATCACCTGCGATGCGCTTTTTGCTGCTACTGCTGGCACGCCCATGGCTGGTAAAACTATTGCAATCATCAGGCGCATCACCCGCGGATGATGCACCAGAATCGCTGGGCGTAACGCTGAGTCGTGATTCTGCTGATTTTGTTTCATTGCAATTCGCCGCAATTACACCATTGAAAAATTTCGCCGCTGTTAGATAATGCGGCAAACGTTGCGGTTGCGGTTGCTGTTGTGGTTGCTGTTGTATTGCCGTTGACGCTGTTACTTGCTGTTGTTGTTGTTGTTGTTGTTGTTGCTGCTGACTTAGACCGAATGCAGCTAGATTTAACGTTGGTGACATACTCGCCGATTTAATGCAGGGGTTGGTTTTATCTTGATACGTCTGTCGCGCTTGCATTTGATGTAAGCGTGCAAGTTGCTCAAAGTTGTTGTTAGCTCCACCAACACCACCACCACCAGGTCCGCCACCAGATCCGGTTCCCTGTTGTTGTTCTTGCAGTAGACAGTGTATCTTAAACCAATTCGATCGACGTCCATAACGGGATCCACTTTTTGACATACCAACCAATAGACATTTGCGTAGGCGGCAGGCTTTGCAGGCAGTACGGTTTTTCTTATTGATCACACAATCGCCATTGTTTTTGCACCCAGCGATGGCGGAGATGTTGTTGTAGGTGCGACCGAAAAAAGACTGAAATTAGAAATAACGAGAGTTATATTTAGTAACTAAGCAGAGCAAATTAATTTTTGTTGAGATTATAAAAACTTTAAATTAAATTAAATAGTATTTCAAATAATAATCCAATTATGTTACTGTTAAATTTAGGTAAAAAAAATTAAATTTGCAAAATTTTGCTCATTGATATCTTGGCAACGTATCCTAAACAACAAGAACCAAAGTCAAATCATAGCCTACACTCAATTTTAATACTTTTCTTTGCTTTCGATACTTTTTGTCCTAAACCGAGTATCAATACCTTTTGATGAATTTTACCGACTTTTTAATTATATGGAACGCTGTGGAGTTCTTGGAACTTTGTGACACCATATAATACTTTTAAATTTTCATTGTTTCCGAATTTTTTAATATTATTCAAACTATTTCAGTTTTCATCAAGCATTCTATTCTTTTTGGTACTTCGATAGTTTTCGGCTTGAATAAACTTTAAATACTTTGAAGTCTTATCGATTATTTGATTATTTTAGACACTTGCAGACTTTTCGATACTTTTGAAAACTATTCGAATCCTATTTAATTTTTCATAACAGCACAGGTCGAAAGACCATACATATAACGTAAGCAATTGGGGGATATACATACATATATGTTAGATATAAAATATGATGATATTTTGAAAAAAAAAAATTACCAATACCTTCTATTTAGCATTCTGTCATTATTTCAAGTGAGCGGGGGGAAGTGATGCCAATATGGGGAACGTTTATTCTATCCAAAGCTCTTAACTGGTATAACTTGGAAATTGATCTAACATTTTACAATGAAAACAGCGAAGAAGGTTCTTAAAACTTGAATCCATTTAAACTCATAACTGAAAAATCTCAACAGAATTTCACTATTTAGTGGAGTGCCTGAGGGCTTTGACCTCGGAACCCATTTACTTTGAATGTATTATAAAATGTGAAACCTTCTCAATTACTTTTTATAGATGTTATACTAAAATATTTACCCATTTTTTTTTTTGGGTACTTTGCGGTTCCACGCCCCCCACAGGAAAATACGCTCCTAAACTAATAGACTGATTTTGATGAAATTTGGTTTGGAGATAGACTGAACCTTAAAAATGGGTATAAAGATCTCTAAGTGTGTGGCACCGCCTCTAATAAAAAAACGCTGTCCCGGCTGAGTCGCTGAACCAATTTTGATAAAATTTCATATGGTGATAGATTGATTCCTGAGTAAAGAAATTTGAATTTAATGGGGCACCACAAAGCACAAAAAAAAAAAAAAAAATGGGTTAACATTTTAGTATATCATCTATAAAAAGTAATTCAGAAGGTTTCACATTAATACATTCAAAGTAATTGGGTTCCGAGGTTTTCATGTTTTAGGCGCTAAAGAGACTCCACTAATTCTGATCATTTCGAAATTATTTTCACTGTTGATAGAAAGAACCATTTATAATAATTTAACTAAAATTATAGCTGCCTGCTTAGCTCTTTTTAAAAACTGTCAGCTGGTAAAAGTTTCAAAGTTTCTGCCATCAAATTCAACATGAAAACAAGAAAACTTAAGGTGACACAAGGCAGCTATTTAATTAGGCCAAATATGCTAGAACTGATATATATTGGAGCAAATATCAAGTAAGCTTCATTGCCATATAGCACTACATGAGCAGCAAAAGATAAGTCATGGGCTAAATTTTGTGAAAACCTTGAGAATATTAACGAAGCAGCGTAACTGTTATGGCTCTTATACAAACGCCATTATTACACCTTTGCAAGCCTGACGACTTGTATATCTACGAAAGTCAGGATTCGGTCGTCAAGGCAAACTTTTCAGGAAACACTAATTCGACACACTCGGTCACATCCAGAAAAAAGTGAATTTTGATAAACTTATTACCAACATAAAGTTATGTGATGCTTGATTTGTATATCCGAAGGCTTTTACAGCAAATGTAGGTGTGCGGTGAAGAGAAAAAATACTTGAATTCAGGCAGCTATCCTGGCACAACAAAACTAACACAGTCATGTTGCTGCTACCAATTACATAAACTTTTGATATGATTAAGGAAGTATTTCCTACATTTTCATTTCTGAAAGGAATGACTTGGTAGCTGGCACTGTTTTAGATGTAGATAGATTACCAATTTTTACTGACCTAACAGAAAACTGGGCATTTGTTCCAAAAGAGCTAAATAACAGAGATCAAGAACCAGAACCAGAACCAGCCAAAATATACGCCAGTGACCGAAGCAGCATAGACTGTTGGCTTGAAGGGTCTTGCCCTCAGCAAACAGAGCTTTCTGTATCCACACTCAGCCAGCTATCAAGGCTTAAGATTCCACACTTAAATGATCGAAATGAATTTCTATGTATAAGAATTCATTGAACTTCCAGCGCTTTAATAAGCAACTACTATAAGAAGTGTTCACCAACAATTGTCTGGTGAATTCTGAACTGATTACTCATGACCATATTCAATATAGAAATCATCCTATGCTGATAAGATAAGCTATCCATCCATAGTAGGTAGGTATAGTGAACGAAACAAGTGTTCCAATGAAGAAACATATCAAAATGTGCTGACTGCCTCTGGGCGTATTTACTGTGAAACAGCAAAAAGTCTTCTAAAGCAGAGATCCGCACAAAAATTTTTTCGATAGCTGGTTACACCAACATCAATTCTGGTAAAAAATACTCCGAAATATTTTGGGAAAAAGTTCCTAGTATTGAAAAATATTTTGCGTAAAAATTCCTAGTATTGATGAAAATTTTTAAATAGCGAACCGAAATTATTTCACTTAAGTAACGGCATGAGCTGAACGAGTCGATGCGTTGAAGAAAAAATTACAGGAACAAAATACATCCGATGATTGCGATCCAAAATGATTTAGCTCAAATAACGGAACGAGCTTGAAGTGAGCTTAATATTTTTTGTTGTTGTTGTAAGAGCTGGAAGAGCCAAACGAGCATCCTTGTTCTACAGCTATATAACTTAGCTTAACCATGACCTTTCATCATGTGCAATACTTATAATTCTCTTCAAATTATGGTATAAAATTATGTTAAAAATTATAGAAAAATAAGAAAACAAATGCCTCATATATGTATAGTATAAATCAGCACAAATAAGAATACAATAATGTACAATAACAATAATGTATGTAATAATAACAACAATAAAAGCGACAACAATAAAAAACAGATCATATTGTTTGTATTGAGAAAAGGGATCATTCATAAAATTTATATACAGTCAATCATAAAGATATTACATGCGTATTAGATGAGTAAGCAAAATGCGAGCAGAACAAGCAAACAACTACAACAACAACAACTACAACAACTACAGTAATAGTGACAACAACATACAAAAAATTATAGAAGCAAAGAAAATAAACAAGAAAAAAGATCACATGAAATAAAACCAGGCAACTTTGTAAGCTATGCCAAAAGAATGTATCAGCAAGAGCTTACTTTTGTTATATAAATAAGGCTTTAAGTGCTGCATAAAACGATAAGTGAGCTGGTACTGAAATCTAACATTTGATTTAGATGACATTAGCCAGATTTTGGCTTTGAGAGGATTTTTAACTTACACACCTTACTAGTTATGCTACGTTGTAAGCATGTTTGTAAGGTAGTGCTGACAAAGCATCATAAAATAAGTGCAATTTGATAATAAAAGTTTTCCCTCATCTTTGAATTAAGCATATAGAAAACAGTATTTTCTTTACATTTACTAATATAACACTTTTTGGGCTTCCTTTGTAAGCTAGTTTTACATGGATTACAAGTATTTTTTTACTAACTGAAATATTGAACTTATTGAACTGATCAATGAACATTAATAGCGCTTAAAAAAATCGAACACAATCAATGAGCCAACCACACGCAATCTAGCAGCAAGGTAGTTGATAACATTGATGATGATGATAATGAAGGCGCTGTAATGCTACGCTATGACTTGGCATAAACATTTTTAATCCATATTATTTAAAATATCAAAAAAAAAAAAAAAATCACAAATGAAATAATATTGGTTTTGTATTGGAAAAAAAATCGTAACGCACTCATATTTAGCGAGAAAAAAAAATAATAAAATGAAAAATTAGTTGCGCGCATTTTGAAAATTAAAACGTAGATAAGGTCTTATACTTTTCTATAGTATTTTAAGATCATATTTAACGATTATTTAATGAGTGTAATAAAAACCGGTTTCTTCTATGAACCACTAAAATGTTGCTATAATTATCATAGTCCTTAGTACATAATTGAATTGAGAGCTTTTATTGCAATAACTTTAGATAAAACTTTGATTTTTATTTCAATTTTTGTTAATAAAAGTGCGATACTTGGGAAGTTCATAGTGTTAGCTGTGATATAAGGTTTTTGGCTTTGAATCCCTTACTGCAAACAAGATGCAGCTCATAGGAGCAACATAAGTTTTTAAAAGTAATTTCACAGTAATGTTGTAATGAAGGCAGAATTAATATCAAAATAATCGCACAAAAATTGAAGGTTTCTCTTTGAATAGTAATTTTTACAGTTCCTGTTTTATTTTTTTTCATAGAAATGAAAACCAAAAATGTACAATTAGCTGGAAACGCTTGATTAATTAAATAAAATATTTATTAAATTATCAATGTTTCATGAAGTTATAAGCGTCTCTCAGAGTCTCTCAGCAAAGGTTTGTTGTACAAACATTTTCTTAGTAACTCTCTTTCTCTAGGGAGCCGGTGCGGCAGAGGTTGAAAATAATAATTTAATTAAGATCCCTTTGAAATTGTAAAAAAAGTTACGATAAACAATTTTATCACGTTTGCCTTTTTGTATACTGAAAAATGATTCCATACCCAAAATCAAATAAATGCAATAGGCAGACGTTTTTGTTGCTGCGTTTAAGAATAACTAAATTTTTAGAAAATTTTATGTATACATACAAACTTAAGTGACTTTATCGTCAGGCAAATTGATGCTAAGTATTATAGAAATTATATCTTAAGAAACGAGAGAAATAACCACTGTCACTTAGTTATTGCAGCATTTTAAAATTGGAATACTACAAAAATGTCATAAAAAAAAAATTAAATACAAAGTTACTTTTACTCATAGTCGTGATGAATGCCCTCCAATTATTCTAAAGAATACTTCAGTCCCACAAAGTGAAATTGTAACATATCTAGGTATTCAATTAGATCAACGACTAACATAGCGTAGGCATATTGCAGCCAAACATACTCATTTAAAGTTAAAAAACTCCAGTCTTCACTGGCTTAATAATCATCGTTCTCCTTTGAAGCTTGAATGTAAAATCCTATTATACAAAACAATTTTTAAGCCAATTTAGTCCGTCAATGAAAGTTGTGAATACTGCACAGCACCGAATCGAACTAATTAGCTCTAACGTTATGCAATCGTTGTGAAGCAGACGAGGACTCTGTACCGGGGCCTAGCTCGTCTCGGGCACAGACCTCAAATACAATCCGACCTTGGCAATTCATCGCCGCCAGCTTCTCTTCCGATGAGGACGCGAGACCGGGACCTAGCTCGTCTCGGCCGCTTTCCGATGAATTGGGGAGTGGAGCAGCGGAGAGGTGGAGCAGCAAGATTTTTGGCCTCTAGAGTATTCGACCGGGACCAAGTTCGTCTCGGCGACCATGAATACATCGTTTTTGTGGTACTCGCAACCCCCATTCGGATAGAAGTTAAAAAATAAACCAAGTGTGCACTTACTTAAAGATTGACCGAAATAAAAACTCGATGAAGAATTGCAAGAATCGAAAAGATGTGGAAAAAATTCGAAATAATCGATAACAAATACGATGTAAAACAGCAATGAAAAGGTCGATTAATTAAGTCTATAAAATTAGCAAATCATCGAAAAAGTTGATAAAATTATAATATTTTGAGATATCCAACTTTTTCCGAGCTTTCAATCTCTCCCAACTTTTTCAACACTTCCTATATATCGTTACCTTAATATAGAAAGGCCCTAACTAACATTTTTTTCAAAATCGACTTTTTTTTTTTTAGATGTCGGTAGGCCACCCACTAATACACTATTGATAAAAATGTGTGTGCTACGATTGAAAATAAAGCATTTACAACCAAATAAAAAGAAAACGAATTCATTTCAATACTACAAAACATAAATTTTAATTAAGTTTTTTCGTTCTCCTGTAAAGAAACAAAAATGTTAGTTAGGGCCTTTCTATATTAAGGTAACGATATGTATTATCGACTTTATCAGACTTTTTCATCTGTTTCAACTTCTTTCAATTTTTTTCGACTTTTTCAAACTCATTCAACTTTTTTCGAGTTTTCAACCTCTTTCAAATATATTTAGAACTTTTTCAAATTATTTGAATTTATTTTGATTCTTTCAGCTATCTCAACATTTTCAACCTCTTTCAAATGTTTTAAACTCTTTCAACTTTTTTCAACATTTTTAATTTTTCTTCGACCTTATCAACTTAATTAATTTTTTTCGATTTTTCAACCTCATTCAACTTTTTTTGAGATTTCCAACTTTTTCCGAGCTTTCAATCTCTCCCAACTTTTTCAACTCTCTTTCAATTTATTTCGACTTTTGCAACCTCATTCAACTTTTTTCGAGTTTTTCAACCTCTTTCCACTGTGGAGACAACGATAAAACAATGATTTTTGCAATACACAATTTTTAAAACGCTAGAAACTTTTCAAATGATAGGTATGCAAAATTATTAATTTTGAATTTTAAGGACATTGAAGAAACGCATAGTTTTTTTTTTTTGATTTATGGCACATTGTTATGTTGAGCTAACGAAAACAAATTCTGATATTTCAAAACGCATCAATTTGAATTATTTTAAGCAAATTTCTACACAATTTTTGTAAATTATTTTTTGGAAAAAATTATATTTACTTCAATAAATATTTCTTTATGATTTATAAGTAAAGAAATTTATAATTTAAAAAAAGAACTTGTTTTCAGCGTTTTTAAATTAATAACAAAAAATGAACAGACTCACAGCATCAGCCTTAAAATAAACGACTTATAAATACAAAGTTGTATTTGTTTGTCTAAACATCAGTAAAGTGTCAAAAATAATTAAAAACAGCTACTGTATTTCGTTACAAAAGAAAAATCATAATGTCAAGGTCAACACTCAACACTTATTGTTTTATTGAATTCTTCCGAAAACTTTATATTTCCTACGTTTTGCTTCATTTTTTATTGGTGAGCTCATTAATTTTCTATAGTCTCGGAAATAAGCAAAGCACCTAAACTCAACACTTAAGCTGGCAAACTGACATCACTCTATCTCTAGTCATATGTAGGCTTTCGTATATAATAAAACTTCCATAAGCTTTGATTAAAATGCATTTAATAAAAATGAAAACTGGTAATAACTGTAATTAGTGTTAACAACAAAAGCTTTTAAATAGCAATCAGAGTTTTATGGATGCTGTAGAGAGAAAATATAAGTCCACATGATTTTAGTGCAGAAGGTTAATGTAACAATTAACAATTGGCCACAAATTATAAATGTAGAAGACGCCTCGCTGTGGCAAAGTGAAGATTTCTGCACTATTAAAATTTTTATTTGTAAAGGCGGAATTGAATTTCAACCAAATGGAGATGAAGACAGTGTTTTGCAATTAAAATAACATTAAGTGAAATTACTTTTTTTTATGAAACTTTTATTTTATTTCAGTAAAATTTGATCTAAGGCAAGAAATTTGTTCAAACTTAGCGCTCATTTCATGCCAAAGGAGAAGACGAAGAATATTTTGCAAACTGTTTTCGCAAGAACAAAAAACAAAACTTTGAAGAATTTTTATTTGGCCTATATTTTAAACCGATTTGCAGTTTAACAAGCAGAAGAAATCAGTGACATTCACACGGCTTATGAAATAATATGTAAGCTGACAGGCAACAAAATTGGCCTATGAATAGCAAAAATGCGATAACTCTTTCAGATGATCAGCTTATATGTTGGAAATATATTTTTAGAGACAAACAACTGTTCATGTCCACCCGTAAACCTTCGCAGGCGCAGAGTTTATTGTTGCTGAGGTGCTGAAAGCTTCATTGGTAACATCGCCTACCACCTGCTTCCTATCCAATTCTTAATTCGGGAAGAAGAAACTTCGTGATAGTGTTAATTCCGTTCAAGGTTTTAGCAAAAAATGCTCCTCATCAGAGTCAATGAAAAAAATAGAGCCACTTATCCGAAAACATCCGGCTGGTTTTCACCCAAACAGATCGTGTATTGATCAAATTAATAGCATCGACCATGCAATTGAGCGTCTAGGATTCAAGATCATTAATCTTATCAAAGCTCAATACGAAGGTTTCAACTGTACAGCATTATGTATCGGGAAACTTTCTGACCATTTTGAGGCTGTCGCAGATGTGCGCTAAAGTTGTTCGCTGTCACCAATATTGGTTTTGATAGTAAAACAGAGCTCTAGACTCTACAAATCGTGATCGTGGCACTCAGTGTGCGTCTGGGAAACCTTGCTTATGCCGATGGTATGTGTCTTCTAGTAACCAAGCAGCCCTACATGCAAGCAAAACTCACTTCCGTCTGATCGTGTTCGGAAGAAGTAGGCCTATAAATCAACAAAGATAAGGCCAAAAGCATTTTCTGCAATAGTTTCATGCTTGGCGAATCCAGCATACAGAAACCATATAACTTCACTTATTGAGCGGTGTCATAATACCTGATGGCGGTACCAATAAGCTGATTCATGCTAGAATCTACAAAGCAAAAGGCACCTTTGCTCAGCGAACTCGAAACTCAAAATCTTTGTTTTGTAGAATTATAAAAAGTTGATGGACCACATCTATCTCCAATGTCAAATTATATACCAGGTACTGTTAAGAACCATTTCCCTTTCAAATAAAATGGCGAAAATGGAAATGGATTAGAGACAAATTGCGGATATCAATAATTGAAGTCAGCCGAGAGGCACTAGAGTCGAACCGTAAATCATAGTCGAAAGGATCGATAGAGCAGCGAATACGTGGAGAGGAAATGTTGGAGATAAATGAAGCCAATCGCTACTGACCGTGTACTTTGAAAGAGTTTTGTGGAGGCCCTATGCTCCGTGATGAGATAAATGACACATGACACATGGACTTATTTTTTGACGTGAAAATGGGCTTTGTAGAAATAACTATTTTCTTAATGTTAAAATTAATACAAAATAATTAAGAGATTTCGTAGAACATACCTTACAACCTTCACATGTAAAAGCGCCAAAATGAAATCCAGCTGCTGGCTCTCCACATACTTTACACAGCTGGTTCATCTGTTTAAAAAAAGAAAGTATATATGAAAAAAAAATATTTCTATAAATTAATTGAATTATAGCGTAACGTATTTAAGGCTTATTTTAAACGGAGAGGTCGAGAACAAAGGGCTGTGATTGAAAAAAAGTAAAACAGAACTAAAGCCTACATACATATGGAATTAAAAAAAAAAAGCTCTAAGGATTTTTTTCCTTTTGATGTTTAGTGACTATAAATGACATCCCAAATAATTTCCCATTCAAAATTTTGTAGTAACTCAACTTGTCAACTTGCTCTATTATTTTTTTTTATCGGGGAACTGAAGCAGAGGTTTTTGGTAAAAACTAATGTGATTAAAAAGACATTTTAAGCCGAGTAACATTTGCATATGCATGAAGTCCTTTTTATTACAGTCACCCTCTCATTGCTTGGCATTTGGCTAAAGTGGCCACTTCGTATCCCGCCTGCTCTCAAAAAAGTCAAGTTGCACGTACCCTTAAAATTTTTATTTCCGGATACAGGAGCGTCACTTCACCAAAACCTTGGGGGGGGAGGGCAAGAATTATAATTCCACCACTATTAGATGGTTTTATTGAGTTGTTGTTTTGTATAATACCTAGTTTCAGATCCTTGGGGGGCCAGTGCCCTCTCCAACCCTACCGAATTGACGCCACTGCCCGGATAGCCTCCAATGATGGTGGTGGAGGGGTCAGGCTAGGAATGCATTTGTATTTAAAGTGCATTTTGCTTCCGTAAAATGTGTACGCGAAATAGAGGACAAGTTTAAGACACGCCTTAAAGCTTATGATTTTTTTTGCAAAAAACTAAAATTTTGTGAGCTTTACTTTGCATTAGTGTTTGTTTTTGCAATATATTTATTTGAAAAGCTTTATTGTGTGTTAATTCTCGTTTGTTTTTAAAAACATATCGCCATACATACGTAGCAAATCTGCAGTTCGCTGCTTTACTCTACTGGTCTTCCATTCCTTTCCCTCGCTAATATGCACACATGTCACAACAACAAATTGACAGCACCGTTTTGACATGTGAATAGAAATCACTTTGTTATTGTTTTTATTTTTGTTATTTGTTGCGCATTATTAATTGAACAACATTGATAATTTCTGTATCTTTTTTTTCTACTATTTCGCCTCGCGTAAAGTTAATTAATTCACAATAGTTGCTACATTTTGCGCTAAAAAGTCGGGCGCTAGATGGCGCCGGCAATGCTTAAGTGCATGCCGCACGTTCACTTGGCGCGTCAAGCGTGCTAGAAAGATACGACAGCAGGTATAGAGACAGACAGACGGTAAGATAGACAGACAGGGGTATGGACATATAGTGTGAATGACCAACGTGGTGGGTTGGCTTGTAGCGCTAAAACCGCTTGTGTGGTGTTTTTTTATTTCTTTATTTTTTTTGTAAATTAAAGTTGTTATTGCTTTATTATTATAAATTTGCAGTAGCAACAATAAAAAGTGAATTTTGTATTCATAGAAAAAAAAAATGGCGTCTGGTAGGTGGTCTCTTAATGTTATGGCTTAAATATTAGTGCATACATTAGCAATAACTGGTTCATACAAATGCAGTTTTATTGAACAACAAAAACCTTAGATCAACCCATTGCCAGGCTAAAACCGAAGTCTTAGGGGCCCCTCGCAACCCGTGGTACCAGAAAACCTCTGGTCAGGTTTCGCAGCAAGCTATTACCAGTTTAGCTCCATTCAGCTAAAGACCAGCCTCCTAACACTCAACAGAGTCAATCATGCCTGCCTATTCGCCCAACTGGCTATCACCCCCTAAGCCCCAATTACTCTCTACTCCAGACCTCTTAATTGACCACGCCTCCTACGTCGTGTGAAAACCTCCCCGTCAAAAATTTTCAGTAAATAAATGAACTCACTGGAAGCAAGCACACCTCCACTAGTATGTATGACCTCATAAAAAGGGCAATCACACAACACAATGTGTCCTGAAGTGCCGTCCCACAATCGCAATCCTGGACCTCACCGAGATCCCTCTTATGCAAAAATGCATTGAGGAAACTATGTCCCGTCAGCAGGAAGCCCAGAAAAAGGTTAAAAGCAAATTCTGTGTTATTTCCCACAAACGTGACATCCCAAATGAAGCCGAACATCGTCCTGCCTTTCCACTGTTAATCCATCTACCCTGCCAACCAGATGTAGCGCATTCATTCAAGAAAGTTTTACGTTCCTTTAAACTAATGCCACCAATGACAACAGTATCTAACCACCCATGCAATCCTATTTGATGCAATCCTATTTGAATTTTGTAGGCAATACGGCAACGTATTACTTCCAGGTCCAATAGAAGTGCTCCCATGAGCACCTGCAAGGCAAAGAGTACAATATTATTTATAAAAACACTGTGAAACAAAATTTTTTTTGCAAAAGTCTACTCGGATCTGACACTGCGGGGTGAAAATATAGGCCAAAACAAAAAACCATTTGCCTCAATTTGTTCAAGTTGGCTCAAATTTCCGAGAAATTAACATTTGAATTTTGCACATAGATTCATTTGGTTTTTTCAATATGTCTCGTAAGCAAACTGAGTTTTATTGCATCTGGTACTGAGGTTTTGTTCGTTTCTTCAATATCTACAACTTTCAATAACAAATCAGACCTTTTGGATGCATTTTCGGCAATTTAGAGCACAAAATTCCCAATAAAAGAAAAATTTTTTCGTCTAAATGTTATATGATTTTAAAGGGGATAAATTGAGTTTTATAAATGTGTTAATAAAACTTTAGAGTAATAACGATTTCTTTTGGAAAAATAACGGTTTTTTGAAAAAAATCGGTCCGAATTGCAGAAAAGTCGTAATATCTCAAAAACTACGAGCCGGATTTCGAAATTTTTCAAACCAATATTGTAGCTTAATATATTTTCTTTTCTTTCATATGACATATTGTGGAAATCAATGCATGCGTTTCTGACTTATATAGATTTTTAGAAAAACCATATCCGCAACTTTCGAAGGTAATATCTCCGAAACCTGATCCGGGCATCACTTTTTGATTCCATATTTATTCTTTGAATTCAAAAGTACATAAGAAAATATTTGGCTGGAGAATCCAATGCACACACAAAGAGTGACTGTTTGGTGCGGATTGTGGGCTGTACTTTTTTGGAAATGATGGCAAAAGAGCCGTCACGGTCAATTAGGTGCAATACAGATGCATGATATATAATTTTTTGAGGTTGAAGGTAAGGTATATGGACGAACGACCTCTACTTTCAACAGGATGGTGCTAAATACCTTACAAGCTCTGAAACCATCGGTATTTCTCACGTAGTTCCCTGGCCACGTGATTACCAATTAGCCACAAAGATCTTGCGGTGTAAAATCGTCAGACTTCTTCTTTTGGGGTTATGTTAGGAGTAAGGTCTACGCTAACCACCCGCAATTAATACCAATTATCAAAGCGAACATTGATTTCACCATCACCGAAATAAAGCTAAAAACAGAATTGGGACGTGCGATTTATCGGATGTGTCAAATCGCACCAAAAAATAGATTTTGTTCTATTTCTCTGCGATTAATTTTGCTAGTGTCAATTTTTTACTCACTACAAACGTATGGGAAAAATCTGGACGATATTGCACGTCCCAATTCTGTTTAGCTCTTAAAGCCCCATATATGCGAAAGAGTGATCGCAACTTAATAAAAAAGAATGTAGGTCGAGCAAAGCAAAAACGACTCGACCATTTGACAAATATTGTGTTTCCCATGTGCCTATGTTCTTTATAAGGGAATACAATTTTCAAACAATGGTTCGTTTTATTCAAAAAACAAATTCCTACACCTCTTGTTGAAACATCCAACCTTTAGATTTTTATGAAGATTTTAAGAGAAATGATAATCGAACAATATGAAATATGACCACAGATAAAGAAATAAAATAATTCCCAAAAAAATAAGTGAAATAACAGCCAATGTTTTTGCTACTTATATTTTATTTTGAAATAAATCCTAAAATTGTATGTACATTTTTGAAAGTTATTCTATTACTTTTTTTGAAACTTATTGCATTAGGGGATATTTCAGAGCGCCTAGGCATTTGCCAAAATGTGAAAAAAAACAACTAAAAAAACTTATATTTCTATTTATCAAATGAACTCTAATCATAAGACAATATTAGGCGACTTAAAACGTATGAGTAACAAATTGTTGGCTTGCAAGATAAACAAAATATTCAACTTTATGTATATATGTCCTCCAAAATTATTCATAATTATTATGTACATAAATAACTTATTTCATAAATGAAATGTCGTTCAAAACTCTTTCAAGCATTGACAATAATTTTCAATCATGCGCATCTTCAGCTACAGACTGCCAGTAACGCCTGCACACATCACTTACTTACAACATTGACGAGCACTCGTCAATGCAACAACAGCGCGATAACAGACACAGACATTTTCACAAACCAATTCCATTAAGGAATCTCACGATTTTCTGGTGTCTGATAATGACGCCTGTTATTTGGCAATATATTTGTTAGGATTCTTCTTCTGTTGAATGATTCCTTCCTCTTATACTTTTACACTTTTGCAAAGTGCAGGCAATCGCAATCGTTGCCCATTTATTTCACTTTTTGTGAATTGAGGCAAAAAATATAAAAATTAAAAAAATTATATTTCTTTTTCCACTTCTACCTCTTTAGCAATTTCGTACAGCACGGTGAACTAAAGGATTTTTTATGGTGTGTCAATGTGGTTCTCGTTATTGCTCCGAAAAAATGTTGTTGGCTGGCAGCAGTAATGCTGTTGCTGCAATCTAGATCATTTGCCAAAAAACAATTGTGTGATTCTTCATTGGCTGCTCTCTTTAGCTGTTACTTTGAAATTACAGTTCAGTTAAGCTGCTGTGAACGACGTTTACATAATCGATTGCTTGGGGAGGAGATTTCAGGTCTACATCATTGATTTTAATACAATTTCTTTACGCTTCTGAACACTCTAACTTTTGAATTTGTAGTTCGATGGAGCTTGGGGATTCTTATTTTGATATTTGTTGTAACATCATTCATTCTGTTTCATAAATGCAAAATAATTTTTTGATCATCACTTTCTTTTAAAGAAGTTTTTAGAGTTTGACAAAAGAGTTACCTACACCTTTGAGTCATTTTAATGTTTGCTTGAAAATAAATGTTGTTTTGAAATAAATATATATATTTTTCTGTATAAATTACGTATTTGGCTCATTTATCTATACTAATATATATAAAATTGCTTATATGGAATGGGTTTGTAACGCTTTGGCGCAAAGTATACTGAACCGATTTTAATAATTTATTTTTTAAAACAACGTACTTGTTCTAGAAAAGGTTATTGCATACTTGTTTTTTTTATTTTTTTTAAAGTTAAATATCGTATTTCCAGGACTAAGTTTTTGCAAATCTCATAAAAAAATTGTCGTTTAATTTTTCGTTGCTTTTGCTTAGGTTGCTTTTTGAATTCTGTGTTATTCTGTGTATTGTTGTTTTATTGTGCTTCTTTGTACCATTTGTATTTGGCTTCGAAGCTCAAAGGACAAACTCTCCTTAAAAATGTTGTTTTACTTTTGAAGAGAAAATGAAATAAGAGAGTAATTTCACTATGAAAAAAAAAACAGGAAATGCGCCTGCGAAGCCGCATATATATATATATATATCCTTTTCGTTTGACTATGAATAATATATACAAATCAACGCCAAATATTATTAAATTTCATGAGCTAACTTCAGTGAGCCCCCATTCTCATTCGAGTATTGTGCTGCCCAGCATCAAATAGACACAATTTCTGATTGTTTGGTCATGAAGTCATAAATCAAGATTGCATTTTCTTGATATTTGTATGCGCGCCTTGCTGCAGTAGTGTCAACTAAATGGAGTTAAGCTCCGTTTGCTTTTTCACCTGAACTGCAGCATTACTGCTGCTACTTTTCTGTACCCACTCCGCCCATCTTTTAGTCGAATTTCATACAGTTTGCATCTTTCATCTTCAATACCAATAGCAGCAGCAGTTCAAAGAGTTCGGTGTTAAATTGATTGACATTTTGCATAAATGCCTCAGAAATACTTAACTATAAAGTTAGACGATATTTGCATTTCTATATATTTTTTTTTTGTTAATTTTTCTTTGTTGACCAACTTGCATTTTCTGACACCAAGAAGCTTCGCAATGCTTAGGGGTTATTTTGACATGCCAGCTTTTGTGACGTTTGATCGATTTTCCACTTAATAATGCCTTGGAGTCTTTGCATATTTGTGTGGAACCTTTTGTACTGCTGATGTTTTTTGTGGGAAAGTGTTGGATATGCAAAATAAATTTTAATAAATGTAATTAAAATGAAATACCATTATTATGAATTAATGGAAATTAATTAACAGATTTTAATTTGTCTGAGCAAATAGAAAATATCGTCTATCGTGACAGTGATACTCGTAGTTTTTATCCAATTAAAGTTTATATAACATATTTCTAGTTCAATCTCTTCAATATGTATGCTGCTTAAGTCTTAATTCTTGCCAACAACAAGCTTTTATGCCAGCTATTAGTACTTAGTTTTATTGACTTATCTGAGGAAAGGCTGTAAAATAGGATTTTATAATGTAGCTCAAAAGTCAACTTTACTGACAAGTCTCTTAGCAAAATCTTCTGACAAACTGAAATTGCAGTAAAATATATTAACTGCCCAAGCATACTTTTGCTAAAACTTTCCCAACAGCTACAACAACAGATGACCACACAAACACTTCGTACATTCTGTGCCAAATTGCCTGTCCACCCGAATTTTTATAGTCAAAATACAGCAACGCCAATAAAGTTACACGTTGTTGTTGTAGTAAAAGAGAAGAAGATCTAAAAATATTAATAAGTTTCGCACGGTTTTCTTGTAAGCGCATGCGCGCCTCCAATTTGAACCTGTAGCGCAACGAACTGAACTTGGCGAACTCTGTTCATATGAATAATAAGGCGATTCATGAACTTGCACTCATAAAGTATCAATAAACTCTTTTCTTTTGGCGATGAAAAGTAAGCGAACAAGCGATGAATGCAGAAATTAAGAATACAGTCATTGCTGCCAGACGATGGCGAAACTTAAGCATATTGATTAGGGTGTTTCTTTTTAGAGCAACATATTTTTCTTTACTCTCGCCTAAAAATGTACATAGTTAAGTTTATTTTACTGTTAAGTAAACCAGCAATGATATTTAATTTTTTCCATACAAATAAAATATATTTTTACAGCATTTTCTTGAGCTATTTTCAATTTCTGAATAAATTTTTATAATTTTTTTTCATAAAACTGTAAAAACTTATGATTTTTGAATCTCTTTAACGTCAATTTATTTGCTGAAATTTTCACAGAACTAAAATATCATTCTAAGCTACAAAAAAAAAAAAAAATACAACAAAAGATTGATCTAAAATGAGCCACCTTAATATAAATACTTATGTATAAGATCTAGGGTATGCATTTTCATAAGAAGTTTTTCGCAGGATGCATTTAGTTTAATAAACTGATCATTGAATAAAGGAACAATTCAAGCTGCCCACACTTAGCATTGGAGAGTATAGTAATATCGCAAGGCTTAAAGACGAATTAAAAAAGATTTTACCAAAAAATATATGTACTTCAATGGTATGGAAATTACTAGTAAGTTAGTAAATATTCTTCTTATCCAGTCATAAGGCAAGAAATATTTAAAATCAGTTCTACATAAATTTGCGAATATCTCTCTTTATCTTTAATGTCCTTTATAAATTAGTTAATAGATTATGATATTTCATAAAAAATTACCCAAAAAACCGATGGCAACATATTTTTGGGACAGGTTTCGACAGTGCAACCCCATATGTTATATTTAGGTCTCTTCGAGTTCTATCATTTGGCATACATTTCGAGCTGTAATATAGTACTACACTTATCCCTCGATTTGCGTGGTAGATAGGTTTTTGAAAAAACCGCGTTACTCGAAACCGCGTAAATTGAGTGGATTGGTTTCAAAATTTAAAAATCGCGTATAATGTACATAGTATGTACATACGTACCCAATGAAAAATTAGAGGTTATATAAAAAATAATAATTAAATAACACAAATACCACTCAGTAATAAGTTGCTTAAAGCGCTTCAAAAATGTATTAGTTGCTGAACGGGGCTAATAATGAAAGTTAACGATATGTAAAAAATAAACAAAACACAATAAAGTCAAATTGAAGAGCTTTAATTACACGGTTAGAAATTTTGGAATAAATTTTCATAATTTTGGGCTTACATATTAAAATTCATTTTAAATACTATTTTGTATTAAAATTTATTACTCGTTTTTATTAAGGTTTAAAAAAAAATTGTACGATATCTTCATTTCGAATGGGATTCGAACCAGGTTCACTTTTAATACAATGGTTGCATGCGCAGTTTAACGACATCAGCTGTCAAAAAAAATCATGTGATAAAGCGTTTGTCCTTTGCCATAGAACATCGGTACTGTTTCCTGGTGAACCTTGGGTTCAAGGATTGACTTTTCGGCTGACTAGCAAATGTCTTTCCATCTGTACGCAGTTGATTTATCCCTGTCTCTTCAGTCCAAAGTATATTTTTCCAAAACTGGACATCCTTTCTCCGATGTTCCTTGGCAAAGGATAAACGCTTCATCACGTGATTTTTTTTTTTTGACAGGAGCGACTTTTTTCTAGCAATACGCCCATACAGATTTGCTGCATTGAAACGTCTTCCTATTAAGTTCTGTGACACGCTAAGCCCATATTCTGCATTCTATGACAATAAAATGGACCTTCATGACCAGAAACATACGGCCAATATCATCAAACCCTGGCTTCAGCGAGAGAAAATAAGTGTTTTGGACTGGCTAGTTTAAAGTCACGACCAAAATTCCAAAGAAAATTTATGGGGTGATGTAGAAGGCAAAACTATGGAATAAAAATATCAAAAATTTTAAAGATTTGTGGACTGCAGCTCAAGAAACTTGGTGTTCATTTCTAAGGAGAGGTCTTAAAGGCTTGTGGAGAGCTTGAGCCGAAGATGCGAAGCGTTCATGCAGAAAAAGGGTCTTAGTACAAAATATTAAATATACCTAATCATTTACATGCAGATTTTTTTAGATTTCAACATTGAAAATAAAAACATTTCCAAATTTTAGTATTTGTGCTATTTATATGAATATTTCATAATGGCTATGTGAGCCATTTCTTTTAAATAATTTAAAATTTTTTAATTTTGAATTCAATTTTTTTTGCTAGCTGAATTGGTAATACATAAAGCTAAATTTATGTATCTCCATAGTTCTGTGAAAATAAGTTCATGCCAATAAAATTAATTTTTTTATACTTAAGAAAATGTGTGCTATTTATATAATTATGGTTGTATACGAAACATCGTCATATTATGTATGTTGGCGTGTTTTTAACTGAAAAACATGTCTTATACTCGTTTTTAACTTAAAAAAAAAAAAATTTAATTAATAGAAATTTTGAAACCGCGCAAAAGAAGTACCGCGTAAATCAAGGGATAGGTGTACTTTATTTAAAATAACAAAATTGGTCAAAATTCGGTCATTTTTGGTCATCAGTAAGGGCTTTGGCAAGGCAACCCTGTTTCGTTAGTTTCACCAAAATGCATAACTATCTTTCCCGTATATCTTATCATGTAAACTTAGACACTCAAGTTTTTTACAGCGAGCTCTTGGGCTATTAGCAGCGAACGCCCTAAATAAATTTTTTTTTCTCTCATTTTTTTGTTCGACAAGTTTTCAATTTTTGAAGGTAAATTAATGCAAAAAATTAGTCGTTGAAACATAATGCCTAAGCCTCTGTTATGCTGCACTTAATAACTTAATCAAAATACTTAATTTCTTCATTGCAACTTAAGAAACTTGTAAGATAAAAAAATACTGTTACAAAAATAAAAAAAAAACATAAAAGTAGGTAACATACAAATACAAACTAAAAACCCTAAAATGACAAAAAAAAAAAAACATCAACCGTAAGATGCAACCACATGAAGTCAACGTAACGTTGAAGCCCAGAAGTTCACTTCAACATTGAAATTGCAGCATTAGTGAGGCACCTTTAATAGCAGCAGTAACGGCAGCATTTGCAAAAAACCACCAACAAATAAAGTGATGCCAAAGTAGCAAAGGACAATTGTAGCATACAAAATGAAGCAACAACAAAAACAATAAACTTATAAAAACAACAGCAACAACAACAACACAAAACAATCAATTCTGCATTACTGGTAGAAGAATACGATCACAAGCAGAAGAGAAACAACAACAGAACTTAAAGAACAGTTAATGTTAATATTAAATAAACATTAAAGTCATTGGCTAAAATAAAATTGAAAAAAAAAAAAAACAAAATTGGAAGAAGTTAACGCTGCCGCTGCAAACGTGGCTTATTATGCGCGACAGCGACGTCAGCGAAATCAGCAGCTTCGCATATGGGTTTGGTATATCACCATCAGTAACACAACACGGTGTAGACTTTGACTAAATTTAAGAGATTTTTGTCATTTTATCATTAAATTTTATGGGATGGAAATTTTGCCATGTTTCAAAAATGAATGGAAACTGCCCACACGCGGTGTTTTGACATAACATAAGACTGCACCCGACTCTATACGTTGCGATTTTAGTTTAGGGGAAAAGTCGCTAAAGGAACTCATCGATTAAATACTATATTTCAATTGTTATATGCTATTTCAAGCAAAAATATAAGCCAAAAAAAATAAAAAATTAAGAAAAAGAAAAAAAACCGAGTTCTTGAAAATCATATGTGCTCAATTTTAAAAGTATTTTGTAGTACTTTGAGTCTTAGCTTGAAACTAAAGTCATAAGTTGCATATCAGAGGCATTAGTGGTCAATTATGTCAAAATAAGTTCTCATTTTAGAGACGAGCTTATGTGTTTTGGCGTTATTGGCCCTTTTTGGGCACTGATATTGACATTTATAAATCAAACGTGAAAAAGCAATCGGAGATCCCAAAGTTCAATTTCTTTAGTTTTAATAAATAGTCCAACGCCTTATTCACATCGACCGCTCTGGAAATTACTACGGGACATATGACAAATTTACTAACATCAGTCCAATGCTCACAAATCAAAATCCTTGAAGTGTTTTTGGAGCTTACGTGCTTCGGAATTACTCCGAAATCTATAAATAATTCTGTACTGTTGTTTAATATACAATTCCATATTCCGATCCACTTTGCACAAAAAAATTGCTGCTCCATTACATAAAGTTTAGACCACCTTCTGGTGGCTGTCGATTATTTTTTTAAGTCTGGTACTTGTTAATTAAGTAAAGGTTACGGTAAATTTTTTTTTTTTTAATTTTATATAAGTACCATAAGAATGCCTAACTGAAATCGATTTACTGGCTTCCCTACTGGACGAGATTTTCTTTCGTGTACGGCCTTGAGTGCTATTCAAATGTGGACCGCTAAATTTCAAAAAACCCTACACTGTGTGTTTAGCTCACAACTGCTGCTGCATCTTCATTTCATGTTGTTGCTCCGTTCTGCTGCAGCTGTTGTTGGCACTATTTTACCTTGGCTTCGTGACTTTTAAACTTGTTGCTTTTGTTGTTGTTGTTGTTGTTGTTGATTCCAATATTCACTATTTATGCTGAACTTGCTGCTACACTGTACAATCGTGAATTAAACATTTTTTTTTTTCTTTTTCTGATGAACCTTTTTTTCTATAATTTTGCACTTTGCTTTTGTTTTAGTATGCAAAAAAGCAACAACAAAAGAACTCAAATCCCATTTTTACTGAATTTTAAATCGTTTTGATTTGGCTAAAGGAATTCAAGTGCAAGGTAGATCATGAGGAGACGTCATCCTCAAACTTTGATTGCTACCCATCTTCTGCTTTGTTGTTTTTTTTTTGCATGTTGTCTGCTGCTGCTGCTGCCGCTGTTGTAGGAGTTGAGTCAATGGCAGATTCAATGCCTGGCATTTAAATGCAAAGTGTCTTATTTGTTTTTGTTATTCCAGTATTTTTATTCCTTTTTTTTGCATTACTAAAAGGGCAGCGTTTCAGTAAAAAAAAGGGCAAAGCATGACTCAAGGGAACCAGTTTTTATTTATTTTTATTTTCATATGACGTGCAACACTGGCACACTGGTTACTGTTTTCTCAACGGTAGTGGGCATGTTTGACATGCTGATTTTATGTTAATTTAGTTATAGACATGATTATTGCTGACTGTTGTTTAATATGTAAGTGGAAATAATGCATTTTTACTCTTTCACAAAAAAAAAAAAAACATTTAATTTTTTTGAAGTCGATTTTCAGCAGAGTGAAATGGATTAAAGCATTGAACATAAATATGTAAATAAATAATAAATAGTTAGCTGTCGAGAAAGTCATATCCTACTAACATTTAAAGTTAAGTAGAGATCAGACTTTATAACCCACTGCCGAAAAAGTTCGGGCCGACAACTGCAGATTTAAAAGAGCGGCAAGCTTTCGATGGTAAATTTTTTTTGAACGACCTTATCTTAGTTCTAATCTTCGATTCTAAGAATAATTGTATTTTTAATCCAATTCCCAGCAACTTAAAATTTTGCATTGAAAACTTAGAATACAATATTTGGAAAAGATTATTTCAATTCAAAAGGAATAGCTTTGCCTCCGACACCAAACCTTCAGACTCGAAATAAAAAAGCCATGGATTGCCGACGGAAATTTGCATTCAATTACCGGTTAATTTAGCATTATCTCAAGACTCTGACGTTTAGGCCAAGGTCTGACGGTAGAATCGAACTCAGCAAACCCAAACTACCCTCAGTAGATTGACATCATTCGATGTTCCTCGAATTTCATTGCACACATGTTGTTGTCGATGCTTTTGACTTTTAGCGATTGCTTAAAGTTTTTCGATCAAAGTTCAACTTTCATTGACTTTTCGACGTTTTTTTGGAACGTTTATACTAACATGATCATTATTTCAAAAAATCCTTGAACAAGTATCTAATTTTTTTGATACAGAAAATAAAAGAAATTAAAAAAAAATTCGTCCGGTTTGTAAGAGAACGTCCCATGTACATGAAAATGGAGATTAAGATAAAGTGGAATAGGCAGTATAGTAGTTACAGTATCTACTCATTGAATTACGGAAGATGGCAAAATTTTGCAAATTTTCTATTAAGCATCGAATAAAATTAAAACCACGGAATTTTTCAATTATTTTTTTATTGAAACATGTATTGGGGGTATTAACCGTTATTATAAAATCTAATATTGGTATCTACACAATGTCTATGTGAATGTGGCAGCTGCCAAAGTAGTATATATCAAAATAATGTTGTGTTTGAAATTTGATATAATTGATCATTTGAGCACTTTTCTCTTTTGGGTTTTGTTTTTTGTTTGTGTTATGATTCTTAACTTATTCAGAACACAAGGTGAAGAAAAGTCATTTACTAATTTGTTCAAAATTACACCATTATGCTACCAAAGCAGCCATTTTATAAGCTAGAACCGTTATAAACCGACACTAAAATAAAGGATATTTATGATGTTCAAAGGCTGTTGAAAAAGGTCAAGCTACACTGTAATATCTTAAATTATTGAAATATCGAAGTTCTCTGTGATAAACATCGCTAAAAGTGTGAATATGCCTACTTTTTTTGAAATTTTCCTCCAAATAGTCGTCAAAATTAACCAAGAAAACAAAAAAAAACTACAAAAAATGACCAAAAGATTGTGCAGAAAACCATAATGGAACGAATTGCATCAACGCAATCAGTACTGAACGACCTCAACGAAACTGGAGTCGATAACGCCAATTTAAAGACGTCCTGCCGACGTCCTGCAAAAAAGCTAAAACTTACAAATGCTATGTGCAAATGGAGGCTGTATTGGGCTCAGATTCCGCGTAACACTCATAACGACTACTGGAATATAGTGACTTACTTTAATTCAGTTAAATTCAGTGACGTCAACGTAAAATTCTCAGAAATTTTCTTTTGAATAATTTCTTATTTTTTAAAGGTAATTTTTAGTGATGAGTGCCTGCTAGAAGCAGTATCCCAAAGGGTCAGATTTTCTGGCAGAAGGCCTCAAGAGAGATACTCAGCCAGCTGTCTAGTTCCTACTACGAAAAATCCACCGTCTGTTATGATTTGGAGCCGCATAACCTCCGAAGGATCAGGGCCGATATAGTTTTTTGATAAAACAATAAGCTCCGAATAGTACATTAACATTTTCAAAAATGTTTTGCTGCTCTACATACATCGAGACATTAGGTCATACAAGATGAAGCTCCTCGCCATACGTCCAGAGCCAATATGAATGTCTTGAGCTCTTTAAATTTAGAAGTTTTGCCTTAGTCGGGCAATTCGACGGACTAAAATGCAATTGAGAACTGCTGGTCTTATTTAAAATCACTGGTGTATAAACAACAAAATAACACCATGGCTCAATTAAAAAAAAATATTTGTGATGTGTGGAATAATGACCCATCTTTAAAGGAAATGATAATTAATTGTATATAAAGTATGCCGAGCAGAACAAATGAAGTTGCTAAGTCCAGAGGTGGAAACACTAAATATTAATTTTTTTTTTAAAAAACTCTATGAAAATATCCAGAATACATGTTTCAAAAAAAAAAAACAAAAAAAAAAATGCATCGTATTTATTTTATTTGAGGAACACTGAGAATTTTTTAATATTTTTTTAACGTCCCTAATTCAATGAGTAGATACTGTACTTACTTTGTTTGAAGCAAGTGCGCTTGACTGGATATCAGTTCAAAACTCGAAATTGATTTAATAAGGAAAATTAAATATTAATATATTTTATTATTTTGCCCATTTACAATTTTCAAATAAATTTTTTTGTAGTTTTATTTTGATTGCCAACAATTTACAAATTATATGATTAAATAAAATAAATATTTTGAAAATATATTAAGTTCATTCTCTTAAATTTTTGCTATAAGTCAGTGCCGTAATATATGATACAATGTCAGAATCATATGACATTGTATCGAATATTTTTTTGTAAACTTGTAGGCTATTTTACATATGTTTGATTATAAGTCTCAGTAACTTCTAAGCACCTACAATGTAGGTCCTACATATTTTGTTTTTTGTTTCTGTTAAAGTTTTTTTGAAAAACCTAAACTTCTTAATGAAAATCAAAGAAATATGAAACTTTCTAAATACTAAGAAATGCCGAAAACATAATATGCCTCTAAAGAGCTCAAGGCGACATGAAATTTTGCGCCTTAATTATTCGAGAGATACAAATGAAATAATTTGTCATATTTTAAGCTGTAGCTGATTAGAAAAAAAGCGGTTGCTAATAATAAAACCAGACTAAATCAATTTATAAAAAATATGATATCATAAATAAAAATAAAGAGCAGACCTAAATTAGTGAAGCTTAAAAGAGTCACAACTAACAAAAGTTTTTTTGTTTAAGAAACAAAAAATATTATGTTAAAAAAAAAAAAAAAAATTTTAAGGCAAGCAACAACAGTGGTAGCATCTTTATAATTAATAACAATTATTAATAACTGTCATGTTGGCAGTACGGCAAATCATTAACAACAGCAGCAACATTGAGCAGTAGAAGCAGTTAATGTAGTAGCAACATGTCTTGCTGCTGCTGCTGTTGTTGCTGTCATTTGTGGCTTATTTGTCAAAACGCAGTCTAGTTAAGGTTAGAGTTTTTTTTGCTCTCTCAGTATAAAAAACTAATTTTTCAAGTTATTATAGTTCGCTACTTCAAACAAAAGTCTCCATCTAATTTGTTGTTTTATCTGTATACTTTTTTTCGCTAGATTTTAAAGATTATAAATGTTTTAAGTGGCAAAAATTAACATACGAGTATGAGATAAAGATCTAAGGTGACTTTTTGTTATGGTGAAGAAACAGTAGTTTTATGGTTTAATTTTATTACATTTTAAAGTGTGTCCAATTAAATAAAATTAGAATATTATATTGTATAACTTTGTCATTTATAATTGTGTACATAGTGAGATAATTTAGAAATAAAAATTGATGTATAAAGTATGTCATTTTATATTTTAATACTCAGCGTAATTTTATGGTCTTTTGAGTTTAATAAGAAATATGTTTACTTATTATATCGGCATGTTAGTTATTATTTGTCATGAAGCTGATTTTAGTTATAAATGTGTTATTAATGCCGTTTGATTTTTTGAACCACCTTCTTCCGATCTGTGTAATCATTAATCATTATTACTATATCTGGTTTATTTATCACGTTATTTTTTTGGAAGTTGTCGTATTATTTGTGCAAATATAAACAAAAATAGGTAAAAATGAACTTTGGATTTTAAGTCAAAACATGAGCTATTCTGTACTTTTTAGTGTAAAAAATATATAAAATTCTAATCTTTTCGAGTAACGCAAACATAAAAACTTCTCTCGATATGCTCGCCAATACTCACGTGATGCTTTGTACTTTTATTTCTTTAAATATCATGTCAAACATAGCGATTTAAGTAAGTACATGCAAAACTTTTTTTTCCTAACCTCAATCAAGTTTTTAAAATAAACAAACAAAATAAGTCTTTCAATATATCTTCACAAACATATGAAAAAAAAATGCTAACAATGAGGATAACAAAAAAACTAAGCACAATTGACACTTTATTGTTGCATCTAACAAGGGATTATACATAGATAAAAAAGTTGTGTTGATCAAAGCTTGCTTATTTTGTCATGCAACAAAACAATATAGACAAAGTCCTTTTCATCATCTAGATGATGCTCAACACAAAAGTTGCACAATGAAAAGGCGTTCAAACAATCAGACCGAGAAATCAACTCAACAGCACAAGAACATACAGTCAAGGTTAGTGGTTTAAAAAAAAAACTTTACGCAGTAGCGGATCTAAGGGTTGATCACGAGGAGAGCCTTACACTACAAAAAGGAATTCGCGTTATTACTAAACTCTTGATCTTCATTTAATTAAGTAAAAGCCAAGTCATTTTTAGGGGGGTTTGGTCCGCAATCTACTCCCCCCCCAGTAGATCCGTCAATGAATGTATTTAATGATTTGCAGAAAGTTTCTGAAAAGGGATAACTCATAATTGACTATTCCTTATTTAAAAAACGCCGAATGAGAACTGTACGTAGGTACTTTATTCAGTATAAGACGCTTGATTTTGAACTAAATTATCTCTTTAAAATATTCATTTATTAATTTTTATTGAAATAATACATAGATGAATAAATTTTCTAAGTAGAAATGTAAACACAGAATAAAATGAGTTCATTGATGATAACCAACAATAATTTTCACTATCCTGGGATGCTGCCATGTCGATATCTCCTCCGTCAAATGTAGGGCCTACAATATAATCTACTAACATGGATTGAGACTAGGGTTGCCAGATGGGCTGGATTGGTCTGGATTGTCCAGATTTTTATATCAAAAACTATGTATTCCAAGCGAAAAAATTTGTGGAAATTTATTTTCCAAATTTAAAAATGACGAAGTGAAAAACTTAGAAAATTGAATCAATTTATTTTTTCAATTGCGATAACCAACGCTTATTTTGAAAACTTTCTTAGCCTTTTACATAGCTTGTACTCTAGAGAAAGAAATCGGATGTTGATAGATCTCATAAAGTCAGAACTCATTATAAGATTAAACTGTAGCGAAAATTGTCAATCATTTAACAAATTTTTAGAAACAACAAGAGGAAGCAAATCGATAGAAGCAGTTTGATCTAATAATAAGTATTTATGCGCTTAATTTAACTTTTTTAAAAAATTAATTTTTGTTTAAATTAAATATAGGTCTATGTTTTTCTGAAGCTCAGCTTGGGTTTTCTTCTTCTTCAAGATTTTTTATTTTAAGTGTCCATATAAGTCCAGATTTTTTATTCCTATTTTTTTAAATGTCCAGGTGAAGCACAATTTGAATCTGGCAAGCCTAATTTAGAAAATATATAGTATAATATAAAAAAAAAACTAAGTATGGGTCGAAACGAGACCCACCTATATCCATCATCCAAAATAGGTTTCTCTTTAATATATGATTTTTTAATGATTTTCCTTTTAAATGCTTCGATTATTTTTCGTTAAAACAAATCTTTCAGAAACGAAAAGAATAACGAGGTTTAAAGAAATACAAATAAATGCTCAATCTCTTAGACCAATTTCTTAAAGATCAAACAGTCTTAAACATTATTTTTTATCAATCATCATACACATAAACATATATTCCTTCAATATAAACAAGTGTACTATGGATTTGTCCACAAGCAATAGACTACAAAGAACTTTATGAACGAAATACTCTTTTTTTTACTCTAGTTTTTATAATATAAATTTTGTTCTAAGTATGCAGTTCATTGTAATAAAAAATGACAAAAGACCTAACATGCAAATTAGAGCGTGTGAACTTTTTTAATTCCATGGAAATTACTTTTTTTGCAATGAGTGCTTATTAAGTTGGTTGATAAAAATTGTTTATATGAATTTTAATCTCTAAATTGATATATTGCGAATTAATTAAAAAATTTCTTTCTAAATTTCAGCCAAATGAGATTTCCAATGGGACTTTGTATGGGTAAGCTTAACATTTTTTTTAAGAACCTCTCTAATGCTCACCTCGTTGCCTAATTGTGTGCTTTACTTTGAAATAAGTTTTTTTCACCCCACTAAGTCCAATTATTGGACGGCGGAAAGTATTCACTTCGATTCTTATCGCGATTTTGTATAATCTCGACATCATAAAAGTGTTCGCAAAGGTCCATTTGACATAATAGCTTTTTTGATTGAATTATGTGAATAAATTAAACCCCAAACGTCGTCGAGTTTACGAATCAAACTCATATTAACTTTAATCATCGATTTGCACATTAATATTCGATTACACGACATAAGTTATCGATGTTTGGTACTAATCGGCGATTAAGAACAAATCGCGGTTTAATTAACTATTTAATTGAAATAAGTTATCGGGCCTAAACCATTAACTATGAATATTAAAGTTTTAATTCGCAAGCTTCTTTAGTTTTTAAGATAAAATTGCATGATTTGGACGTCTAATGATTTGCATATATATTGTTGACATTTACATTCGTTGCTTAAAACGCTTAATGAAAAAAAAAAATTACATGTCACCTACATCCACTTCGCAGTTTGTATAAAAAGCCTCACAAGAGATACTTGAACGAACGAATTCCTTTGCTTTTCGATTTTCAGCATAATATTTTAGAAGGGGCGTTCCACTAACCGTATACCCTGATTATTTGAAAATTTTAACTTCAAATGTTGATTGGTTGTCTATATAATATTGGTCTATATAATATTGTCAAAAATTAAGTTTTATATATTTGTTAGTTTAACATGTCATAAATGACTACATTTTTTACACATGAACCCTTCAGTTGGATATGCTTATTTAAAGCAGCGACCGATATCACGGTGGGCTTTAACCAAGTTTAAATGACAATGGGGAATTATTTGGGATGTTATTTATAGTCAATATACATACATCAAAAGGAAAAAAATCCTTAGAGCTTTTTTTTTTAATTCTATATTTACTGTTTTTTAGTAATATTACATATACATAGTCCGAGAGGCGACCGACAAACCGTTGCAAGCATTTTATAAAATCTGAATTTTTGATATTATGTGACATTTGTTGTGTAAAGAATAACCTGCCGTCAGTCAGCCTGGTTCCTTAGCGTTTGGTGCGGGGGTAGATTGAAATTGACACGTCCAAGAACCCTGACAGATAGCTTCACAACACAAATTTCAGCACTCTAGATAGTCGAAGTCCAGAGTACTGTTAGGTCAAACTTTGAAAAAAACGCAATTTTTGCGAAAACAGCCGAACTCAATTTCGAATGTCTCTGAACCTGTTCAACCATTTTCACTGTATGATATCTCATTTTGAAGTGTATAAAAATGTTAACAATGTAAAGTATTTGCAAAGTTGTCAAACCTATTTGTGAAAATGCGGAGGCTTGAAATTGATTTGAGACCCATAGTTTCTTTGGCAAAGTTGCTCAGAATTGCCCGTAGAATATTTTCCTGCCATACCCTTTTTGAAAAAAAAAAAAAAATCGACCTGCCCTAATAGACAGGGATATTCAATTCTTTTATATTAAAAGAAACATTTTTCAATTTGATCTTTCATCTACTACAATGTATGATAATTTATTGTAGAACATAAATAAGCAGATATACATACATATAGTTATTAACACAAGTTTAATAGCCACAATTTACAGACGATTGAACTGAAGTGAGGGAAATTTATTTTTATGTCGTTTTACTTTACGAGCAATAAATGTACAATGAGCCTGTATTTAAAGAACTGATGGTGATTCAAAGTTCTTCCTTATTACCTCTCAAAAAATGAACTAAAAGCTATCCACTTAATATCTAGCAAATTTAAGGAAATTTTAAATACATATTAAAATTAAAGAGTTAATACTTACCCAGCAGGCAATTGAGCAAGGCCTTCCTCGGAGAAGACCTGCTAGCACTGCTGTGATTGTGAGAACAAAATTTTCATGGAAATAAAAATATGTATACTTTTTTTTTTTATTATGATTTTTGTTTTTGTTAAGTAGTGAAATTTTAACTAGCCGAATAGTTACACTCCATAGAGTGTTTGTTTCATGTTATGTTGTGTATTCAATGTCAACTTATAAGGCAAGAAAACGTCACAACAAATAAACATTAAAAATTTGAACGCAAGTGCAAGTGAGCTGACGTGGATAAAAAAAAATTAACTCAGAGCCTCACTGCGTATTAAAATTTAATTTTTTTCGAGTACTTTTATCACTCTTCCTACGGGCCTGCTTAAGAAGGCCTGTTTTGTTGGGACATTTCATATAAAAAAGAAGCTAAGTTTGAAACGAGGTGGCAAGGCCTTAATCTTACCAAGGAAGGTCGACTGGAAGCACTACTAGCTCCTGCCCTTGTCTACTGGGTAGTTTTGCATTCGAAAAAATACAACGAACGTTACGATGAAAACAACTAACTTTTTTATTTTCTGTCAAAAATATTGTAATTAAATTTTCAATTATGAGAATACGACTGGAAAATTATTATCTCTCTTGTAAATTTGAAGTGTGTTGTTGAAGTTAATTATTAGTATTTGTATGAAAAAAAAACCTAATGCTTTTTCTGGAACTAAATCTTCAAAGTTGCTTACAGCGTCATCTTCTTAAGTAATTTCTAGCTCCCTAAATGAACAGATTTTCTACTTTTCACTCAACTTTAGTTATTTACATATATATAAATAACACATTCAACTGACAATCACAAAGCATTTACGCTTTATTTGTGCATTTTTTTAAACCAATAAAAGCTATTGTCACTTTGTATGAGGTATTGTTTATAAAAATCAAATTGTTTGCTGCGGAAATAGTAAATAAGGATACTGTCAATTAAAAGCAGAAGAAAGAAAATACTTCATATTTACACGATGTGCTTTGCATATTAAAATATCAAATGTAAATATTTTGCTTGATTTTTTTCAATGTAAATAACGCCTTTTATCTGCGTCAATTTTTCAATGCCTTTAAAAATGACTTTTTTTTTTTGCTCTTTACATGATGTACATTTGTGTTGGTTGGGAAATAGAAATAGAATTAGAAAAAAACTTCTAAAACTTATACAGGGTTAAAAAACGGCTAGTGGTACTTCTAAGAAATATGTGTATAAACTACTTAATGAAAACCACTCATTTTATTGCTCTAGCTCAGTTATTCAGAAAGTTATGAGGTTACCTTTGTTCTCAAGTACTTCTATTAAACACTTTGTATCGCATACGGTGTTCAAGATAAGCCCTCCGCTCCCAAAGAAATTTTTACGCACAATGAAATAAGGAATCTAATTTTTTTTGATGGTAATTCGCATCTGAACCATTCTGAAAAAAAAAACAAGAAAATTATAATAAAAACCTTAAAAGAACTTAAAGTGTTTTACGATCTGCATATTTTTCAGCTAAGCGAAAAATGACATTTAGTGTTTAAATTGACAATTTGAGGCTGAATTATCTTTTAATTTTTTATAAGCTTTAAGCTTAATTTTCTAAGAAAGTTTTTTTTAAGTTTGTTAATATAAAAACCCATAACATTTTAAATTATCATTTGTTTTGTCTGAATATAAATTTATTTTATTTGCCATATCCCTGGCAAGTTAAAGTTCCCTTATCCAGATCACAATTAAAAAGTGTGTTTTTTGCGCATATTTTGTTACTTAGTGTATAAATAAAACCAAAAAACATCACATATGTATATGTGTGTAGCCAAAAATTTATTTCTTTAAATTTTTTATTTAAAGTGATTAGCATTTGCTCCTTATAAAAGCCCACACACAAATACACGTTTTTTCTTTAGCATCATATATGATTAGTTGCTTTAATGCCACAACTAAAAAAAAAGCTTAGAGCGCACAGCTTAATAACAATTCAAAATCAACTTAATTTGCATTACAAATGATTTCATAGCCAAATATTGATGAAATACTACGTCAAATAGCGTTTAGTGTACAACAAATCATTTTAATGAAGATCATAAAAAAAAATTAAATATTCTCATGCTACAGTTTATTTTGGCCAAATATAGAAAAAAAGTGTTACCTCAGTATTCATGGCATAGACACGAAAAACAAATTCATTTTGCTTTGAACTCAATAACGACTGTCTATCGAAAATCTTGAAATATTAGCAAGAGCTTACTGACAAAATTGCTCCAATTTGTTAACGAAATCTTCATCTTTGTGGCCTTAAGATTTCTGCATAAAATGTTTTTAAATATTAAACTTCTTCGTCAATTTATCTGCTGTCGGCACACACAAAAATGTTACTAAGTGTTTCTAATGAAGATTTCTCTGTCAGTCGCGTGTGTGTGTTTTAATTTTTTTTTTGTTTTGTATGTATGCGTGCATGTTCGTGTATGATTTTTAAAGTGTTTTTGTATTGATGGCTTAAGTGTTGCCACTTGGCTATGTGCACCACTTGTGAAAAATTTTGTTAGTTATAGCAGTAATTGTATTGTAGTAAAACTGAACTTTGATTTCAGAGAGTTCGTTGCTTAAGTCTTTTGTTTGAATTGTAACAATTCAATTAAAATACGCGGTAAATAAAAAGTTTTTCACATAAATTGCATTTTTTTTGAAAAAGTACTTTGATTAACAATATATATTTTTTTTTAAATATTTTGAACTAAATTTTTTTTTATGACAGCTACAAAATGTGTCATATGCAAATTGTTCATATTTTTCTCAAATATCTGATGACTAAATTTACATATTTTTGTTAAAATAATATGTCAAAATATTTTTAGTTTTTAATTGCCAAGATAAAGAAATACAAACAACTTGTCCGCAAATTTAGAAATTTAATATGCAAATACTTTAGAAACATGCAACATAAAATCGTATACATAAATAAATAAATATTAATAACAATTCATGGTAGATGCCACAAAAATTTGACACTGCCAAGTTCAAATTTATCTTTCAATTTAGCTTATAGATCTTAATTTATTGCAATTTTGTGTTAAAAAACCAAAGCTGAAATAGGAGCAACAAGTTCATTTCTTAAATATATTATTTATAATTTTTATTTATTGTTATTTTCTCATATATGATATTAAGTTTTGTGCATATTTTTTTTGTTTGTTTCAAAAACCAGTTCATTTCTAAGTAAGATTTTTTTTTTTACGAAATATTAGCACTTTTTTTATAAATGAAATTTAATAAGCCAAAACAACAACGAAATTATCTATGCATCTTAATAGAGCAAATTAAAAACGCCATACAACAGCAGCAGCTGGCTCTTCTCTGTGGTTGTATCATCACCGTTAATAAATTTAAATATTAAATTTAAAATAATAAATCAATTGTATTTTATTTATATGAAATCTTCGAACCGGTTCAATTAGGAGGGTTTTTGTTTGCGGCTTAAAAACTAAAACCAACAGAAGAAAAAAATATGAAAATATCAAGTTCAACCGTGTTAACCTTTTGACACCTTTTTTGGTTCAATCAGGAAGTACTTGATTTTTTGCTAATTTTCTAATGCGGTCTGCTTAATATTTTAATAATAAATTTTAAAAATAAATGTTTAAAGTTTTCAACCAAAACTGTCGTTTTCTTGTACGTAGTTGTAAAGGCCATTAGTATGTATACCAAACTATTTATAATTTTTAGTGTATAAATTTCCGGGCCGAAAAGGCTACCACTTGGCCTACAGACTTCAGATATAAAGTTTAGTGCCGATCGGATAACACTAAGGTCTGCCCACATAAAGTGTGTTCTCATTTTTGAGCGTTCTATATTCAGACTTTAACACTATTCAATCAGCACCAAGTCTTATATGGAGCTTTGTAGGTTAAATAGAAACTTTTTCGGCCCGGAAATTAAGCGTTAAACAATTTTCAGTTTATGCCCCTTGAATGGTGTACTGTTAACCCTAATGAGAGTCCGTCAACGTTTTACAGCTCTTGCATTAATTTTTATTGTGTACATATATGTTACCTGTAGCTTCGCACGCGCACATCCCTGTAATCCTTATCATCTCATTCTATATTCTCTGCTCAAAAGTAACAAAAAACCCATTTAAAGAGAGTGAACACCTTTTCCGGCCACTGAGGCAATATAGAATCGACATCCAATTGACAAATTCATTATTTTGTATTTGATGTATTCATTGAAATTTCTCAACCAATTTTAAGCCTGGTTGGGATTCTTTAATAAACCCCTCACTTTATCTTGATTTAAAACTTTGGAATCTCTATAAGAATATTCACTGGAAAGTTTCAAAAAATGTATATTATTAATTAGTGCCAAGTTTTTTACTGAGTAACCTCTATCGTAAGTAGTACGATCATCAGCTTGAAGATCGAAAGCTGTGGGACCTTTCATATACCACTTATAGGATAGCTTTCTGATAGAAACGCTTTAAAAGACATTTAAAATGATAAACAGTAGAACCTCTGTAAGTCGAACTTGAAGGGAGACGCCAAAAAATTCGATTTAAAGAGTTTTCGACTTATGGAGGACTTCGACTTCGACAATAAAGTAACTTCGCTATAGTTCAAATGAAGTCACGTGTTCATAAATTCCTCTATCATTTCATAGAATTGATTTATTGTACATATAAGTAGGCTTTTACATTGATTTCTAAGAAACAATGATGTACATTGTCGGTATAGTCTTAAGTCGATATCTTATTTTTCTTCCAGCTATAGAAGTAATTCGTTTCAAATAATCGAGTTGTAAAAGTTGTATGATCAAACATTGCTATGTTCGAGATGCAAAAGTAGAATTTATTTTTTTGAGTTATAGAGGGAAAATATGCACTGATTTACTTGTAGATTTTCACTAATTTTTTCGACTTATAGAGGGGTTAGATTTCGAGCAACGGAGGTTTTGGGGCTTGAAGGGAAGGCAACACAACATTTTTTCTAGTTTGGGAGGTTTTCGACTTATCAAGGTTCGACTTAAAGAGGTTCCACTGTACAATATAATGTTTTTCGCGAGTATTTTAAATTTGAAATGGAGCACAGTTATAGGTATCAGAAAGTATAGCAAAATAGTTCGAAGTGTGAGGTTTCTCATTTACAATTTTTTTTTTACTTTTTTAAGCATTTTTTGTAACGAAACATCTCAAAAACTATAGGAGATAGGATAAAAAGTTATTTGATCATTTTTGTTAAGAAATACTATAACTTTATAAAAAAAATTTTCTCAAAATATTTTGTTTTCTTGTTTTGTTTTTTTTTGTAGTTCCTCAATCAATCCTAAGAATGCATGTGCTTTCATATCAAAATTCCCGCCATAACTTTGGAAATTACGAATTTTTTACTGATGACACGCACCATGTGTTTTCAACATAAAATTCGACAGAAATTTTTTTTTGCTTGTAATATTATTTTCAATCAATCTTAAGAATATATCAGCATTCAAATCGAAATTCTCGACATAACTATAGAAAATATCACACAATTCATACAATTAGATTGGTGTGCCGCCCCTTCAGAAAAAACTCATGGCATTTCTACCATCAAATCTGCAAATGCGCACAAGTTCAAAGCGGCACATTTTGGAGCAGTTTTGAAGAGTAAAAACAAAGTTAAAAAAATATAAAAAAAGAAATTAATACAAAAAAATTTTTAATGGCAACATAATAAAATCATTTAAATCAAGAGTGAAGTTTATTTTGAATTTATCAAAAGTTCATATGCTAAATGCCATAACTTTAATTGGGCTTGGTAAACTAAGCTCGTACATGGTATCAAAAGTTATGGAATTTTTTAAAAAAATTTGAATTTTTATTTTATTGTACGTGAAAGCAACTGCATTCTTAGGATTGATTGATGAATAATATATAAAAATATAAAAAAACTGAAGATATTTTGAAAATTATTTTTGTGAACAAAAAAATTTATGTTTAGACAAATTTATTTATGAATTCTTATTTTTCTCCATAAAAATAAAGCATTTTTAAGCAAAAAAGGACCTTGGTTTTTCTATTTTATTGCCCATAGTTTTTGAGAAATTTCGTTGCAAAAAATCTTCAAAAATGTAAAAAAAACAAAGTGTGCAGTTATTAAAAGAATGACCGATATATATGAAACGATATACGAATCATTATATTCCTGTAAATGTTAGCTTGAAATCGTCCACTAAAATATGTGTACCAGATAATGTGGGATCAATCATGATGCTTAAGTAATATTCCTCATTTACCATTTGTCCTTTTGGAAGATTTATAGAGTGCATCACACAGCGGTAATCGAATAAGCTCATATTCGTATACTTTTTACACATTATAGTATTTTTAATTTATATAAGAGACAGGCCCGGATTTATCTTACAGGCACACTAGGCCAGTGCAAATATTGGGAACTTTGAAAATTTTTTGAAGTGTGGTAATGCATTATAATGCATTGGTGATGGTGAGAGTTACACAGGGGGAAAAAAATGCGGATACTTGAAATGGTCGCCCCTTAAACTACCTAAAAATGTTGAGAAGTAAAAAAAAAAAGGGGTCTTCACTTTTCATATTAAATTTTTTTTCCCATATTCACCAGTGAAGAAGGGCGGTCATAAACGTCGTAAACTTTCGAGCTTTTGTGACAAAATTGAGTTTGGTTCAAACTAATAAAAATCAATTCATTCATAAATATTAGTCTAAGATTAAAACATCATTGATTTTTACTTTGATTGTAGAACGTTTCAGTATTTGTAAAAACGAGGCTTATCTAGAGATTTCGACATTTGCTGGAGTAGCCTTTTATATAAGAATTATTAGATATCTTGTCGTGCAAAAACTAAAGAGCAAATAAAAAATCTTGTGGACATAAGACGAAGTGTATTACTCTAGTAACGGTTATATAACCGTAACCAGAGTACTACACCTTGTGCAAAACTGAATAAATAAAGTTTTTTTTTCTCTTTTAAATTTTTTGGACTTGTTTCTGTTTGTTAAATGAATAAGTAGGTTTTTGAAATCTAATTTCTAAATAAAGATTACAAAAATCGATCTTTTCTTATAAAAATCACAACTGGATTAAAAAAATTTAAGTTATTAACAGCTGATAAAGACTTAAGTTCTGAAGACTTCAGTCTGTAAGAATTTGATTTCCAAGAAATATTTTTACAAAATTTTGTATAACGAAAACTTGAACTTTAAGAAAACTTAACTTGAGATAAAGTTCTCAAACATTATAAAAAAAAAGATAATAAAAAAGATTTATTTCTCTGAAAGCTATGAGTATACGCTTGGAAAAAAATCGATTTTTGAATGTTAAAAGAAAAGTGCGATATTTTGCGTCAAAATTTCACTACCCAAGAAAAAAATGAGTATTTTAAAAGAGGCTGAAAGAAATCAATTACTTAAATTTTAACGGTAAACAAAATACTGACTAAAAAGTCTTTTGTGCTTATGAAGCGAATATATCGTAGTCCAAGTTTATTTTCTTGCAATATGTAAGTGTTTCATAAGATTTTCGTAGATGCAGATATCCGCTATAAAAGATTATTTGAAGACGATAAGATATTTCGTATGAAGAAGGAGTCTGGATAGATAATAAATATTTTTGCTTACCCTTACAATAACTTTTCTTCGACTTAGCTTAATCCTTTGTTTATTTTTGAATTTTTTTTTCACTTTGTTAATTGTAGTATATTTCATCCAATATGAGCGTTGATTTCTTTTTTGAAATTTTTTTTATCTTCTCTTAATACAATTCTATTTTTTTCCTCTGGATAGATTATATCAATTCTTGTTTACATATATATAATTTTATTTTACATAATTAATTTCATGTTAACTTTTTTGACTCCATTTTTATTAATTTTTGAGTTTTCACTTTTCAAAATTTTAATTTCTTTTAATTAAATGCCACTTCGGGAGTCAAGCAGGTAATAACAAATTTTCTTTATGAACTTTTTTTTTTCCACGTACCACACGAAATCACAAAACTTTCTTACGCTCAACAGTAATTTTGACGCCAATACGACTACAGTTAGCAACTATAAAAATGATAAAACGTATCAATGATAACAATTCGCTATGACGCATGCGCGACGGATCAAATGGAATTTTCCGACAAAGCGGCGGTAAACAAAAACAGCAAACAAAAACAGCGAATCAAAACAAAAAGCACCAACTCACGCGTCTGATGTCTTCGCGCAATAACGCTTATCAGCGTTTGTGAAAAAAACGAATTCGCGTGTTGTTCAAATTTCTGATGTTTTGCAGCGAAGCGTTGAGACACGACTGAAGAACAACATGAAAAAATTTTGTGACTGCGCGAGCAAACATAATAATGACGTTCGCGATGATGATGATCTTCACAGCCGCAGTGGCAGGCGCAGGCGCAGTAGTAGAAACACCAACTGAAGATGCTGCTAAAATAATGTCATAAAGAATGTTACGAATGCGCATGAGCAAGCAAACGCCAACAACTGCAATGACAACAACAATAAAAAAAACAAAAACGGTGTTAACAGTATGACTTGTGACAAAACACATCCCCAGAGTTGTGATGCACCGCATGGTGGTTAAAACTGTTAACGGTTAAACTGGCTGCTTAGCTGCTTGACGACAACATCATTATCATCAAAGAAGTAACGTCATTATCAACAGCAACATTATTATTGCTGGTACTATTAGTATTTCTGTTAAAGTTGTTCAGCTGTTGTTCGTGCTGTTAAGCACATTTTCGAACACAACATAATGTTGTTCGTACTGTTGTTACGTTTAGTTGACTTGAATTTCATATCGAAAAGTAGTGGTGAAACTTTGGTGCGCTATAAATGTTAATAAAGTACCAGTTCTGTTAAAGAGCTGTTATTTAGCATTTTAGTTTTGTGCTGCTTAACAGTATTTCATTTTTTTTTTGTTGTTTTTATTTTATTTTCTCATAGCTTTGCATGGTGGTGGATTTTTATTTGCTTTTATTGTTGTTATTCATACAAATACTGCAGCTGTTGTTGTAGTTTTTGTTGTATTTTTATCGTCTGTAGTTTTTGCTCTGCTTTGGTTGGTCGAAATTGAATTCATTTTTGTTTGATTTTTTTCTCCACATTTTTATTTGTCTTACACACTATACAGTTAGTTTTAGCAAATAGTTGTCGTAGTTGTTGTTATTGCTGTTGTTGTATTTGTTGTATACAACAGCACTTTATATGCATACAACAATGAGAAGGCGTACTTTAGTAGCTGCCATATATTTTAATGCATAGTTTTTGATTTAGTTATGTTTTTAAAACAAAAGACTTAAGCTGCAAACTTGATACACTGTTTTCAATAAAAAAGTGAAAGAGTATGTATTAAATATAGTGACCATAGCATAATCTTGAATGCGAAAGTTGTACTAATTATATTTGCTTAGTAAAATTATAGTCCTGCTCGTTTTTCAGCATTTAAAATGCAAGGGTAGTTTGATGTCCTAGATTCCTTACAAAAAGTCAAATATTCTTTGAACCTTATTGGTGATGTTGGAAGAACTCTTTTTGACGCTATTTCGTGTGATCCTTGGTTATTTTTTAAAACAAATTTCTATACGGAGAGAAATGTTGGAAGAAATTTAATGTGTTTCGAACAAAAGTAAGAGAAGGGAGAGGGTTTCTGTATGAAGAAGCGATCAGAGTTTTAAGTAAAAACTTATTAAAACTATTTATTTTTTCCAATAATTTAACAACACCAAGCCAACAACAAAATTATAAATTTTTTAAAGCAAAAAATGATGCTACGTGTATGGTCTAAATTTTCGCTCTTGTTTAAAATATTAAGTTTTGCTTGATCATTAATTCATAAAAAAAACGCATCTTAAAATTATGAAAAAATTATTTTCACATCATCAATCACTTTGTGTTACACAGCGCTTACAATTAACCATAGCAACCTGATTTTGAACTGTTTCCCTCAATAATCGAAAATGATTGATTTTGCTACCATTTTCAGTAATATTGAAAATCATTCAAGACTTAAGTTGTTGTTTTTTTGTTTGTTTGTTTTTGCTTTGTTTACAAACCCACTGAAAGTTGTTGCTGCCGATTTTAACTATTTTTCAATTTCATTAACAAAAAAATATTTGTGGCATTCCCTTTCCCCCAGTTTATGAGTTTTACATAAAGTCGAATAATAAAATGTAAAATCAATTAATAAACAGTAGCATAGCAATATTAATCAGCGAAAGTGGTTCATGTATTTTTATGTAAAAAGAGTGGTTTGAAAAAAGTTAATTAGCTTTACTTACAGTCCCCTTCAGTATATTCAGAATTATGACATTTAAATATAAAAACAAAAAATTATTTCCGTTCTGCAATATTTAGCTAATTTAGAAGTAAATGTAATTGCTGCTAAGTTCTAAAATCTACTACAAGCGATATCAAATTCAAGATTGAAGAGGAAATAAAAACCCTTCAATGAGATGTCGTTTTTATAAAAAAACATTTTGTCCTTCTACTATGAAGCCATATTAGTTTAAATTTTGACTATGTTCCTAAAAGCACATTAACCAAGGTTGCCAATAAAAAGATGGAATTCGCGACAAAATTAAAAAAAATTCACGCAATGGTAAAAACTTAAATTTTCGATGTATCTTTTAAGGGCTTGATACTATGAGTATAATTCTTGCACTGATTCGAAGGCTCCCAATATTCTTCTGATTTAGTTCAAGACTAAAAATAGCAATTGTATGTTATAACGCATTCAGCTTTCAGAACCTTATAAGGTGAAGTCTACTTTTTTCCGTGAGCAGCAAAAGTAAGCTCTGTAATAGTAAAGAAATTAACATCTACCAGTCTATGATTTCTACAACCAAAATCATTTGATAAAGTAATGGATTTGTGTGATGAAGCATTAGGTAAAATGTAAAACGAAATGATATTCCTGGGAAAATTATAAATTTTCGAATCACCCTGATTATTCGGTTATTTGATTTATATCGATGGGAACTTAACACGGTGGCGTAGTAGCTCTATTACCATTCTTTTCATAGAAGACTTGCTACAAACCATTGACCGAAAGGGTATCAAAGTGGTAGTTTATACTGTTGATGTTATTTTACTTTTATTTGGTAAGTACTTAATTATACAAAATGACACTACAAACAGCGGACTGAACTCCAATCTTCAAAATACTATTCCTCAAGTGTTTCTTCTACTGCTCTTGATATTTACATCATTTAGAGCCACTTGAAGTTTACGCTAAAAGAAGTGTAGCGAAAAGCGCTATTCGACTAAGGAATCTGGCTTTCAAGAACTGTACCTTGTGCAATTTGCTAGCTACAAACTTCATAACTGGATTGATAATATAGTTTCTAGTCTTATGTTATAAATAAAATTTGAATTGAAAATACTTGCAAGAAAAAGTTGGACTCCCAATCTGAAATAAAAGAGAAATTCACACTGACTGCTCGAAAATGATGACTGATGTGAGTTGTCACTGTGTGTCGATCCTATATTGAAACCATTGTTACTATACTTCCGGTATAATGTGAGAGCTGCATACAGTTTTAATATTTGTGGTATAACCGCATTACGCACATAAATAAAATAATCATTTATTTCATCTATTTGTATGACACTTTCTTATACGTAAGCATACTGAAAGAGTAGGTCTTACTGCCGTAGAAGAACTTGGTAGAAGTCTACCTTTCACTATCTTTATTAATGCCCTATGCTGGTTCATCTACTGTTTTGAAGACATCGCTGAAAAAGTTTTAAGCCTTTTTGTAGCTTACTAAAATTTCTAAATGGTTTCTTTAAATTGGTAGAGTAATTATAAACCGGATATTTAATAGGCCAAATTGTGCCCTTAATTACATATCCGACTTTTTTGACATTTTTTTTTGTTCCATGAACTTTCTTAATTTTTAATGATGTAATTAGGTCCCCTAAGTTCAAAAAAATTTTTGATAGATTTTTCTCACGGTTAGTTTTTTTTAAAAGTTTTTTTTAGTGTATTTTAAGTGTATTTTCAGTATTTAGGCTATATCTCATCCAAATATAAACCGATTTTGTTTGAATAAATTTTAAAAAAAGGTAATAAAAATTCCCACAACTCTTGTAGAGGAAAGTTTTGGTTTTAATATACAGGTTACGAGATAAAAGCTGACACATTTGAAAAAATAGATTTTTTTTTAAAATTTGTATCCAATAAAAAATAACTTTAAAAATATATATATTTAAAAATACATAAATTTAGCTCTTCAATTAGAAAGAGGAAACTCTTCAAAAGAAAATAATACCAAGGTTTTAGTGTAAATTGTCATAATTTCATTTTACCATTTTTACCCATTTTACAGTTTTTTCTTATTTATAAGCTATTAGTAAGTACAGTCATACAGTCAGTTGTGGAAAATTTTACTACCTTTCTTTCAAAATTTATTCAAACAAAATCGGTTTATATTTGGATGAGGTATAGCCTAAATACTGAAAATACACTGAAAATACAGTAAAAAAACTTTAAAAAAAAAACTAACAGTGAGAAAAATCTATCAAAGATTTTTTTGAACTTAGGGGACCTTATTACATCATAAAAAAATAAGAAATATCGTGGTGTACAATAAAATAAAAATTGTAATTTTATTAAAAAATTAAATAACTTTTGATATCATGTACGTGTTCAGTTTGCCAAGCCCAGTAAAAGTTATGGGCATTTTGCATAAGAATTTTTAATACAATATGCAAAATAAACATCACTCTTGATTTAAATGATTATATTATGTTCCCATTAAAATTTTTTTTGTACTAATTTCTCTTTTTATATTATTATAATTTTGTTTTTACTCTTCAAAACTGCTCCAAAATGTGCCGCTTTGAACTTGTGCGCATTTGCATATTTGACGCTAGAAACGCTAACGTGAAACATAAGCGTCAAATGGAATTTGAGTGCGCTCGTTTAGTTAAATTTATGTGTTTTAAAAAGAAGAAGAAGAAGAAGACAAAAACAAAAAAACAAAATGCCAAATGAAATAAAAAAGTCACCCGCCTAACCTGGTCGGTATGTCGGTGGTTAGGCCTTTGTGACTGATGATACCGTCGTCTTTGATGACGACAACCGCACAAATAACTTGAAACAGCACGCTCCAGTACTGCGCGTATATATAGCAAGAAATATTTAGATGACATTCCAGGGATTGTCAGTCACACACACAAACAGAGCATATGTGATGGCAAAAACTGAACTCTGTCAGACACTTTGGAGCGCACGTGAAAATGCGCAAAGTGAACTTAAAATATCGTAAGTAAATAATGCGATGAAATGTAAATTTTATGTTATTTAAAATCTAGGAATCTAAAGAGCAAAATGGAGCATCAGGTTGAGCTTTTTAGCTATGTTAGGTTGACTTTTTGTCAAGAGCTTATCAGTGTTATTCATAGCATTTTTGAGAAATTTTTTACACTAACTAAGCCTAATAACTCTCTCAATAACAGGTTTTACCTGTAAGAGCGGAAGGCATGTCCATGAACCGATTTTCCTCATTATCAATCTTAAAATATTACTCTTATGTGCCTTTTGAAATGCCTAAAGCTTCCGCTAAACCTCTCGGACAATTGACGATCTTTGATAGCCTTATAATTTTTTTTGTGACGATTTCTGGTGGTGCTATTGAACCTCCTTCACGTGAGTCGTCTACAAGGCTTATACAACCACTTTTAAATAAGTCCACTTACAAACCATTCTTTTTGAAGGTCTAGATTAATTTAAAAATAATTTGACTTATTTTTCACATGCCCAATATATCATTTACTAGGTGCAGCTTGACGTGACGCTGATCAAGAAGATCAAGAGGTATCTTTTTAAATTCTAAATAAAAGACATAAATTGCACAAAATTTTTAGTTATTTTTATTGAAAATTAAAGTTTATTGCTTCCGGTTGAATTTCCAATTTATTGATATCCCACCTATAACAAGAGAAAGTCCAACAAAGAATCAAATTTTTATGCCATGTAAAATTTAAGAATTAGCCAAGAATTTGTTTTGAAAATTTTGATTTATAAAATGCTTCAAATATTATTTTTAATGAGAAATAAATCAATTATAATTTATTTCAGCCATACATAAAAAAATGCTTTGCACCTTTTGCGAATATCCTATTAAAATCCTCTCAAAAAGTCAACTTCTTCGCGGTGTCATTAATTCTTGGGATAAAACAAGTTTCTGCTTAGGTTTTCTTTTATATTATTTGTTAGCAAAACAAATTATTTTGTCAGCTTTGAACAAAAATATGCAAATTTCCAAAAATTTAAGCAGAAAGAAAAAAATATCCTGTATTTGAAATTTCAAGATGTCTTTTAAATATAAAAAAAAACAACACATAGTGATTAATGAGTTCAACACTTAATAAATGATGATGATGTTGAGTAGCAGCAGCACACCTTTGCTATGATTTTTGTGAACTGACAACAGTTGCTGGTTTTTTTTTTCTAAGGACAAGAGAAGAACTTTGCATATAAACAGCGTGTGCATTCGCATAAATGTCGAGCAAATTAAATTAACTACGCTCAACTAAACACACTTGAGTAATATCATCAACAGTAACAAGAGCGCATTTATCAATGAGAAGGACATGTGTGTTGTCCTGTGAGTTCATTATTTTTTTGTTACGCACCCTTCCTCTTGTAACATAGCAGTTATTTAAAGTCACGCTTTGCCACTTCGCAAAAGGATAATTGCTGATCCTGTTTAGAAGTGAAAATTTTAATAATAAAATCATTTATTAAAAAGATTTAAAGCAATTTTTTATTGTTCTGTATACGTGATATATAACATCTTTGTGATGATCTCGTTTCTCGTAGCTGACAGCAAAGCGAGCTCTTCAATATTGTGGCAAAAACAAAATGCTTTAAGTATTATGCACACGCATAAAACTACAAATTGTTGCGCTCGATTGAATGTCCTTTTTTCAATTCAAATCATTCCTTTCAACTACTTTGAAATTGAAAGCCAACGTGACATGCATTGAAATTGAGAAAAATTTCATCAGATTTGTGGCTGTTGCTACTGATGCTGTCAGACTTTTTGGCATTTGTGCATAACTTTTTTCTCATCTTTGCTGCTCTGTATTGTTTTCTTCCACGTTTTTGTCGTCTTTTCAGTGTTGCCAGGAGATTTTTTTTTTTTTTCAGTTAAACGCTTCCGTCAGTTTGCGCTTTGTGACGGGCTACACCGAAAAAAAACCTTACTTCGTTTAAGGAAAAATGCCTAAATGTAAGGAAAAAATGTCCTTCAATACGAGCTAAAGCCATGGGTTCCTCAAAATAAGTAAGTTGGATTCCTTAGTACAAGTAAATGTTGCTGTTTTGAAATAAGGAAAAGTTTACTCAATGTGAGGACAAGGTTATAAAACTGAGGAAAATTTTACTTTTTCTAAGGATAAAGGTATCCTCAAATGAAAGAAATTTACTTAAAATAAATTCGTTGCTTTCAAAAAAAATTTGTTAATTTTCTATTTCCTCTATTTTCTTATTTATTGGTTAATTATTATCAGTCATTTTTATTTTAATTGTAATACGTTTTTAAAACTACAAAGAAGAACTTAAATCTTTTTTTACCTGTCACCCGATCAGAGAATTGAACCTGTGTTCTCAGCGCCATGCCACTGTTCAAAGATGCTCATCTTACCCAACTGAGCCACCGACAGCATTTTTAAGGCACACTAAAATGATGTTGTTAAACTGCGCATGTAACAACCATTGTCTGATCAGGGAAGCTTCGGTTCAAATCCCGGCGACGACATAATTTTTTTTTTTTAATTTTTTTATTTATTTATTTAAAAAACAAGTAGAGAACTATAAATATATAGGCAAAAACAGAATACTTACGAGAAGAAAAGATATTAAGTTCAGCGAGTGTTGCCACTCATTTATTAAGGAAAATTTTCCTACGTTATAGTAAATTTTTTGAAGAAACTAACTAAAACTGAGTACGATTTTCCTTAAACAAAACATTCCATTAGATTGAGGAAGTTTTTACTCAAACGAGGAACAAGTTGTCCTCAAAAATTCTTCGCAAAGAAAAATTTACTATTTCAAAGGAAAGTTTTACTAAAACCACAAACTCTATATTTGAGGAAGAGCGTTGACTTGCTTTAATGAAACATGAACTCATTTCAAAGGACTCAATTACTAAATGAGACGATATTTTCATCAATATGAGGAAAAATAACTTAGATTAAGGAAAATTTTTATACTAAATCGGAGGAAGGCAGTTCTTCAAATTTAGTACGGTCTTTTTTTTCGGTGTAGAAACTCAGATAAGTTTGTACACACAGAGAAATTTCACTCCCACTCATCTACAATATATGATTTAGGTTTTAAGCAAATGCTGCACCCAGTAAATGATATTTTGGGTATGTGAAAAATAAGTCAATTTATTTTTATATTAATCTAGACCTTCAAAAACAATGGTTTGTAAGTGGACTGGTTTATTTAAAAGTGGTTGTGTAAGCCGTGAAGATGATTCACGTGAATGATCACCACCAGAAGTCGTCACAAAAAACATTATAAGGCTATGAAAGACCGAGGGATTGAGTGGAAGCTTTAGGCATTTCAAAAAGCACATAAGAGTAATATTTTAAGTGAGGTTTTGGGCACAATGGGTACTGCATTTGCTAACAATACAACAAAACACATTCGAATGCGATTCAAAAGTTTTCGCTTAAACCAACGAATTAAAGTACGAATTGTTACAGCATCCACTATATTCGCCAGATTTAGCTCCCTCTGACTTCTCAGGGCTCAAAAGATTAATTTGTGGAACGGTAAACAAAAATTCCAAAAAATTTTCTCTCACTGCAATCGCTGAAATAAGAGAAATTGTTGCATGCAGCGATTATCCTTTCTTATGGCAAGAACAACAACAACAACAACATATAATAGCACCACACCAAATCGATCTAGATCTCTAAATCACAATTTTATTTAAACCTTAAGATGTTGCTTTAATTCCATACTTTTACATCTTATATCTATCTCCATCTCGCTTCCGCTCTCTCCTGCTGCCACTACTGCATATGCGCATGCGCACTTAAATTATGCGCGCATGCGCTTCAACGGGCAGTGCGTTGTCTCCAAGTTTTATTGCCTCGTTGTGCGCACATGTTAACGCATAGGAGCCACCACAGCCAGCAGCAGTGGTGGCGGCTGCTATTTTTGCTTCACAGATTCGCAACCAGGCGGCCAACAGCCGCCGTGCATTTCAATTTTCAATTGATTGTCGTACAATCGCATGAATAATGCAATGTTTTTTTTCCGCACTTTACTATGTTGCTGCTGTTGCAGCAATTGCAACTGTTGCTGTTGTAGTTTGTTGCTAAAGCTTTGACTGTTTGTCCGTTTTTTTTTTATAGTCGAAATTACATAGCGTAATTTTAATGCTTTTGAACTGCACTAAAAGAAGTTGTACGTAGATTTTAGATGAAATTTATTTATAAAAAAATTTGTTAGGGTTTTGTTTGCCACATCATTTTGGAACATAAAATTTTCTGGAAAATTAATTAAATGTATTTTTTTGTGTTAAAAACAAAATGAAAGTCATAAAAATTGAGGTACTCAAACTTGATTGCGTATCGTTAAATTCAAGTAATTACAAAGTGATAATGTGCTGTCTTACAATGCCAATAAAGAATCTAATGACATTTTAGCAATAATCTGTATATCTTTAATCTAAGCATAAGGTCTGTTTTTGTACAGCATTTTTTTTTAAAGTTAACTAAATCTTTTTTAAAGTATACAATATCTTTTGAAGAAAGTCCATATCCAAGAAATTTGTATGTTCAAGTATTCAAGAGGTCGCAAAATTTTCAATGTTTCAGTTTACAAATTTTTTTTAATTTTATCAGTTGGCTTAGCCGGAAAGAAAAAAAATTATTAACGATTTTAAAAGAAATTTAAAGCATTAAAAGAAGTGCTTGGAGTCAACGTGTTAGATCAATGCTTAGATAAAAAATTTTTAATTTTGCAACCTATTATTTACCTTGAGAATTATTGATCTGGCACGTTTCAGAAAGATGTTTATGGAATGTAATATTTATGCTTTAAAAATATAATAATCGATTTAAACTACACAAATAAATTACCACTTAGTTATTTGGGATAAATTCTTATTTGTTAAGACCTGTAACTTTTAAAATGTTTCTCTTTTATCTCCTCACGAGGCATAGGGCCTTCACAACAACTTTCCCAACGTACTCGATCAGGTGCGAGTATTTTCAATTCTTTCAAATTATTCCTGAGTTCTTCTAGTGGCCATTGATTTAGGACGGCCGCTTTTTCTGCTACGCTTAGGGTCGCACTCCAATGTTTGTCATTAAACTTTTAATGATGATTTATGCAACGTGCATACAATCCAATTCTATTTACATCATTTGATTTGAACGGAAATCGGATCTCCATCCGTCCATCCGAATCTCGGATATACCGCTTTTATAACGATTTTGCCTAATAAGAAACTATTAGTGGCTCTGGTTGGGCTCTCCGAGGAAGATCAGACCGCTTAAAATTTTACATACATAATGGACTTTTGACGGAAGACATATGCCATTGGCAAGAGCAAGTTTTTCCTCCACCCATACAAAAAATATGAAATTTCTTTTCTTATACAGAATTAAAAACGCTTACAAAAATATACTTAGTTCAAACATCTGCACTCATTAAAAACTGAATAGAAGTAACTTCCCACAAAATTGATTTTCATGGCTTAAGCCTTTAAAAATATTCAAGTTCATGATTTATTTGTTTCAACTGTCACTCTGCCATGGAAGCAAAAGTTACAGCAGCAACTTACTGCAATATTCAAGTTTTACAAAACAGAGCTGTAAAAGAATAAAAGTAGTTATGACCTAAACATACGTTTTATAAGATATATAATAACAAATTTGGGCCACACTTTTTACAAAGATCAGACGTGAAATTTCTTTTTGTTTTGCTATTTGGGTTTTTAATAAACTATTTGAATTACGAATAAAATCATTTACTTACTTATTCTTTATACAAATGACTCATAAATAATAAAAAATTTACTTGAAATCTCTTTAGGATGGGGTGTTTCATTCTATTTATATGTATATAATAATTATGTATAATATAATTGACGGGAAAATGTACAAAATTGATTTTGGAAAGAGAAAACACCAACCAGGTCCGCCTTCTTTTATTTATTAATGACCAAATCCATCTCAAACCATGCCGGTCGGTGTGACTTCAAATTGCAGAATTGGTTGCCGATTAAATGAGTAAATAATATAATATAATAATATGTAATATGTTGTTTTTCAAAGTAATTAAGGAAATATACCGTTCCCCGATTTGATTGAAAATTATTTTTTACGAAGTTATGCCCATTTAAAGTTTTAGTGTCAGAGCTTGAAAAATCGTTGAAAATTATTTCAAAATAGTCGCATTTTCATCTAAGTCAAAATAATTATCTTTTGTCTTTTGATTCTAATAGAACTTCTGATTTTCTGCCCGAATCTTTAAAAAATTTTGAAAATTGTTGAAAATTGGCGCTTTTTATGAAAAAAAAACAAGGCGGATTTTCTCAAAAACTCTAATATTTTTTCGCTTAAAATTTTATTTTGGATTTGTATTAATATGATAAAGAAATGACATGAGTTTAATGCCTGTTAACCCACATTTGAGGTCAGGAGATTTTTTTCCCCAAAATGAAAACGTGAATTTTTTTTTTTATCATTGCCAAGCCACTCTACGGTACTATTTTCAAAGCAAATAACAACAGCAACATTCCAAATTACTTTCTGCGAATCCTGCTTGCATTCTGCGTACTTTTTTTCACCGTTATTTTCGTAATAACATTTTATTATAGGAAATATATAAAAACATTGTTAGCACATATAGCTTTTTCGCTAACAAAGTCGCACTTCCACCACAAACAGGCTTTGTTGGCGACGGTGAGTGAGAGAGGTGAATATTAAACTGATGTTTGTCGAAATGACGAAGGTTAGCTATCTAAGATAAAAATCGATTTCAAACTTTTTTTTCAAAAATTGGCGTTATTGTTTAATATGAAGGTTTCCTACGTATAATAAGTCAACAACTTTTTTTTTAAATGTTTGCAACCATTTACAGCTCTGTAGCGCATGAACACTAAAATCTATAAAAAAAAAACGTTCACTGTAGTACTCATTATCCACTGGTCTTTGCCTATTTAACACTTAAATAGACTCTGAGCAGCCAGCCACTTGATTCTGCTAGAGTCATTGTCATTATCAGCAAATGTTAGATGCTTCTACCGTTGTCTAAACATCAGCTACGTTCAGTTAGTGTGCGCAACCCTTTTGACAACAAAACCTGAATTTTTTCATTTTTTATTTAACTGCAAAAAGCAAAGAAATGTCAGGTTGACGCTTTTACTGCAACCCAACAAACGTCAATCATGTCAAAATGAAAGAAGATATATAAGTGCGATTTTTGCTGCTACTGCCGCTGTTGTTGCTGCAACATCTTCAATCATAAAAGTAAATAAATTTTCTGTTGAACTTGCGGGCGACTTTTATTATTTTTAGCTTATTATTGCAAAAAATCGCTAGAAATTGAAGAGTTTTCTCCCAAAGTGTTTTATAGTCGGAGCAGTTTTTTTTTTTTTGCTTCAATGCCATAAACACTTAAGCCGTTATCGTCGTTAGCAATCACAATAACAGCAGCCGACGCAGCCGACACAGCAGCAGCAGCGGCAGCAAAGTTTAAAGGTTCAATTTTAATTTCAAGTTTTCATTTTGCGTCGCTGTAACGCGTTGTTGTTATTAAGGATTTCTAATTGGTCACTATGCAGTCATAAATGGAAGAAGAGAAGAGGTGATGAGCGCGCGGATAGGAAGTGCTGGCGTCTTCAGATTGCAGTGAAAATCGAAAAGGTGAAAGTTGTCGCTGATGTCAATGTGTATGCGTATGCGCTTGTCAATGAAGTTTTTCTTTATGGATGTGTGAATATCTTTCCTGGTGAACATAAAAGAACGGGTATGATATAAAATCTATACTGGAATGAGTTGGCTGAAAAGTGATAGTGACATATCACATATCAAGTTTACGATGACTTTTTGACTTTTATTGATATATCTATGTTAACGTTTTCCCAGTTTTCGACATTTTTCGTGTTTTTCAACATTAATTCGACTTTTTTTAACAATTTCCGAAATTTTGTAAGCTACGAAGCGTTTGCATAATAAGCTTCAGTGACTTTTATTTAACATATTTATGTATGTGCTCTATTTGACTTACTGATTTCACCAAATAATGTAGTATTTCATATCAGGATTATATCGAAGCCTGTCATACCAATCAGCCTGAGTTTACAAAACATAGTTCAACCCGACTAGAAAATATCGTAAGGCGTAAATTAGGTCCCCATTGGTTTTGCCTAGCCAGATCGTTAGGGCCATGTGTGGATTGTAACGGTGTGCCCCAAATTTTCCTAAATAGGATTGTCCAACGCCCACTAGGCTCTCGTTGGGTTTTTGCACAAGGCCCTAACATTCTGGTCAGGCAAAAGCCAACAGAGGCATGCCTTTTACTAGCCGTAGTAAGGCCTAATCAGGCAGTCGATAGGTAAACCTAATTTAGAAATTCCTTAGAATTGCCTAATTAGGCTGCTGCTAAACATTCCTAATTTAGGTTAACCTCTTTATATCTCAGTTAGGGCCGAATGTATATTTAGGCATGCCTAAGAAAATTTCTAGTCGGGAAATGGCGCAAATTAAACATTTTTTTATATATTTTTCTACTTCTGAATGGCATAATTTGTACTTTTTGTTACAAATTCAACTAATTTCTATAGCCACTGATTTCGTTAAATCATTGCCCATTATTTATCCGCGATAAAATAGGCACCTATTTTAAAATCAGCACAGAAATATAAAATGCCATGACCATGCGATGATGGACGACTGCTCATTGTGACTTTTTGCGCTTCCTCGTTACACAACCGACATTATGGGGTGTTATTAAAATGAAATCAACATCAGCGTAATCAAATTGCATGCTGTGTGACTTAAATTACACTGAAAAAATTAGAATTCGGAGACTAAGAATACGTCCAAAATATTTTTTTGGCCTTTGTACGATTTTGCTTAAGAGTGCTTAAAGGGCTGTTAAAGTGTTTATATGAAATCATTTCATAGATATTGACATTTCCAATGAATCTTTGGATTATGAGTATCATATCGTGTGCCTCCAAATTCAAAGTATAGCCATTGTGGCTTAACATTTACAATATGTACTATGTTAATTGCACGTCGCGTCGGTCCATGATTTTTTCCTTTAAATTTCTAATATTATTTTATTGACAGTTGGTTAAGAGCATGCAGTTGCAAAAATCACACTTATTAAATGTACGTAAAGGGTGCACCAAAATTTATGCATAAAAATTTTTTTTAAAAAAACACATCTGATTTAATATAAAATTGTAAATATTTTATTGAATCGTAAAGCATACTGTATAAGGTTATTCAGTACCTGGAGACCGACCACTGTTCGGTTTTTCGTTTTGAGGTTGAAAAAATCGAAAAAATATGGAATTTGTTGACTTTTCACTTTCACGCTTCAACTTCTCTTTACTTTTTTCTGTTCCATTTTTTTCAACAATTTTGCTTCGTTTTTAGTTTCGTCAAATTGTTGTCTGATGCAAAAGTGTTTAAAAAAAGAGTGGATTGGGACCAAGAGTGAATAGAAATGAAAAGGATAATGCAAAATGGCTCGATTTCATTTAAATTGGACACTAAATCGACTGAGATATCGCAGCATTTATATAGAAGAACGCAACCGATTGTACAGTTAGTACGAGGGGTAAAACCTATTAGCCACTTTGGTACAAAAACTTATCGCACCTTATTACGTTTTGCGGTTGGTGCTATTTTTTAAATTTTATTGCTGTAAGGATATTTCCTTGTTCTTCGGCTTATCCCGGAGGTAATCACTCCATAAGTGACAACTCATCGAGGCGGTTCACCCCGAGTAACATTGGGTCACTAAAAGTCACTTTGGTTCACGAAATTCGTAAAAATCCAAAAAAAAAAAAAAAATCCACGCACCGCAAAACGTAATAAGGTGCGCAACGTTTTTGCAACAAGGTGGCCTAAAGGTGTTATAGTGCAATTCTACAAAAATCGCACGCAAACCACAAAATCGCGATTTACACTCACCTCGGTGACTCCAAGTGACCCAAAGTGACTCGGGGTGAACCGCCTCGATGAGTAGTTTGTTATGGAATAATTACCTCAGGGATAATCCGAAGAACAAGGAAAATATCCTTACAGCAATAAAATCCAAAAAATCGCACGCACCGCAAAACGTTATTAGGTGCGCAAAGTTTTTACACCAACGTGGCCTATAGGTGTTACAGAGCAATTCTACAAAAATCGCACGCAAACCACAGATCGCGATTTTCACTCACGTCGGTGACTCCAAGTCACCCAAAGTGACTCAGGGTGAACCGCCTCGATGAGTAGTTAGTTATGGAGTAATTACCTCCGGGATAGTCCGAAGAATAAGGAAAATATCCTTCAGCAATAAAATCCAAAAAATCGCACGCACCGCAAAACGTTATTAGGTGCGCAAAGTTTTTACACCAACGTGGCCAATAGGTGTTATAGAGCAATTCTACAAAAATCGCACGCAAACCGCAATATCGCGATTTTCACTCATCTCGGTGACTCCAAGTGACCCAAAGTGACTCGGGCTGAACCACCTCGATGAGTAGTCACTTATGGAGTGATTACCTCCGGGATAATCCGAAGAACAAGGAAAATATCTTTACAGTAATAAAATCAAAAAATCGCACGCACCGCAAAACATAATTAGATGCGCTAAGAGTTTGTACCAACGTGGCCCATAGGTGTTATAGACCAATTCTACAAAAATCGCACGCAAACCACAAAATCGCGACTTTCACTCACCTCGGTGACTCCAAGTGACCCAAAGTGACTCGGGGTGAACCACCTCGATGAGTAGTCACTTATGGAGTGATTACCTCCGGGATAAGCCGAAGTACAAGGAAAATATCCTTACAGTAATAAAATCAAAAAATCGCACGCACCGCAAAACATAATTAGATGCGCTAAGAGTTTGTACCAACGTGGCCCATAGGTGTTATAGACCAATTCTACAAAAATCGCACGCAAACCACAAAATTGCGATTTCCACGCACCTCGGTGACTCCAAGTGACCCAAAGTGACTCGGAGTGAACCGCCTCGATAAGTAGTCACTTATGGAGTGACTACTTCCTGGATACTCCAAAGGTCAAGGAAAATATCCTTACAGCAATAATATCCAAAAAATCGCACGCATCGCAAAACATAATTAGGTGCGATAAGAGTTTGCACCAACGTGGCCTATAGGTGTTATAGACCAATTCTACCAAAATTGCACGCAAACTACAAAATTGCGATTTTCACTCACCTCGGTGACTCCAAGTGACCCAAAGTGACTCGGAGTGAACCGATTCGATAAGTAGTCACTTATGGAGTGATTATTTCCGGGATACTCCAAAGGACAAGGAAAATATCCTTACAGCAACAAATTCCGCAAATCGCTCAGGACGCACTAAGTGGTCAAATATTAAAAATGACCACTACAATATTAACACTACACCACTGTAATTAAAAGTCTATTGGAACAAAAAATTTTTTTTATTTTTCGTGCTTTCTCTATCGATTGGAACAACAACTTTAAAAAAATTACTCCCATAGTACACTAAATAACATTTAACGTTTTTCGTACGTATGGGAGGTGCCACGCCCACTTACGCAATCCCGTTGAAATCCATATAATTTCAAAGCTTATAGTAATCGACACCTCAACACCAAATTTAAAGAAAATACCTCCCATAGTGCACTAAATACAACATTCAACGATTTTCGTATATATGGGACGTGCCACGCCCACTAACAAAATCTCGTCGAAATCCATTTAACTTAAAAATTTTTGGTAACCGACATCTCTGTACCAAATTTTATTGAGATTACTCCCATAGTGCACTTAATATAACATTTAACGGTTTTTGTTTGTATGGGAGGTGCCACGCCCACTGAAGCAATCCCGTCGAAATGCATTTAATTTCAAAGCTTATAGTAACCGACAACTCCTCACCAAATTTTAAGAAGATTACTCTCATAGTACAATAAATATAACATTTAACTTGTTTTGCTTGTATGGGAGGTGCCACGCCCACTAGTACTATTGCACCCATTTTTTGTCTTGAGGTACCTTATAGCAAGTATATCCACTATATGAAATTTCAGAACGATTGTGTTGTTAATTCTCTTATTATAATGTTTATAAATATTGTGGGCTGTGCCACGCCCTTCAACGAATTTTGACATAGCATGTTATGATGACTGCTCTTAGTGGTATTATCTATAAAATTTTTATGAAAATCGTCAGTGCCGTTTTTGAGTAATATTGAATCAAAATTTTCAATTATTGAAAAGTGCCACGCCCACTTTTCCGATTCCGCCCACTTTTCGCAAAATTTAAGACATTTATGATCTGCATCTGTGTACCAAATTTCATCACAATATCTTGAATAGTTTTCGAGATATGACGTTATGAAAATAAAAGTTTAGGGCTGTGCCACGCCCCTCCAGGAGTCTTTGATAAGTTAAAGCCCAGCCCAATCCTAATTTTGTTCACATATGTACCTAACCCCTAAGTTTCATCAAAATCGCTGCGCCCGTTTTGGAAATAAAGTCTGAAAATATATATATATATATACATACAATTTTAGCTCGTTTAATAATAGTAGATATGAAGTAATTATCCTCCACAGCTTTTCTAGCACAAAAACACTCGTTTGTTCAAATTTTCCATGACCTTTTTACACAAATGTGGCTGGGTTTCGTTGATAAATAAACTTAAGGCTTCCAAGAATCCCAAAGGAAAAAGTTCAACGGCGCTAAATTGCATGATTTGGGCGGCCAATTCTGATTACTCAAATGGGAGACTATGCGACCAGGAAATGACTCATTCAATAACTTAATTATTTCTAGGGATGATCTTGTTGAAGCTACATGTCGTCGACACCCCTATATTGCAATTAAAACACAAACAACTGAATTGTATTGTTGCGATAGCATGAAAAATTTATTATTATTAACTCATATTATCGATGAAGAATGGTCCGATGATGCCTCCAGGCCGAAATCCGCACCAGACAGTAACACGTGAAGGATGTATTTGTTACTCACTTGTGTACCTACCGAACCCCTAATACGCCAACGTTTAAAGAAACCATCAAGATGAAAATAAGCCTTATCTCTAAAGATGATATTGTTCAAAAAATCAGCATCCATTTCTTGTTCTTTCATGAACCATTCCAAAAACACACTTCGCTGTCCGTGGTCAGTAGTTCTTGAGTGAATTGAACTTTGTCAGCATGAAGATGTAATTCTCTCGTGAGAATACGCTTATATGTGCAGTTATAAGATGAGAAGTCAAGGCCGATAGCCTTTGTAGCTAGTGCCTCTCATTTTTTTTATAATAATATTTCTTGTAAATAAATAAATAAATAAATAAGATGAGAGGTCGCGAACTGGTACTCGAAGGTTACAAATCCTGTTGCTCATATATTGAGAATTTGATCCACAGTAATTTTGCTCATAGGCTAATGATTACATTCAATTGCAGCAACTGCAATACTTCTTAATATCTATCTAGTCGACTCATTGATACTCGGAAATGGTCGAGGAAACCTCAATGTTAAAAGATAGTGGTCAGTATAGTACCACACAAAGGATGTAGAATTTGTCGACTTTAATTTAATCAACCGAATCGAAAAATTTCCGTTCTTTTCAAAACTGTAAGTGAGGAATATGCCCTGAGGGGGTAGCGTATAAATTCAAATGACTGACAAGAAAGCGGTACGCAGATGACTTTATCATTGGACTGTGCGCAAAATTATTTGGGCGGAAAGGTTTTTATCAAATTTCATAAAAATAAAAAAGCTATCAACAAATATATGTACATAGAATATATATATATACTTATAATACAATTATATGTTTACAGTCATATACATTAGGAAACGCTATACATTGCATACATATACCAAAGTTTTGATAGAGTTAATGATATTTTGATTGAAAATCTGTCTTCGACAAAGTTTCACTTTGGATGAATAAACGCTTCTAAAATTCGAAAGAATTCTATGGTAGCTACTTTAGAAAACGATCTTTTAGGTGAGCGACGAATAAATCCTAGGTATGGTGAGCAAAATTATGTTATAAAACAATTTTCAGTAGCATTAGTCCTTATGTTACTACGATCAGTCTGACGTGAAGCTATTTTCGGTATCTTTACTTCAACATCTTGTTCTTCAAAGATCTTGCTGACTTTTTGAAAAATCTTGCTGAAATCTTTTTCTGCATTCTCTCTTCCATTTATGAATTCTTCCTTTACAGCAACTGCCAACTTTATGGCAGAGAGCATTTTTTGCTATATAAAACGAAAATTGTGCTATTGCTCTAAGAATGAATAGATCTAACCGGTAGTCAAGGATAGTGACGAAAATTAGACTGAATTTGGTCACTTACTAACAATATAAAAGCATAAATTTCTTGGAAGAAATTATTTAAGCCAACGTATGTATGCAACCATAAACGCAAGCAACATTTGCACATGCGTAGTCAATCTAATTTCAATTAATGTGCGGCTGCAATTAAAGTAGCGCTGCAATAGCAATGGCAAAAATTGCTGTAGAGCAATTAAAATCATATCAATTGCAAATGTGAACACGCGCTGCGGTATAGCGACTTTCTTTAGAAGTTGCTGTCAATATATCAACTGTCAGCATAATAATTGCAACAGCAGCAATAGCAAAAGCATCAACTGTTGGCAGCAGCATTAATTTAATAAAATAAAAAATGAATCAGCAATTTTGCTTTGATGTGCAAATTTTCAAATTCTTCAACTGCGTACAGTTGCTGACCGTGAGGCAAAGTGTTAATGTGGCAGCAATTTGTTGCAACAATTAAATGCGCAGAGCGCGCGATGTGGTATTTTTTGTTGTTAGCTTTGTTTCTTGCCAACTTTAATATGATTTGTTTTCATTAATTGAAGCAATTTTTTTCTTCTTCTCTTTTTTCAGCAGCAGCAACGACACGGAGAGAAAATAATGTAATGTGAACAACAGCAAATGTCTGCAGCATTGTTTCCTTATAAAAAAAAATGACATTATCCAGCAATTGTTGTTGCCGTTGCTAACTTTGTTGTTATTGACAATAATTATCATTGATGATGTCAACATCATCATCTTCATTGCTGTTGGCATTGTTCAGGTATTTCTGCTGTTGTTGTTGTTGTTGTTGTTGCTTTGGTTGTACTATGATTGCTGTCATTTGTGACAGGAGAAAAGCTTCTTCAACTTGCAGCTATGTAGTTTGTTTTCTTCTCTTTCTTTCTCTTTGTTTTCTTTTCCTAATGCTATTTGTATTTTTTGATTCGCTGCATGATCGATGCTGTCAGCAACAAAAGTTCATCAATTCTGTTGCTGTCAATCGTAGATGTTGTTGCTGTTGTTGTTGCTGGCAATAGATTTCAAATAAAAATATTTGTTGTTGCATGTGTAACACAATTTATAAATAAATAATAAATTTTATTAAATGTTTTCTACTACGTTTCTGTGTGTTGTTTGTTGTAGCGCAGTTGTTGCTGCAGCTCAAATATTGTGCGTATTGTTGTTAAATCAATCATTGTGCTTTGCAGTCGCCATTCATCAAAATCAATTTGTTCATCTTTGTAAATCAATCAAAGTTTTCAAAACTGATCAAGAGGCAGTGAGAGAGAGAGAGAGAGAGGAAAAGCAAAGCACGAGCGATTGAGATCGAACAGTCATGACCAAGTTCAGTCCGTAGGGAACTTGCAATGTGTTGCTGTTTTGTTTTGGGTTTTTTTTTCTAATGGGGTTTGGTCGTAAATGATTATGTTGCCATTTTCATTTTACTGCTGTTGATCTTTGACATGATTTTCTTGACCAAGTTGTCTGTTATATTACACTGAGAAGAACACTTGCAAGAAATGTAAATATTTTTCTTGAATATATGTAAGAGCTAATTGCCATCAACCTATAGGTAGAGTAAAATATTGATGACACATATTTGTATAATAATAAATCTTCATACATTTTTTTGAAAGATATTATTAAAATATATACATACATATTAGTAAAATTTAATATTCAAATTTTTCCAAGTGTTTCAATTTATATAGTTAATGTGTGATCGATTACTGTTTGCGCGACCTAAAAAGTTTTAATGTTGCTAGCAGTATTTCTATTAATAATAATGTTCTGCCTAGCCGAGAATATATTGTGATTCGATTAAACAAATAAAAGTTAATAAAGTAGATAATTTATTCTCATAGTCGTAAGTTAAATTATGATTATTTAATTCAGAAATATTCAGCAATTCAGGTACATTAAATAGTGGTTGCAAGCGAGAACATACTTTTCAACTTGATCAAATAATTTAACAGAATATAAAAACATACATACACATCCTCAAACCGGCTTGAGCAATTTTGATAAAAATTTGGAAGATGGTTTTTCGAGCTAATCACAATGGTTAAGAACTGCATTGTTATAAGAACTAGAATTCGTTTACTGGTTAAATTCAACCAAGAAATACTTCTTGTTTGTTTTGTCGTTTCTATCAAAAATAAGAATTATACTCTCAGAAAAAAAACATTGATATCCGAATAATTTTTGTATTCTTGAAAAATTGTGAGCTAAAAATTGTCGACTTAACAAAAATTTCTATGTTCTTCAGCTTAAAATTATTATCAAGAATAAAAACAGTTGGCATAACAATTAAAAATGTGAACGTTTTTGATTTCAAAAACTAATTCTCGGACTAAGAAATAAAATTCTTGCCACAACAATTTATTCTTAAAGTTGTGAAAAACTGACTGCAAATCTGTCACTTTAGAAAAAATGTATGACTTAATACTTAGTAATTTCGAAAAAACAATAAACAAACACTTTTTCCCATCTACAATGGAAAAAGAAAGAGTTTTTAGCGATATATAAGAAAATGATATCTCCCGAAATTTGTCCCGGTAAATATAACTTTTTTATTATATCATGACAAGCTCACTGATAACATTCTTTTTTAGATTCAAAACACTTTTTCTTCTTCAGTTTATTACATACGCTCATACTACCGCAAAGGATAAGCAAAAAATGTAAACCGTTCATTTCTGATGAAGATAAACTCAAACTCCAACTGTCTCTGAAAAGCTAAAGTTGCAGCAAAAAACTTTTGTGGCTGGAGAGTCTTTAGAAAGTTTTAAAGAATTTTAAATCAACAACTCGTTCTTGAGACAACAATTTATTTTTTCGAAGTGTTGACAATTTTTATATTTAAGCCAACAATAAAAATTTTTACTTTACAGCTAACATTTTTTATTGTTAAGATAAGAATTTAAGTTATTGAGTTCATTTTTACATACGGAAATTGTTGGGCCAAAGTATAAAATTGTTGGAATTACAATTTTTTTTTCTGAGTGTAGTATTATGATACCCTATCCTTATCTCTATCGCGTTCCCTTCTTCAGATCCATTAGTTTAGTTGTAAAAACATATTTTACTTTTTGGGTCGAGGCACCAACCATTTAAAAGTAAAAAGCTTTGCTCAGGGTTCAATCTCCATACCAATTTCATGAAAACGGTCCATTAGTTTAGCTGTGAAAGCTCATTTTCTAATTGGAGGCGCGGCTTGGTCCATTATGTAACAATCCATGGGTCATATTTACTCCGTACCAAATTTCATCAAAATCGGTTAATTAGCTTAGCAATGAAAATGTATTTTCGTGAAACCGCTCCACCAAAACCAATTTCTTTACTCAAGAATCAGTCTATATTCAAACCAAATTTCATCAAAATTGGTGAAGCGTTTTTCCCATTGGGGGTGGGGCCACGCCTGCTTTGAAAACTAAGAATTTCTTAAAACCTTCCATACGGCTCAGGTTACATATCTTCAGCCGTGGAAACGCATTTTCCTGTTCAAGGCGTGTCACCGCCTACTATTGGCAACAAATTAACATTCTGCACTGAATGTCTCAGAGCTAACTTTTCTATAGAATAACTTATGAGAAAAATTGCATACGGAGTAGTTAGATATGCTGATAGTTCTACAAACAAAAACATTTTGGACTGCTTTGCGTATTGGTTCGTATACTAATATAGAAAAGATTATTTCGCTCTTCCAAATAAAAATTTTAAGCCTTTGTTGCATCTAGCATGACCTTCAAAATAACGTCATTTTGAAATATTTTTCCACAACAAAAAAAAAAATGATCCAAATTGTTAAGTTCTCAGTCTCTTGCAGTGATTGCATTTTCGGTACATTTATACTTTTTTCGGTACATTTGCGTCCTAAAAAATCGTTTTCAGTACATTCGGTACATTTGGGGCATTTTCAGTACATTCGTCAAATTTTTAGCACATTTTCAGTACATTTCGGTACATTTGGACAATTTATAATATTAACCTATTTTTTGGCTTTTAGTAAATAAAAATAACCGCAATGAGTAGATTCATAGTAATTACCTGTGTATAATATAATTACCCTATTATATTAATTACGTTTTTTTTAGTAAATAAAAATAATCAAATAATCGCGCAAGTGTATATTTTGTAATTAATTTAATGTGAAATAAGTCTAATTTTGCTAGGGTTTTTGAGATGGGAAAAGTGAGGACCTTTTTTTTTTTTTTTGATAGTAAATTATTTTTTGGAACAATTTCGTGCATTTTAGGAAAATTTGGTGTTCAAGACAAAAAAGTACATTCGGGCTCTAAAAAGTACATTTGAAGTCTGGATTCAGTACATTTTCACAAAATCCAAATGCCATCACTGCCCACTAGGCATTTTTGCATTTATAAGGCTCTTTAAGAGTTCTATATAACCATTTTTTAAGAGCAGAACTCTTAAAAATATTCGATAAAGAGGTTTTAAAATACAGAATAAATCCTATTTAAGACCAAAAGGGCACCTTCTATGGAGCCCTTCAAGAGGTTTATGTGAGAGTTAGTTGTGACGTTTTCAAAACCTCTTCAAGATGTTGATAAACCCATACACCTAGAGGTCCATAAATAATTTGAGCACACAATTTTTTATTAAAAAAAAATTTAATGAGGTTTATTTTATCTTAACGAGGTTTTAATAAAGATTTGGTTTTTGTTATACATACTATTTGCAAATTAAATAAGGAGAATAACAAATGAAAATTTAAAATGACAATTGAATATGATGCAAGAAATAATTATGTATTTCGGCACAATTATTGATCAAAATTTACGTGCAAGCAAAGATTTATCGTGAAGTTTGGGGTTTTGGTTCGGTAAATTAAGCGCGCTTTGAAAATATTGCCTTTTAGGAAACTAAAATATTTGGGAGGAAATTTTTTTTCAGTTTTTTCGTAAATATTTATGTCTGGAAATATGTATCTTAAAATGATTTTTTCGATAAAAGCATGTCAAAATTGAAAGATTTAGTACAGAAAAAATTACATTTTCGGCAAAAACATTTTAATTTTTTGTTGTTGTTGCAATTTTGTCAATTTTTTGTTTTGAAAAGAAATGACAGATGACGCCATTTTTTTAAATTCCTCGATAAGTAGCATATAAAAATTAAGGATTTTCTCAAAAGCTCCATAAGACTTACATAAAACTTAAGGATTATCTTTAGGGCTTAATAAAACTTCACAGTTTTAAAATGTTAAAATTTTTTATTTAAAATACTTTTGTCTCCATTGGTAGGATTACCATATGAACAAGAGGCAAATTAAGGACGAAGCTCTTTTGAGCTCTCGTTATGGGCTGTTTTCTTTATAGAAATATGAATTATCACCCAAATTTGAATGAACATATTTTGGGTGATTTTTCGTTTATTTTTTTCTCAATTGAGTCTTGAAGAATTTATCAGTGGGCGATATTTCAAACTATGAATAAGGGGTCAAATCTTATCGTACGGAAATGTGGAATGGATGTGTTTTCATCTCCTCTACAACATTGTTTAAAACATATTTTTCTACTTGTGGCTTACTTTCCGAGTTATTGCGCAAAATTTTTTTGTCGGGCTCTCACAACCAGGCCCACCACGATTCTGGCGACTGACGCTTATTTCGAGTATCAGCTGTACTTAAACTATCATTTGCAAAAAAATATTAATTGTGAGAGGAAATTGCTTCGAAAAATGCAAAGCTGCCTCCCGGACTATTTGGTGTTCTTGATTCAAGTGCTCAAAATTAGTATTGACTTGTAGGGTAAACAATATCACATTTTCGCATAGTTAAATTATATTTCATTCGACAATGCTAGTGATGTACGTAATAAAAATGGTCGCCAGGCTCCACCCTGCTTGTCTAGTGCCAAAAATTGGTCAATTAAAGATGCCGAAAAAATAATTTTGCTCAATAACTCGTAAACTAAGCGACAAAAAGAAAAAATTATCAGGGCCAATGTTGTAGAGGAGATGAAAATACATCGATTTCATATCCGAATGACAAGATTTTACCCCTTTTTCATAGCTCTAAAATTTCCACTAACTATCGCCATTTTCAGCTGTACATAAACTATCATTTGCAAAAAAATAATTAAGTGGGAGAAATTACTTCGAAAAATGCAACGCTACCTCCCGGACTAAAAGCTTTAATTTTTTAAAAAAGTTCATCTCACAAATTAATTATAATTTTTATAATAGTAAATGTCATTTACAAATTTGTATTAAATTGCGGACGTTTGGCAAGCCTACTATTCGAAACGTACGTTGCTATCTCCGTATTTTCAACCATAAATTTTAATATTTACGGAGGTATTTTATAAGTCCACGTAAGAGTTGAAGATTATATTGGCTCTTATGGAGCATTTAAAAACTCAGAAATTTAAGACCTCAATAAAACTTATAGCTCTTGAAGTAAATATTAAATTTCATTTATTAAAAAACTTTTATCAAACACTTTTTAAAGATTTTGATAAATATTTCAATTCTCGAACACAAAAATATTTATAAACGTTTTATGAAGATCTTCCGAATGCTTGTTAAGACTTTATAAGAACCTCAGCTATTTTCAGAAAATAAATATCTACAGACGTTTTAAGAACCTCTCACAAGACGTCGTTAAGACCTTGATAAATACTTTTAAAGTTTTAGGTAATTTTGGTATTTGTTAACATCTTAATTTGCAGTTTTGAAAGGCTTCATAAATATTTTGCATCGAAAATTTAAATTTTATTCTTTTAAGAGCCGAATAAATACTCTAGTATAAATTAAGAGCTTCATAAATGTTTATTAATTGCTTTCGAAAATTCATCGAGAGCTGCAGATTATTTTAATGCCCAGTGGGTGGTCTCTTGGTGTGTCCTTTCTTGAAAGCGGAAGCTGGTAGACTAATTAGTATTGTTTCTACGTATGTAAAGCCAAATTTTCACAGATTAATTTGTTATAATAATGCGTCAACGTGAAAATAATCATAAAATTACTCTATATTTTATTTAAGATAAATACTATTGCTTGCCAAATCATAACACATCGAAAATATTCGGAATTCATATATTGCTCAAATTATCGCTCGTCACAGTAAATAATTAAAGTAAAATATAATATTGCAAGCGTAACACCTTATTATACCTCGAGTCTAAGCCCGAGGTTTTGTCAATCAACACAATTACCATTGCAAGCGTAGATTGTGTATTGTCTAGTTAACGTATCAATATCCTGTTAAGCATTTTGGTAAAAAATATTTTAAGCACGAGTGGCTTTATATGTCTATAGTGGTACCTGTGGCTTCACATGCCCATTTGTTGTTATGTATTTCATCATGAAATTACTCGCTTAAAAAAGTATGCAACAACGTTTTGTAGCACAAAAATGTTGTTTTAAAAAATAAATTATTAAAATCGGTACAGTAAATATTGCGCGAAAGCGTTACAAACCATTTACATGTAAGGAATTTTGTATAAATAAAAAAAAGCGATTGTGTTATTAAACTCTTAAATTTTCTTATATAATTTTGATGCCATTTTTAAAAGATATATTGCAAATAATATCGTCTCCTGGTCTCATCTCTTGAGATTTTGTCATTTATAATGATTCACTGGCTGTTTTTAGATAGTTGAAATAATGCTACGAGAATTTTGCTTTTATAATATAGAAAAGTCTTTAAAGTTTTTTGCTTAAAATTAATTAAAGCCGAAGACGTCGGCTCACTGCCTTATGGCATGTTTCCGCAGATAATGCAGCCGTGCATTTGCATAAATATCGCATTTAATTTGGATATTGCAATCGTAGCTCCTTTGTGCGAATTTAATATAATTTACAAATTTTATTGCTGTTGTACAGCAAAATAATTTGTATATGAAAATTGGCAATAACAACATCAGCAACAACAGCAATTGTTAATATTCACTGCACTACAAAGTTGCAATAATGATGCCAATGAAAATTCTTTGATGTTCTTTTCCCAAATCAAATTAGGAAAAACTCTAATGAATTTTCATTGTCTTTTGCTATTTGCTGCTGCTGTATGCTGGCTGCTGTGTAGCTAGGCAGCATTCATGCATTATGCGAATTATTATGGCACAGCAATTATATCGCAGAGCTTTGATCTTACAGCAGTAACAAAATAAGAACAAAACACCAACAAATAATAATGGTAGCAACTGCAGGCCTAAACAAACTGAAAGAAAGCTTTCGTTGGCAAAAACCAAACTAGAAGCATCAGTAAAATTTTTGCTCATCTGCTTTTTTAAGTCGACCAAGGATACAGCATATTCCTTCTATTTGTTTGCCTTTTTGTGAATTGCTTTGACTAATGCCGCCGATCATCGCCGTCTTCTCATATGCTGGTCGGTAGCATAAGCAACAACAACAACTACATAAAGAAGCGCTCCCAATTTTTAACCGCAACAAATAGCAGCAGCAGTAACAGCAACAGCAACAGCAACAGCAGCTACAATTCCCTGTTGACGACACAACAGACGAAAGAATCGGGCGCGCATGAATCATGCACATTCCAATGCGCATGTGCAACGCTAGATAATTTTTATGGGGCATTTCCATGTCGTGAGAGTTTATTCAAAGTAGAAATAGAACAAATTATGCAGGTACTGAATTAAAATAAAATTTGGTTGGGAGGCTATTGAGACATTTTTTGATATTTTGATATTTTTAAAAACGCTTAGTTCAAAATCACTTTTCCAAAAAATTCAGCTGCATTATTGCATTGCATTATTTCGGTATTTTTTCGAAAACTTTTCTTAGTCGCATAAAATGACACTCATGGATTGTCCCTTTGATTTTTTGCTTTCCTTCATTTATTTCGATTTACCATTTTTTTCTCCATTGTTGTCATTCTTCCTTTGTAAGTTTTTTGGCGACTGCAGCATTTCTTAATTTTTCAGAAATTTTCTACGATTTTCAAGTAGATCAGTACAATAACAGCAGCATTTTAACAACAACAACAACAACAACGACTACTGCAGCATCCTCAAGCAATGCTTGTCGTTTGCTGTGCTTACCTCTACCCTTTGGGCCACTTTAGCTATTGCTACTACAACATACATACACTGTAAGTGTACTTACTTTCCCTGCATCATCACCCAGTAAAGTAAAATATGTCGGTTGCTTTTGAAGTTCCTATGGCAACTTTGCCGCTGTTGCACTCAATTTGGAAGCAGCCAAAGAGTAAAATAATTCACCGACCATGAGACCTACCCCAACTAATGATGTTGCTGCTGCTGCTGCTGCTGATGTCTGCTGCTTGTTGACCGCAATATTGGCGAATACGGTTCTTTTTGCCAAAAGGCAACAACTTTACAACAAAGAAAAACGTGATACGGAGTGTTGGGTTCAATTTGGACCAAATTATGCAAATATTGTTTTCTCTTGATGTTGAGAGGGGCAAAGGTTAAGTAGTTTTGCCGCCTATGTAATTCGCCAACAAAATCGGAAAACAACTTAATCCTTAAGATAAACTTTTGTTGTAAAAAATTTAGAGATAAGGGTGGACTTTGGAAATATTTTTGTGTTTAGACGATTTTGTACACTAGTCAACATATAATTGTAGGAAAATTCACATAATAAAAAAAATTAAACGGAGAAGAAGTTACACCATTTTAAGCAGCTTTTTGGGCATAGAATACATAAGGCCAGCAATAGTCCAAGTCACCTTAAAAATTGTGCAAGAACAAATTCATGCAAATTTAAGCATTATCTTACCGGAACGATAGTTCGAAATTTTCGCATTAAATTAAAAAGTTTTTCATTGTTTATTTTCATGTTGGTTTTTAGATAACTTTTTTAAAGGCAACTTTTCAAGAAGTCAATATTTTTATAGATTTTTCAGTTTACATTTATTTAAGTACTCATAATTATGAACATCTGTTTATATATTCGACCTAAGGATTTTACTCATTTTACCTCAATAAAATTGCGATAGTAGAAAATGCCATTTTGTGCCATCAGCTTGTCAATTGTCAATGAAATCTTCGCCAACACTTCAACGTCGGCGCTGTCAACGTCATTGTCGCGTCAAATCAGCACCATCACTAAAGTGCACATTTCATTCATAAAAGTAATAAAAAAACTGGCACAATTTAGCACTGATTTAGTTGGCGCCATTGCAACATTTTAAAATTTCAAAGTGACTGCACAAATGCAGCAGTTTTATTGGAGATCAGGAAAAAATATTGCAAAGCTGGTAGCAACATTGTGCATTCAGCTAAGTCGAAGGTTAAGTGAAATAAAAGAAGCATTAATTAGCTAATTATATTGGAATTCGAAAGAATTAATGTGATCGTACTTGAGAATATGGACCGCATCTTTCATTTCATCGAAACTGAGTTACTGTCGTTTTGAGAATACAAAGAGTTTTGAAATTAATTAGATTTTTCTACTATAGTAAGTAACTAGCTAATTGATAAAAAATCTTTGTTATAATCTCTTGTATCATTTGAATCAGTAGCATTTGAATAATTAAATCATAATTGAACTTCAGCCATTTAGCAGCGATTAACTTTTAAGTAAAATTTTACAAGTTGATTCAATGCTTTATTTTATTAAACAAACGCTTCGCTTCGCTTCTTAAAATCTCATTAGTATATTTTTGGTTGATGCCTACATCAGCACTCAAATTACATCCGCCATTTTAATTCAAATCTAAGGAAAAGCTAATTCTTAAAAATCTGCGATGCACCAGGATCGCAAACTTTGAACAAGTAGCGTCTTACAGTCTCACATATACAAATAATTAGGAAACTACGATAACAAAGGAGAATTGCGGTTTAATGTACTCAGGTGACGTCATGCTTAAATAGTGTTAACAAAAAAATCGAAACAGCTGATTGAAATTTCAACGTGATTGTATGTTCTTTGAATTCACTTAAAAATGTACCACATTTGCTTGAAATTAAAGCTACATATAGTAAAAATATTGGGGACAAATTTTTTACTAAGAAATGTCCGACATCCAATCCGTTGATTCGGGTTTCCAAGTTGAAAACATGGAATTACAAGTGTAAAAGGCGTTCATCTTGTTTTTTTTATTGCTCGTTAATAAAAATGTAAGTACATATTGCTCGTTCGTTGGAAGAATGTCATAACTCAAAAAACCTAAAATTGGGGAATAACCTATTTAAAATTTTCAATAAATATAATTTTTCTTGTAAATAAATAAGATTATGTCGACATAATACTCTCCTCACAAGGTAGGTTCCAAAGATACCCGTACCAAATGAATTTTTTTATTGAGTTATAACGCAGTAGCGTAGCTAGGGTGGTGCGACCGCATTGGGCGCAAGCAGGGACCGTAACTATTATGAATTTTATGATAGAAATCACTGCATAATCATTATTCTGGATTTACATTTTTTTCGATCAAAAATAATCGTTAGTTTAGATTTCTATTTGTTTCGATCATAAATAATCGTTATTTTAGATTTTTAATTTTTCGATCAAAAATAATCGTTATTTTAGATTTTTTTTTTCGATAAAAAATAATCGTTATTTTAGATTTTTTTTTTCGATCAAAAATAATCGTTATTTTTAATTCCTATTCCATATATCTAGGCTTCTCGTCAAAAGAAATTCATCTCTATACTCAAACTCACATTTCGACTTTTCCTTCATTGTGATTTTTTTGACTTTAATTATAGAAAATAACGATTATTTACGGTCCCTGGGCGCAAGGCTAGGGTCCTCGAAATTCAAAAACGAGAGGGTATTTTTTTTAGGGAATGAGATGAAATTGAAATGATAGGAAATTTAAACAATGTTAAAAAAATATATCTCATTTTGGTAGAGTTTTTCAATGTGAAAATTGAAGACCTTATTTTTGTTAGTCGAAAATTTTGGTGCTTAGGGGGCGGCATTCGAAGTGTTTGCACCAGACGCCAAATATGCTCGCTACGCCTCTGTTATGACGTTCTTCAAGCAAACGAGCAGTGTAACGAAAATCCTCCAATTAACGGCTGTTTCTGCAATTCCTACAAGCATCCGGCTTTAACATACAAAAACGGCCACTAGGAGACCCTACCTTTGACCCTTCTAAGCCTGTTCAGCAGCAGCTGTAAAATTATCCAATTCTATTCTGCTTCCCGGCACATGTAATGGCTTACGAACTAGCGAGAAAAGTGGCAGTTGGCCCTTTCATTGGTCTAGAACTTGCATTAAAGCTTTAGATCTTACATAGATCATTAGGATAATATTCAATAAAACTTCTGATCTCTATATATATTTAATATTATTTACAAATCTCAATAAATATTTGGAACCATATGGCCGCCTTTTAATCTTTTCCGGCCAGGGTGACGCTCCCTTCGTTTGGCACCTGCTCGAATTTTTACATAAATTTGACTCTTCCAACTTTTTTCAAATTCTCAAATTTTTAGACTTATTTATCAAAGTTGACTTTTTCAACATTTTTCGGATTTTTCATCCTTTTCTCAACAATTATTTTATTCAATATTTTTCAACCTTTCTCATATTTTTAGGCATTTTCAATATTATTCGACTATGCAACATTTTTCGACTTTATCAGCACATATCAATTTTTAAACATTTTAGCGAATTTTCCATATTAAGTCTCTAAGCAAGTCATTTTTTATGCATATATTTTTCAGTTATTTGGAAGGTGTCTTCATAGATAACACAGAGGAGAATATTTATTTTTAGTCTATATGCCAAATGGCTTTAATAAGCGTTTACGAAGAATTTAATATGTATAATATGTTGTCATCCTACTTGTCGTTGAAAGGCATTTAAAAGAGCTGTATGTTCTATTTTTGCTACAAAGGTATCCCATTTTTTTGAATATAATAAGAAATTCTATAAATAAATAAAGGAAGTTTTGCCTTTAAGGAGATTAAAGGCGATAGCTCATTGCTTTATTAACTATGTATTCTATAAGGTCGTAGCTAGTTACTAAATAATAAAAAATATATTCGAATTCTTATGGAAGCTGTAATAGATAAACAAAGTTCTAGGTTTCTTCTGTAGTCCTGAGATCTGCACTTTATTCCTTCAGGTAATCTTTGAGCATTTAAGTAGTTCAGTAAATATTATGGACTTTATGTAAATATTATGGTCCAGTTTGGGAGTGAGCTGCGACGTGAAATCTGCATGTCCAAAGTGTATTCGGTTCGGACCTGACGCTTTAGTTAGTTAAATTCATATAATTCAATACGCCTGCAGCTCATATGAATTTTTACAAAAATTTCTCATATACTAAAGGACTCAAATAATTTCCTTCATATACTAACTACAATTTAGTAGATAATACAAGAAGCTTATAAATCGTTATAGCTATTTTTAAGTATGCAAACTGTAAAAATGTTCAATAACACACTTAACTACTTTCTTATTTGCACTGCTGCACATGACTTTCTGTAATAAAAATCAAAAATAAAAAAAAGGAGAAAAAAAAAATTCAAAACACCACAAAGAAATTTTTAGCGCAACCATAAACTTTGACATATTTTGCAAAAAAATGTTCCCATATGGCCAAGGCTAAGGCATAGTAATAATAATAGCAACTGCAACTGCAAGACTAGTCGGTTGTTTAAATATGCGTGCATGCATAAGAATGTGTGTGTGTTCGTATAATGGACAATACCATAATTTTTTTAGGCATTAAGAATAAAAACTTGTTCTACGGCATGCTAAGCGAAAATTAACATTTTTTGACTGAGATCATGAAATGTGAGCACACCAGCAGCTATAGCATCAGCAGCAGCAGCAGCAGCAGCATAAGCAACAAGATGGTCTAACCAAAAACAACAACAACAACAAATTGTAGTTGCATATGAAAAATGCCAACATAACGACGCACTACTAAGCCAAAATAAAAGTAATGAATTTGTTGGCCGCATATACGAATCTAATGTACGCTACGTTTAAAGATATAAATATGATATGGCGTGATATGCCATAATTAGTCCCAAAATTAAGGCCGGTGACACAACCACTGCTACAATCCAACCCAATTTTGATCCAGAAATAAATTTATATAAACAACAGTCTTACACCAAATTTTAGTATAATTGCACGCATAGTTCACTGGAAATACCACTTAAGAATGAATGAAAAGGTGCCACACCCACTGTCGCTATTTTGTTCAGATTTGATTCAGAGATATAACACTTTTGGTCAGAAACTGCTCCCATACATAGACAGCTTTAAAGTTTTTTTATACGAGATATTACGCATAGTTATATCTTTCTAATTTTCTGAACAGATCAAATAAGTTCCAGACTGCCGCAAATTTTTCCTAAATATACGCATGATGTTTTAAAAAATCATTAGTTTACTTTTAACATTTATGCAGCTAAATTTAACATACCTTCCTCTAGCAGGTGCAGCGTGCACAAAAGGTAGACACTGCAAATTTTCAATGTTAAACGCTAGAGGAGGAAGCGAAATAAAATAAGTGTGGGAAAATTTTCGTAGCTACAAACACAAAAAAAAAATTACAAAAATGTGACTTACTAACATAAAAAAAGACATCAAAAAAATCATGTGCAATCTCCAACGCAACGGGAATTCAACTAATTTTAATTGATTTTTTTTTTAAATAGATTTGAAAGATATTAAAATTAAAATTTTCTTGAAGAAAATAATACTGAACTAGAGCAACTGCATATTGATATTAACAGCTTATCAGCGGCATGTTCAATTTAATCGTATTAAAAGCTAAAATTAAATTTTATGATGCCATATACAGCAATCAAGTTGATGCTGCTGCTGCGGTAGCAGATTAACTCATATTTTTACTATTGATCTGGTTTATATATATCGAACAAAAGTTTATATGTGTGAGTGTAGTCTCAAATACATCCAACTATAAGCTGATCATATAAGCTCATTTAATGCTTTTACAGTAGGAATTTCATCGATTTACATTAATATTCGTATGCAGAATATATGCAATTGGCTGGTATTGATTTGATATTTTGTTTCTGTTGATTACATTTTTGTAGAGAGTAATTTTTGTCAGAATCACTTTCAGCTAATTGGCCAATATCAGAGTGAATATCAAAGCGATAACTTCAAACACTTACGAACTGTGTGAGCAGGAATCACTATTTTTTAAATTAAACGCTTTTACCTCATAAGCGTAGTTAATTAGCTATTAAAATGAAAGCGGCTTAGTGTAGAATTATTGTGTTTGCCACGTATTATTTTTATTATATTTTAAATGAAATGTAAAGCGTGTTTTAGTACTCTATTTATATTTTTTAATTTTCCGAACTAAGAATATTCTGTAATAGGGTACTCATCCTAAGCTTAACATTTTCATACATTGAAACTGATCAATTGAGACCATAAAAAAGGCGATAAGACTGTTCATTGCAAGCATATATCTATCAAATCCATATGACTATAGTTTAAGGAACTTGCTGCCAAGCTCAGTCAATATAGACGTTTGTGAAAATTTTGATAAGAATTGATTGAGTGGAATTTTTGTTCTATTTAAAAAACACCTGATAAAAATATCACTTCAAAATAAAGCCGAACATGGATAACAAGCGAAAACTTTTTCAGCACTTTCTTAACTACCCAGCAGGCAATTGAGCAAGGCCTTCCTCGGTGAAGGCCTGCTAGCACTGCTGCGATCGTAAGAGGCCTTCTCAAAAAAAAATGTTCATGCAAATAAAAATATGTATACTCATTTTTTTATTATGATGTTTGTTTCTGCTTAGTAGTGACATTTTAATTAGCAGAATAGTTACACTCCTTTGAGTGTCTGTGTTGTGTATTCAATGTTAAATGATAAATAAACATTAAAAACATCAACGCAAGTGCAAGTGAGGTGAGACGCGGATGAAAAAAAAATTAACTCAGAGTCTCACGGCGTATTAAAACTTAATTTGTTCCGAGTACTTCTATCATCCCTGCTCTTAGAAGGCCTGTTTTATCGGGACATTTCATATAAAATAGAAAGTAAGTTTGAAAGAAGGTGGCAAGGGCTTAATCTTACCAAGAAAGGCCTGCTAGAAGCAATGCTAGCTCCTACCCTTGCCTACTGGGTAATTTCATTCCTTAATTTTATCATTAAAACAACAAAAATGAAATTTTAGATCAATTTTATTTATTTTTTTTGTTGTTATTATTATTTACACAATAATATTTGAGTTTCAGAAAGATTGAATAAAAAATGTTCAATTCATATGGACCGCCAAGCTTGGAGAGGGGCGTATCCGGTCATTTTTGTTATGAAGATGTTAATTGGAGGATTTTTGTTTTATGTACTTAAATTTTTTAATTTTCAAGATAAATATTTTATATTAAGTGACATAAGTAAGTGTAGATACAACTTTTTTGTCCTAACGCATTCGATACTCGATACAAACAATGAAGAAACATTAAATTCATTTAACATGGATGCGTATGCTTGGAATAACCATTAGCGTACCTAGGGCGGGAGGTATTTGCACCGGGCGTAATGGCTTGGGGGGCGCCAAAACGGTGCTTGATTTGTAGCATATTTAGTTAGTTTTGTGGGTCCTTTTTTTTGAAATGAAAATAGTAAATTGCAATGTGCGTGCACTGTGATTTTGTTAGGGTTTTTGGAAAAAAAATTAAGTTTTTTTGTTTTGAATTTTCACATTTGTATTTTTGAAAGCCATTTTCGAATATATCAATAACATGATCGGATTTATATAATAGTAGTCAGTTGCGGCATAAGTGGCTCAAAATTATCTAAGAAAGTGAACTAAGAACTCTGGAACATATTTGTTTCTGTGGAGATATATATTTCTTAAAATCATTTTAAGAAATCAAAGTGAAGTTAAAAGCAACCTCCAACTTAAAAATCACAAAAAACAAACAATAGCAGCACCACAAAAAAAAAAGCTTGTTATCTCTTAGCAGCAGCACTTAAAATTAGATTATCCCATATTTGAGCCACAATGATTACGTGCGCCACGTAGAGGCAGCAACTCCCAATTCAGACACGTCGTCACTCCACTCTATGTAGACAACAACAAATACGAACTCTCTTGATAACATTAAATTATTTTTTACCTTAAGAGACGCTGGGCGTCTGTCTGAGTTTTTTTTTCTCGCTGTACATTATTTTTGATTAAATCAATCTAATTTTTCATTTCATTCGTTTTGCAATCTATTGCTGCTGCTGCTGCTGTTGTTCGCTGGTTGCTTGCTAGCTTGCATTCAATCATGTTGCAGCAATTTTAAAACAATTTTCAACTACTGACAGTTAGCTACTGTTTTGTTGTTGTTGTTGTTGCTATAGTATCTGTTGTAGTTTCATGTGTTGTTGTTGTTGTTCTTGTTGTTGATTTGGCGCAGACCGACAGTAAGAATCTGAGCTGATCTTTGAGTGACTTTGGTACCAATCTGTCCATCATCATTATCATCAACAACAAACAGTAGCCAACAACAAAAAAAACAACAAGAACGGTGGCAATGCGAACTTGATGGCGACGTCTTGCTTTGGTTACTCCGAAGACTCACCCAAGATGTTGATGTTGTTGGTTTGGATAGATGATGACAACAGACGACGGTGAGGACGGCAACGCTTAATAGAAACAGTGGAGGAGAAAAGGAAAAAGTCACAGCAGAAAGAAGGGGGGGGGATTACAATACACCAAAATGCCCCTGCTACATAATGACATAATGTTAAAAGAAATCAGCTAACCATAAACTGGTTAAATTGCTTGCGACATGACTGATATGGTCTCATGGAAAATCGTCCAAAACCTGATATCTCTTTTACTGGAGCTATCTATTCTCGGTTATCCATATAGTTTTATTTGTGGTTTTCATTATTTTTGGACGCCTTAATTTTCACAAATTTTTTTTTATTTAGTTTTTTGCAATATTTTTTTCAGAAAAAACGCCCAAAAAACAAAATGAAGTACACGCCCACATTTTGGAGAACTTTTTTCTTTTTCCTAAAATTTAACCTATACCAATTTTACTCCCACCATACACGCTGCTACACTGTGTAACGACGTCACTGCATTGCGCTGGATTTATGAGTAACTGTAGCAGCAGCAGCCAATTGCTGCGTAATAAAATCTGTTGCTACTGACTGCTACTACTGCATGCCTATAGATTTCATAGCAATTACTTTGTAATTTAAGTTATTGATTGCCCCGCTGGCACTGCATTGCGTTTCGATTTCAGCGTCGTCAACAAATCTTTTTTTTCTCGTATTTATTTTTAAATTTAAAGCCTCCTCTTATTTGCTTTTGCTAACTGAAATTGCTGTGACTTCTGCTGCTGCTGTTGGTTTTAATTTTTGTAATCTTAATCCAGAGCAGATTTCTTGTCTGACATTTATGGTTAAATTTGATTTTTGTTGATGTTGTTGCTAAGTTTTATTGCTTATGGTAAGACAGTTATGTGCAGAATGTTGCTGAGTGATTGATTGATTGATTTTTATTTTAAAAATAGCAATTGGTATGGTAGTATGGCATGTCATGCCAAATGAAATTAAAGTGTTTTTGTATAGAATGTTTGATTAGCTATAGTTTTTGGTAGTTTTATCAATAACTTAGGTATTATTTAAAAATGAGCAACATTTTAACGAAATATTTATTCAATACTTTAAAAACTTGACTTATAAACGTGTGTCAAAAAATCACAATTTATGAAGCGGCCATAAATTTAATTAAATTTTTATTTTAAAATATTCAATTGACTTCAAAATGCAACCATTACTTAAGTTCTGAACAGCATCGGGCTTAATACATGAAACTTAGAAATTGAAAAAGTTTCATGCCACTTAAGCTTTATAAAAGTTACTCCATGATACAAAAATTTTGCATAAAAGTTGAAATGTTAAAAAACATAAAATTCGCAAGCAGCCCAAAATGATTTTTTAATTTTTTTTTAAAGCAATGAATGTTAAACAAAACTTCCCCAGTTATATTAGTTCCCAGTTGCATCGAATTTGAAGTATGTTTTATGCAAAACTCTCGACGCATTATATTAGCTTTTTTTTAAATTTCTTGTATGATTGGCGTAAATCATGAAGCGCAACAAATCGCAATTTTATAGTGTATTCAGCAATTATATGTGAAAAATAGACACATTTATTGGCTAACTATTGCCGCTTTTTCACCTTCTTCTTCAATAAAAACTTTTCCGACCCTTTGCTCTCCTGCTATGTATATATTGCTTGTAAATGCAACGATCTTCTTTTCTTGGCTATCTCTTGCTGGAAATTAATGAAGTGCTTTACTGGCAACTTTATTGTAAGGCATGAGCAACACCTTAATGCACAGCCAACGAAGTAGTTCTTGCCATCATTGTATAAAGACATTATTACATATTTATAGAGTAAAAAGTTGCGTTGCTCTCGCGGCTTTAATCAAATAAATATTCGAAGTTACACATGCGCAAATGTCGTACGCATTAGACTTGATACAGTTTTTCTCTAGTCAAGTTCAGTACGAGTACGAGTTAAACCCTGTGAGAAATTTTTGATTTTCAATTGCAATATTTTTTTTATGCTATTTAACATAGTCATTATGCCATAGAATCAATTGTATGTGCTCTATATATATATAGTCAAAGTCATAAGGATTTGTGCAAAGTTTAGGGGATACATTGTGTATATGTAGGAATTGGTGATATGAAAGAAAAATAGATTGAGCAATATCGATGAACATTCCTCCTGAATTTACTAATATCAAAACAGTTATAAAACAGAAGATCTCATTTTCTTCAAAGTCAAGTAGGTACCGAAGCATCACATTAGTGGTGAATTGATGAGGAGACGCCTTGATGCTTTGTATTTCTGGACTTTATTAAATATCCGCAGTAATTCTTGTTGAGAGATTTTAAAGTCTGTGGGAGTAAAATTTAGTATTCAGTATTTTTGAAGGAGACAGATGTGTAATTAAAATATAAGTCCTAGTAGCTTTTGAAATAAAAGCTTTTGAAAACATTTCAATACTATTTATTATAACTGCATTATTTTTTTTTCTCTGTGTATGTTTTTTTTTTTTTGAAATATACTTAAAACCAACTTAACTGTGGCCTTTCCCGCTGGGATAGACATTTTACTCCTTTACTTATGTGCTCTTATTGGTCATGTTTTTCTTTAGTAAAAATAACAAGGCGTTTTTTTCCCCCTACTTTAATAGGCAATCTATTTGCTAGTATCGCCTGCAACTCAATTAAATGGTAAGTTATGCATTTGCGACATTTTTACTGTGTAGCAAAATGCAACTTTATTTTATTACGGCATTAATTTAGACCTTATGTCTTTACTACTGGACTCAATTATGCAACTATTTTGTGCATTGGTAGCGAAACACATTGATGTTATTCGAACAAAAAAAAAACTTGCACCATTATAGCACATTTCATATATGTTTGCAATGAATTGAAATTTATTTTTTAAAATAACTTCAGTGTGAAGAATGGCAATTGTAATTTTATCGAATTTTTTCCAATACTATTTATATGATCTTGAGTAGTTGGACAAAGGATATAACTCTTTCATGTCGTTCAATGAAACTTGTTTCACGAAGAAGAATAAGGCTTCTTATTGCTCTTTGGGTAATTTTCTTGGATAAGATCTATAAGAGGTTTCGTGTTTTTCGCGTTGTTTCAAAATAAGCTCACCACATCGTTCACAATCCCGAGATAACTCCGCACAGGTGTGACTGACGTGGCGTTCGACAATGTGAAGCTTAAACGAAACCTATAAGGGGACATGCATTAATTACGTGAGCTAAAATAGGGGGGAAGGGGTCCAGCAAAATCTCACCAAAGGGGGGGGGGGGGTCAAAGAAAACCTCACGTCAACGTTTTAATGCAAAGAATTTACATTAAAAATTATAATTTATATCTCATGGAAGGGGGGGGGGGGTTTGCCTCCCCAAATCTCACAAATCTCACCAAGGTGAGGGGGGTCCGAATTTTCAAAAAAACACCTCACGTAATTAATGGACGTCCCCTAACAGTGAACGTACATTAACAATGGATACAAATTCTTCATCCTCGACTGGACGCAGCTGATATAATCAGACATGTCATGTGCTCTATCATTACCCTGATCTATGCATTTCATCATTTGAAGACTCAACTATGTGCAACGTTTTTAGGGAGCTTAGTTTTTAAAAAGACTGGGCGTAAATTGGTATAAGTCCCACGAAATCTTCGCAAATTATAAGTTTGCGCAAGTCTTCGTGAACGTTGACGTATCTGTGATATAATGACATTTATTCAGTGCCTGATTTACCCATGATGGTTTTATATACGAACATGATAAAGCATGGTATATTATCAAGTTTTCAAAAAATTTTCCTGATGCTATTGTCCGGAGAGATCTGTGTTATTTCTTTCTGTATATCTGGACTCATTAGCGTGGAATTCTTTGGATTATTCAGAACATGTTTCACGAAATCAATTCTAAATCTCTAAAGTACGCGAAACTTTCCATCGTTCAGTTCGTTTCAACTACGAAAGTGTTTTCCTCTTTCGCTTTAGCTTGCTGCGCATGCAATAGAGATATAATATTTGATAGTTTTCTTAACGATATTTCTAGTGAAATTTTTGCAAGCTCTATAAAAGCTAGTCATACGTTTTCCTGTATATTCGTGGTTTTCTTAGCCAGAACAATTTGCAGTACACAACATCCTTATGTTGAGAATTAGCGAGGAAATGGAAATCTTTAGTACAAGTTGTCTTAGCAAAAACTTCTTACTTTCGAGTGACGGGATTCGTAGAAATTATACGGAGGGGGGTATTGAACCCTATTGCTAAATTAGGCCTTACTTATACCTCTTGAAAAGTAACCGTCAACAAAATTTATAGAAAATACAGCTCAGCGGATACATATCCCATATATGTGATTGCCTTTTACAAACCGAACGAATTTTGACAAAAAATTGACCGACACGTTTTTGATTTGGCTGAAATTTTTTTTATGGATTCTGTATCGAAAAAGAAGAGATACGTATTCGAGGATTTTCAAAAAAAAAATTTTTTTTCCAAAAAAGCTAGAAAATTGATTTTATTGTCATTTTAAAGCTATGAATTTTTGAAAGTGAGCTTCCAAGCCAAAAATCACGAAATTCTCAAAATTTGAATTCGCTCTTCTTTTTCGGTACAGAACCCATAAAAAAAATTTCAACCGAATCAAAAATGCGTTGTCCGAAAAGTGTTCGGTTTGTAATAGACCGTTCTTTCAATCCTTCACATTGTTTTCGCACATAACCGCCATGATCATCTCATGTAGATTGGCCTATAAGATTTTCGAATAAAATTATATAATGCAGTGCTATCATAAGTTTCTGTAAGGTGGCTTCAACTAACAAGGTGCTAACTTGTGGGTAATTTAAGAATCATAATGTGACATTATTATGGATGCGGTCTTGATTGCAATTGTTAGGAACGCCAAAATTATATAGATCATATGTAACTGGGCGTTTTCTATTTTTATGTGTCCATTATTAACTGTTCAGACTGGCTTACACAGAGGAAGAAAAGTTATCTTGACTAACTACAGTGTAATGGTAACATTTATGCGAGCATATGTTCATCTTAAAAAGACATTTCAAACTTATGACTATTGCTTTCACTTACATATGTACAACAACGCACACACCTACTCTGGCTGATGATGCTTTGGCACGTTCTGGCGGCACCTACACTAAGAAGTCACATATTTTGTGTAACCAAAAATTTCTTTTAATTCAAATCTGACAAACGTGCGGCGGCAACATTTTTTCTCACTTTAATTAAGTCAGTCAATGCGCCGCAGATAAAATTACCATGATAATTTGCATTTGCTTATGGATGTTATTTTAGCTGTGGTTACTTGACACTTAAAGGTGTACCTTATAGTTTTATTAAGTTGAAATTGAAAAATAAGCATAAGTAAAAACTCATTTTCTGTAGTGCTGAGAATAATTTTTAGCTGCCAAAAAAAAAATGTTTTTAGATTTTAATTTTTTTTTATATTGTTCACCTTAACACCATATGAATCATTTGTACAAAAACTTGACACTTTTTATTACTTTTGCCTTAGTATTGTTTCAGTTTTCTTTTCTTTTTTTTTTGCGTCTTCTAACTTCAGCACATTTAAAAACTTACTTTATTGCATTTTATTACCCAACAATTTGTCCGCCTTTTGCCGCCTCATGTGCGACAAATTGCCCTGGTTTATTGTGCAACACCACCACCAACACTGACATACATATATATTGCACATAATAGCAGCATATGGCAAACAACGGTCGGTCGGTCGGTCATCGGACAGAAAAAGTTGCACCAAATATGGTTTTTCGCGGAAACAAATTGCAGAATTTATTGAACGTTGTAAAGAATGGTGTAAAGTTATGTGCGTGAAAGCATTACAGCAAACATAAATTATGTCGCTGCAATGCATAACAACAGCAACAACAACAACAACAACAACAGTAAGAAAAACTTCATTTACAATATGAAAGAAAAAAAAAAAACTAAAACACCAACGAACAGCAGCACTAAAATTACAACAAAACAAAAAATGTTTGGAAAAAAAAAACTAAAACATGCTAAAATATCTTTTAGCCATAGCAATAAAGGGCTCAAACAACAACATAAGCCATTTTTTTGTTGTTTCTTTTTCTTGGTGTAGCTTTCCCCTTCGACAGTTAATTTTGTTTGTTGTTTATGGAGTGAAATATTTTTGTACGCTGGCTGCTCGGCTGGAAATTTCCTTAATGAACTTGTCGTCGTTTACTAATTGGAAATTGGAAAAAATGGAGCAAGTGTGTAACTTAAGTCTTTCGTTTAATTTTTCACTATGTTAATTTATACAAATGCCAAGCATTTTAATTTTACAAGATTTGTAAGTTTAACGTAATGATTTTTATTCATAAAGACATGTCAGTTCTATTTATTTATTTACAATGGGAGTAACGTTCAACATTCACATTGAAACCTGAGGAAAGATATTTGATTTTAAGTGGGTGGTGTCATGCCCATGAAAAAAATATGTTTGTACAGCTCATTAATTGTCCGATTTTGGTGATATTTAAAAATGGAGTTATATTGAACACAAAGGAATAGATAGAGATAATGTGCTTTACACAATTCCAAATTATAGTTTTTCAACTTAAATCTATAAATAACATAGTTTAGTCCGAATAAATAAAAAAAAAAGTTCTTACAAAGAAACTTATTTTCCCAACAAAAATTACCGGCTAAAGTACACTGCACCATGGCCTCCAAGATTCGTTACTAATAAAAATTCCATATACCTATGCAATATGATCTTTACAAAGCTTTATTAAAACTATTAAAGTATTTTTTAAATTGCACATTAAACATACTTTGATTGTCTTAGCTTGACTTTAACCTTCGATTTAATTTACAATCTATTATGTTAACGATCGCAATCCAACGTTGACGTTAGATAATGTTGTTGTTGCCAATTGTGACAATATTTTTCAAATGTGCGCTCATCAGCAACATTATTAGACATCGGCCATTACAAATAATAAACAACAACTATACTTATAAACATATGTTAGTAACATTATTGTTGTTGCTACTTATTATTGTGTTGATTGGCTATCATACATTTCAATCCTTTACTGTGTACATTGCAAATACAGTATGAGTTTGATAATGCAAACAAGCATTCCAACTGATGAAAGACACTTAATCGAAATGTAAGTTGAGCTACTCGTGAAGAGTTGAGCTATCAGAAGATGATTTGATATACAGTGCACTTTAAAAAAATAAATTATTAACAGCTGTAAGTCTGTTTACATGGGATTGCAAATGTAATACAGCTACAAGTCCAAAAGCTGCTTTACTGACCACAAACTGATAGCCTGATAGAAGAAAAAGACTAGAAGCGCTAGATAAAGTATTGGAGTCGCTATGTAATAATATATTCCCCGGACATGATTGAATATCAACAGAGCTTTTTCAGATAGGTGGTGATGTTTTCGTAGAGTGTATGTGTATCCAATCCTTACTTAAGTTTAATTAACCTGATGACTGGTAGTATCAGCTCTATTTACTCCGAAACTTCATTTCAGAGTCCAAGTAATCGCCGACACCAATTTTCACGAGCTACATTAAAAGAATATCCTGGTATCAAAATTGTTACAAAATGTCTATTATTAAGTCCTTGAGCCTACATTGAAATATTGGCCTTACCCTTTTCGATGTATAGTGTGTTTGGCCAAATCAAGTAGTTGAAAAAGAGATTTTTGCGATATGTTACTCAAAAAAAAATAATTGCCTAGATCGTGCCATTTGATTGCGAATGGGTTTTTGAGCTTACATAGTGGTTTTTACTAATGTTCTTTATCGAACTGCATATCACATAGAAAAAAGTGGAAATACATATAAGTTCTCGTTCCATTCGACTAATGGCTCTCATTAAAATTCTAAAATAATTCTTATGATCATACACCGAAAAAAAAAACTTACTCCTTTTAAGGAAAAATTCCTAAATGTAAGGAAAAAATATCATTCAATACGAGCTAAAGCAATGGGTTCCTCAAAATAAGTAAGTTCGACTCCTTAGTACAAGTTTGAGGAAAATTTTACTTTGCCTTAGGATGAAGGTATCCTTAAATGAAAGAAATTTACTTAAAATAAATTCGTTGATTTCAAAAAAAATTTGTTAGTTTTCCTAAAGTTTTTTTTCCTCTATTTCCTCTATTTTCTTATTTGTTGGTACTTATTGTCGTCAGTCATTCTTATTTTAATTGTAATACGTTTTTAAAACTTCAAAGAAGAACTTAAATTTTTTTTACCTGTCACCTGGTCAGAGAATTGAACCTGCGTTCTGCGCCATGCCACTGTTCAAAGATGCTCATCTTACCCAACTCAGCTACCGACACCATTTTTAAGACATACTAAAATGATGTTGTTAAACTGCGTAACAAGCATTGTCTAATCAGGGAAATTATTGGTTCAAATCCCAGCGACGACAAAAAAATTTTTTTTTAATTTTTTTTATTTTTTAATTTAAAAGTATTTAAAAAACATTTTATTTTTGGTAAGCAAAGAGATAGACAAAGACAAAAACAGAATACTTACGAGAAGAATAGATATTAATTTCAGCGAATAAAGCAGCGAGGGTTGCCACCCATTTATTAAGGAAAATTTTCCTACGTTATAGTAAATTTTTTGAAGAAACTAACTAAACCTGAGTACGATTTTCCTTAAACAAAACATTCCATTAGATTGAGGAAATTTTTACTGAAATGAGGAACAAGTTTTTTTCAGAAATTCTTCCCAAAGAAAAAATTACTATTTCAAAGGAAAGTTTTACTAAAACCACGAACTCTATATTTGAGGAAGAGCTTTGACTTGCTTTAATGAAACATGAACTCATTTCAAAGGACTCAATTACTAAATTAAACGATATTTTCATCAATATGAGGAAAAATAACTTAGATTAAGGAAAATCTTTACACTAAATCGGAGGAAGGCAGTTCTTCAAATTTAGTACGGTCTTTTTTTTCGGTGTAAACAGTAGTACCCTACCACAAACAAATGCGTTCTCACGGTAAAGATGTGTTGATGATTCTGTATACGTGCACGGTTTTTTACGCTCTTAAGCGCCTGCTCGTTCTCATTTTTACGCTCATTAAGCGCTTGCTCGTTCTTTGAGCACTACTTAGCATAAATGTTTCCATGCTCCTTTCCGTTTTCGTTTTAGTTTTCACTCTTACATATATTCTTAGACTTACTCGATTTATTCTTATTCCTTTCCCATTGTATTTTCTTTACCAATTTATTTTCAATCCCATACTTTATTGCCATCCGAAATAACTCAATTATTTTCCCATTTTCAAACTCAATCGCACTTAAATTTTCAATCTGTTATCTTTCTTCAGCATCATTCTCATAACTTTCACACCTATTCTCATTCACATTAACATTCATATTATCTCATATTTCGTTCCAATCCTAGTTCTTATTCTCATTTTCAACATTGTTGTCATCTCATCCTTATTCTAATGGTATATATGTATCGAGGTTATACCATACAAAATATCACGTTTTCAACTCAACAACTGTGCTATCAAGCTGATCAATAACTTCGACTTCTTGTTTATCTTCGTATCACATGACCATCGTATCACATCGCATCTTAACCCGTTCAATTTTTGGCCTGTCCGATAATCATGTTCAATGCCGACACTAATTAGTCTCTTTCACAGGTTAGACTTTGTGTCGCTGCCTGTGTCTTTTCCTGTCTATCTGTCTGTGTGTCTGCATGTCTTGTCAAAACTGTCTAAATGTGGAGCTGGTGCTGGTGCTGCTTCTGCTATAGCTCTCTTTCACAAGACGGTTTTAATGACATTTAAGATTAAAGCAACGCAAGCACGCTGTTATTGTAGTTGGTGGTGCAAAAGAAATTGGCCAACATTGCTCATATTTTTATGAATATTGGAATTTATGTACGTGATCTGTTTTATCAAGTTTTCAATTTTCAATGAGAAAGCGTTAAACATACAACATGTTGTCGGCAGCTACATGAAGCTAAAGAAGAAGAGGACTCACAAATAAAGACTCACATTAATTAGCAGTTGCTATTAAATTTGATGTATTTAGTCAAATATGGAAGTTCTTCTCAGTAAGCGGATTGTTTAATTAGTTAGATGACAGTTTTTGATTAGCGATCTTGTTCTTTTACAAAACTATCTGTGTATTTTATTGCCTGCCACAGCATGTGAAAAAATTATAAAAAAAACGTGTCGTTAAACCGAAAGAGAATTTATCTTTCATTAACCCTTCAAAACTAGGTTTTTTTTTTTTTGTGGAGACCTAACATTAACTCATACGCTTATTGCTTTTGACACTTTAGTTAAAACGTGATGTTGCCAACCTCCCTGGCTTGCTGTCAAAACACCAAACTTTGACTTAATATTTGTTGCATTTGTTGGCATCTCAAGAATTTGATAAATGTTGACTGACATAGAAATCATTGAAACAAAGACAAAATATTCATGCCATGTTGCCAAATGATCGAAGCAACGATCTGACAAAAATTCTCAAAAAAATTTAAAAATTTTTTGGTTTTTTCTCATATGAACGTAACATATTGGTTACGTTGGGTCAACGCTGAACCATCAACGTGAACACTTCAGAAAACACTTTGCTGCCGCCTTAGACACGAGCAACTAAATTGGAACATTGCCATGTGAATAATCCGGCGTAAAGAGATCATCAACATGGTGTCGACCGACCAACCACTAAGCAGCAGCGGTTGGTCGGTGTAAGTGAAACCCACCACTGTAATTGCTCATGCTCTTAAATTGATGGTTTGCATGTTGGCCATTTGTCTTCATTGCCTCAACGTTGAGGAGGCGGCAGCGATATTTTTGGAAGGACTGTGCGCTTAATTAATTATATTTTAAAAGCTGTTGTAAATATCTTTGCACGTTCGTAATTTTTGCTGATTAATTATTGAAATGAATAATTTTCATTTTACAGTCTTAGTTAGCACTAAATTTTCATACTGAAAAATTCAAAAATTTTAAATTTTATTCGCAACAAAAATTATCAAAGCTTGGCTATATCAAAAAAATTTTGAAAACTGTGTCATCACAGTTAATTAATTCCAATTTTTAATCTCTGTCTGATGCACTCTCATTCAGTTACCTTGATGCAACATTAGAACAGATTTTCTTATAGTCGTCAGTAATGATGTTTGCAAATCAAAAATATTTTGGCTTCCCAGCTACAATCTTCCTACCGAATTTGATATCTTGTTGGCCATTAGCCCAGATTAAGGACAGCATATACATATACCGACTCATGATGTTGAAAGTCAACCAGCAGAAAGTGAGTTTTAGAAGCTTTTCAGAGCAGTCGCTATTGTTTTTTAAATTTATCTCCTTTTTTTTGAATAAGTTCATTCCATCAAAAACTAAGCTTGGTTAACTGTAAGCAGCACAATTTTGCAAATTTTTTTCGCATGGCACCATGTGCACTTTGCTTGCTGCACAGCTTCACTTCATAAATCTCAACACAATGACAAAATATTTGCAAATCGCGCTTCAGAGAAGCCGCCTTTCGATACAAATCTATTTGCGCTTATGCGCGCGCGCTTTATTAAAATGTACCGAGTTAAGCAGCAGCAGCAGCATCTTTGGCCAAACCTAATCCGGCAAAAAAAAAGCGAATAAAATACCAAAGTGTTGGTAGCGCTGTTTGTTTTTTTTTTTTTACTGTGGTACACTTGTTCAGCCTCTTAGGTAAACAATTGTCTATTCTTCTTAGAAGCAGCAACTTTTTGTTGTTGTTGCAATTGTTGACTTTTTATTTTTTATTTTACCTGTTGATCTACACTCTTGGCCGCACTATGTAGGGTCTTATGATTTTTATTTTATTTATTTTTAGTAGCACTAACTCTTGTACAAACAACTCCCCATGGACAAAAAAAAAAACCGATGTGCTGCGGCTGCTTCTTATTCTTCTTTTTAGCATACAAATTGTTATACTTACAATGAAATTTATTGCTTGTGTTGCAACTGCTGGAGCAAGCAACACAACTTGGATCATTGCTCATCGCTACAAAGCGACATTGTTTCGATTTTGTTGATGTTGCTGCTGCTGCTGTTATTGCTGCTGAATTTGAATTCAAGTTCAGACTTAACTTCCTTGCTATTGCTTACAATGCAAAGTCAAGTTGCGCACAGATTTATCAAAATATTGTTATATATTTCAGGGTATTTTTTTTTTCAAAAAATATTTTCTTTTGGAATTTATTGCAAGTTGCATAAATTCATATTTTTTGTGCTGAAATCAGAATGTACAGTTTTATTTTAACAAGCAGCGGATGCACTTGGTTATGAAAAAATATTATTGGTTTTTTGTTAAAGTTGGGTGTTGCCAAAGTTACACTGAGTTAAATGAATAAATATATCCTTAGTAATTGTGAATAAGCAAATACGGAGAGCAACTAGAAAATCTATGTCTGAAATATAGTCTATCTTTTATTATATTCTATTTTAATTTATAATGGCATATAACCACTCGTCTCGGTCAAATATATCAAACGTACTGTTATTGTGCAAGAGTGTACCCATGATCCAAAGTACATTGAAGCATCTAAGGGAGCAATTAAATTTGAACTTTAAATTGAAAAGTTGACTACAGAGTTTTGGTTTTCTCAGAATAAATTCAAAGCCTCTTGTGTCCTTGGTACATTTGCACGAAAGTGAAGAATATTGCGTTGTTTGACACATTTTTCTGCATTCGTTCAAAAAGCTAGACGTGATTGAAAGAAAAAATACCGAAATGCGGAAATGTGTAAAAAACTAAATGAAACATATTCGATTTCATGACTTGCGTTCGAAAATATTTAATAACTTCCGATCTAACAGAGACTCCACTTTTTTGTAAAATGGGTTTTGTAGATAAAAGAATAAGTAACAAAATCCTATATTTTTAAATGTATTCTTGTTTGGGGGGATATCATGTTTTAAACAATTAAATTGTTATTATTTTTCATTTGTTGACAGTATAAAAGTTTTTTTTAATTAATTGCAGAAGCTAACGTTATAGACTATTACATAAAAAAAATCCGACATTGATCGAATCAGTAGAACTGGAGATAATAGACTTCAAGTATGAGTACATTTGACAAAATCCAGCCAATTATCAAAAATTCATGTGTAGATATTTTCGAAAAAAAAAAATTTTTCAGCAAAATCAAAAAACATGGGTCAACTGAATTTGTTAGAAGATGCAGGAAAAAAATTTTCATCGCATTTGGAGAGGTTAGGTAGGTTAGGTTAGAGTGGTGGCTTAGCAAACAAGCTGAAGCCTTAAGTAGCACTGATTGTGCCGTTTTAATACCACATTACGTGACCCGGCGAAATGATGGATGTAAAACCAGCTATGTATATCCAGTTAGCTTTGTTAAGGTAGTAGAGCAGAGATCCGATTTCAATTTCAGCCAATTCGCTGAGGTCAATAAAGAAAGGTTTGCCAAGACATCTTTGCCTGATTCTTGCTAAAGCTGGACAGCTGCAAAGAAAGTGCTCAAGTGATTCAATCTCGCTTGCGTTCAAGCAACGGCGGCAGGAAGAATTGAAAGGTATACCTAACCTTTCAGCGTGCTTGCCGACTGCCCAGTGCAGTGTCAGACGGGTCCTAGATAGTAAGTAGGTGGTTCTCAGTTTATTGTAAGCGGACCAGATTGATCTGGCTGTTTTACAGGTGTGTAAAGACTTCCAATGGTTTCCGGCTACAGATAGAAAATGCGAGAAAATCCTCTTCTTAACTAACCCGAGCGGAGTGAAAACATGTTCCGATGCAATCTCATTATGAAAGGAATCGCGCATTGCTAGTTCATCGGCCCTTTCATTTCCCTCAATGTTCCTGTGACCTGGAACCCATATGAGAGTAATGTCAAATCGATGTCCTAGTCTGATAAGTTCTAGCTTCGATTTTATATGTGCCGAGCTCAAAGCTTTGGTTGCGGCTTGGCTATCGGAGAGAATTGCTATTTTCTTTTCTGAACTAATACAGCCCACTTGTCTGCAGGCTGCAAAAATGGCAAAAACTTCAGCCTGGAAAACGCTAGCTGAATCAGGTAAATGGAAATATTGATAGATTTCTGGGTCTTTTGAGTAGACTCCTGCGCCTACTCCACAGTCCATCTTGGACCCATCGGTGAATATAGCAGTTTCAAAATTTAAGTTGAGAGTGCCTTCTTCCCACTGAACTCACTCTGGAATTTTCACCTGAAAATTTTTCCTCAAAGCTTAGTGTAGGACAGATGTAGTCCGTTGGGGAAGCATTTGGAGAAGGCAAAGTTTTTTTTTCCTGAATTTTGTGCGGTTTTTAAAAAAACGACCAATATGTCAACTTCGTTATCAGGCCTTGGAATTTTAATGAAGATTTTTGGACTTTGATTCAGTTCTGTATTAAGAAAAGACTATGGTGTGTGTTTGCCAACAGATTTTTTAACTTTTGATACTCGTATCCATTTTATTCTCTGCCTTCGCTTTGGGAGTACTATTTTCAGCGAAAGAATATTTTTTTAGTACAGTTTGACATGATATATATTATATATTGAAACCTTTTTTGCTGGTGAAGTTTCATATTACTGTTTCTATACTGAGAAAAAAATGTTGAATATAACAAACGCATATTTCATAAAGAGCAATCAAATATTTTTTTGAGCCAAACATATAGTATTTGGATCAAATAGTGATAAGTGGTGGTGGTTGAAGCATTTTATATTTGACTCAATCAAATACTTAATTGCTCTATAAGAAATATGCGTTTGTTATATTCAAACACATTGTTTTCTCAGTGTATTTCACAGTATTTATAATTCGTTTAGGCTGCTGCACCAAAAAAATCAAAGTGCAAGATAAAATGACTTACCAAAGTCACGTGGGCATACATCAATATAAACAAACAAACCAAACAAACCAATGTGACCCTCACGAAAGGACGCTCTGTTCGGTTCGGTTCGTTCAAGCACTGCTTAACAAACATAGGACAAATTTGCAAAAGTTCAAGGATTCGGGCAAGCAACGTATAAATTTGAATTTCTTTCAAAAATATGAAGCAAGTTTTACTTAACTAAGTATTTGCTTATTAGTCTGAAAATTGAGAAACTAACAAAGTTAGGGCAATACCGCGAAGCAGGTTGTATAAAAAATTATCAAAAAATAATTCAGTTGTTGTATTACAACGTATGTGAAGAAGCAAGAATCGCCAACCGCGATGAATTGCTTTCTTGATGCTAATGTAGATAAATATCTGTAAAGATATATAGATCTTCGTTTTTTTTTTGGAGAAATTGAAAAAAGTTTCATATCTCAAATGACTGTTTTTAAGAAAACCCTTCACTCTTTGTGCCTACTGAACACAGGAAGGTCCGTTACAGTATCCATATGAAACCGCTCGTATAAAACTTCTGTTGGTTGGTATATTAAAAAAAGGTTCCCGGAAAAATTTTCTTGGAAGGAAACATTAAGTTTTTTCAATTTTCTCGTGTTGAGTGATTTGGCCTCCTTGCGAATTTTCCTAAAGAAAAAACATTTGTTTATTTTTCAAAATAAACCAATATCTGTTTTTGATTTAATTCGGAACACATAATTATTTCTTTTCGAGCTTTGTCTCATTTTTATGTAGGCTAATTATATTGTTGAATTTTCTGAAATTTATTATAAGAATTTATCAATAGCCATCAAAGATTTCTGAAAAAAGACAACAATTTATTTATGATCTAACCCGCATATAAAATAGAAAGAGATTTTATTTTTGTACTCTAACCAAACAATTAGTCGCCAACTTTAAGCGCGTCAATAACAACAAAACCGTCAACAGCATTTTTTCTCACACTCTGCCAAAGCCTGCTGTTGCTGCTGCTGCTGCTGCTGCTGATACCAGCATGCAGCAACAAAGTGCCACTGCCACACACAATTAGCTCAAACTAAAGTGCCATAAAATTGAAAGACAACATTTTGACTGTTCGTTGTTACTGTTTTTGTTGTTGTTGTTGTTGTTGTTGTTGTTGTTGTTGTTGTTGTTGTTGTATTGTTTTTCTGAACCAGTGACATTTAATGTCAATATGCAATGCAGTGGCAACAAGCGACGACGACATGTAATTGCCACAAAGCATAGCAAATCGGCAAAGTACTAGGCAAACATTCAGTCAGTCAGCAGCAGCAACTACAACAGTAATAGCAACAATTGTTACAGTCTCGACATGAAGAGATGACAACATTAGAAGCAGCCACTGTCGCTCTCGTTGATTTTTGTTGCAGCCGAAAAAAAAAAAACATACAACACAAAAGTGCCGGCAAGCAGCAACAGCAACAGCAACAGAAGAGGAAGTAACAATTGCTGCTTGTTGTATACAAAGAAAAATGCCGCCATTTGAAGAGGGGCAAAGCAAATTGAATGAAAATAAAAAACAACAGCAACAACACTAACATCAATAAAGCTGTAGTAGCAACAACAACAATAGTACAGCTTTTGTTACAACAACTGCACCCAATTTGCCGCTAAGCCGCCACAATTTTTGACATTGAACGCATTCACTGTCTAATACTGCTGCTGTTGCTGCCACTGTTGTTTCTTTCGTTGTTGTTGTTGCATTCTAACATGTTGCTGCCACAGTCGTCTGCCTACCTGCCTGCCTGCCTGCTGGCACTGTTTGTCTATCGCCTCTCCCTGGAGAACATTTTGCTATGAAGTGTGCAAAAGTTTATTGTTCCGCAGGCAATTTGCTATTTGTTGTAATTAAATCAGTTGAGTTCGATCAGAGCAATAGCAACAACAACAACGAATGTCAAATGATCTTCGACAAGTTGAATACGGCGGAACGTTTTTTTGTTCTAAAATTTTTTTTTTTTTTTTTTTAGTCCAGCAGCGTCCAACTGTGAGTTGAGCGCAATTTGAGGCAAAGTCAACAAGTGAGCGCACGTTTGGAATGCTTTGACTGTTCTGTTGTTGTTGACTGGCAACTTGGCAACATGTTGCTATTGCTACTATTGTTGGCAATAGCTGTAATTCTTTGAATAAGTAATTGTTGTTGTTATCGTTAACACTGACTAACAGAATTTGTAAGTTCAATTTTTACAGAAGTGAATTTGCTCGCATGGATTATATGAAAAAATCTTAGAAGGTTTCTGATGAAAAAAAATGAGAAGATATACAGCAAAAAATGTATTTTCCAACTTAAACGAATTTTTCGATATGAAAAACTTCAAAGTTATACCAAAAAATATGTGTGAATACCTCAATTTTTTATATATTGGAAAAAAAAATTTATAATTATTTTTCATGAAAAAATTACTGATATATCGTAAGTCGGACTTAGGCTGTGCGTTTTAAATATAAACATACACATCTGCTCAAAATAATAGGTACACCCTAGAGTTCAAAATTCAACTCAACGGAAAAACTTTTTATTCAAAATATTTAAGAAAACAAAAATTCAGATATCTTCGTAGCTTTTATATATACATACATATATAAACAGTATTTGCCTGCTCAAAATAATAGGTCCACCGGAAAGATATACAGTAAAACAAAAGGAAATGTTCAAGATATGAACTTTTTTGCTTACACTTTCTTTATTTAGTGTATCCAGCTTTATTTTGGATAGCTTTCGCAACTCTTCTTGGGATACTTTTGATTAGAGCCTAGCAGATTTCTTTGGGTATCTCATACCACATTTCTTGGACACACTCCCACAATCGCTCCGTATTCTTGAAATTTTTTTTTTGCTTTTTTCTTCTTTAAGGCGTCCCACAGGTTTTCTATCGACTTTAAATCCTGTGACTGACTCGGCCAGCTAAACACGTTGACTTTATTGTCCTCAAAACATTTTTTCACAATATAAGAGGTGTGTTTTGGGCTGTTATCTTGCTAATATATCCAAAGCAAGGGCACGTTTTCTTCAGAATAGGGCAGCATTGCATTTTCGAGTAAACCTTTGTATTCGGCTGCTATCATTTTACTCGTTGTCCGGAATATAGGACCTATCCCATATTAAGGAAAACACTACCACATCATAATATTTCCGCCTCCGTGTGTAAATTTTTTTTTTGTGAATCTAACGTGAAAATCTTTGCTTTTAGGATGTTGCACATTCTTTTCTGAATCATTTTCAAATCAATTAATCTTAGTTTCATCCCTCCTGAAGATATTATGTCACTTTTTCTGCCGTTCATGGTCATGACCAGTTTTCATTATCCCTTGCAAAATTTAGCCTCATGCTCAATTTTTTTTTTTCGTAGTAAAGGAACTTTTTTAGCTATGCGCCCAGGTAGGTTTACCTTTAGTAAACGTCGTCGAATTGTTTGAGCGGTAACCGCGTACCCAATTTCTGCTAGAATTGTCTTTGAAGATTTAAATATGCCTGTTTTTTTGACGCTTTCAATATGAAGATCATCTGTTGGAGCGGTTTTTGATGGTCAGTAGTCTGCAAGCTGCATCGAAAAGATTTTCTTTCTTTTTTCAAGTATAGAGCCAGTCTGTATTCCTCAGCAGATCAATTTGACTTAAGACCTATCTCAACTAAAATTTGTTGGTGTCAATTCACTGCATTTTAAGATTTAATTAAAGAAAACTCACCGTTCTTCTAAGGAAATTTCAAAAAAATTTAAAAAAAAAAATTATCAAACTAAAAATTGAACCAACCAGCAGGTGTACCTATTATTTTGAGCAGGCAACTTTTCAAACTATACACATTAAGTAGAAACGTTCAAAACTTAGGGGAATTACATGCTTTGTTTTACTGAAGACCGTGCTACCAAATTGTGTTATTCAGGTTACCACTACGATTTTTGCTCAATATTTCCAAAATATTTTTGTAATAGAGTTTAAACTAAAAACTGAGATGTGTACCTATTATTTTGAGCAGGTGTGTATGTCTGCTATTTTTAAACTAAAGTGGAAATACGACCCTTTTGACTGGATAATTTTTATTGCAGTCAAACGTTTAGTATGGAATAACTTGTTGAACTATGTATTATCTATTTACACTGATTCATTAGGATTTTATTTAAGTCATTATCCGAGTTTTAACTGGGGTACATATCTTCATAGTCCGAGTCTTCTTTATCATCGCCATCATAAACATAATATAATCTATGCGAAATAAAGGATGAAATTGGAGTGTCAGTAACAAAAGCTTAAAATTACTACAAAGCAGCTCCCATTATTAAAAAAATCTCAACTCATGGTCAACACACAAATTCAAGTGCCTTGTGTTACTAAAGTTTTCTCAAATTGATGTTGTTGATGTTACTCTGGCAAACAAATGACACAAATGTATTGCTGCTAATGCCACGTATATTCTACGTCACGTTGCTGTTGTTTTCTAAGTTTCTATGCTCATGTTGTTGTTGTTGTTTTCGTTGACATTGCTTCTCACATTGAGAATTATCCTGATGATCTCACGTGTCGTTTTGATTTGGTGGACGCTAATGGCGACATTGTGGCGTATAGTGAAAAATTGCTGCCAAAGGCAACACCAGCAACAGCAGGAGCTGCAAGCAGTTATCGATTTGACAAAAAAAAAAAAAAATTAAAATTGTTCATAAACTTTGGTTTGTTGATATAGATGGCAAAAGATGTCCGTTTTATGCCCTGAACAGAAAGTTCTAAAAGCGCTTTCTACAACAAGGTGTTCAGCCGAAGTCAATACAATTACTGGGCCTTATAAAGATTACAATAAAATTTCCAAAACCCTTAAGGATATATCAAGAGATGATCAAAATCAATCAAATGACTCTTCATATCTTATTAGATACATGAGTAAATTAAAAATATATTTTTGACTATAATATGGTTAGATATCTTAACTCACACCAGTGCAGGCTGCTGCCAAATCGAATTTTTTGGTTCAAAAATAACTTAAGAGCGCAATCCTAGTCGGAAATGCATTTTTTTTTTTAAAATAAAATCAACCAAAATGCCAACAGATCGTCGGAGCCGGAATTTTGAAAAACTTGCGATATTTATTATTTTAGGATTTTATTAATATAGATCGATTAAATACATACAAAATAGTAATGCATTATTTTTCGACTTCTCTTCGAAAATTTTGAATATATGAAGATTTTTTTGTTACATGTTGATGTATAATGCTTTATTAACATTTTAAAAATTCTATATTACTTCTATGATTCTTTTGATTGTTTTTAATTTCCATCGAACTTTCATTAATTTTTTGATATATATAAAATTTATTGTAGTTTTTTAATCCTCATAATTTGAACTTAATTTAGGTATGAGAACTAAATAAAATTTTCCAAAACAAACAATTGGCATTAGTACTATATCGCACATAACCACCATCAATATGATCAACAACAACAGCGTGACTTTTTGGCTTTCTTTCCTTTATTAATGAAACGTGACAATAAATCAAAATGTAATTTATCGTTAAGACTATTTAGACAAAAATTCCATCAATCTGCTCAAAGTCAAACAATACAAATATGGATTTAGCATGGCAGCCAACTTATAAAGTTTTACCACAATTTTACGCTTTTGCACGAAACGCCATGCAATGAATGCCATCTAGACGCATTTCTTCGCACATTCAGCTATGAGTGCACAGCCAGCAACAAAACGAAATCATAATTTTCAATGTTACCATAAAAATAAATAGAAAAGCGCCATGTTAAATGAAATGTGAAAAATGTCACCACATACTAACAACAACAACAACAAGAACAGCGGTAGCAGTAACTACTAGCAACTGTTGCTACCATAGCAAAAGTAAGCAATAATTATACACGTTGTCATGTGCGCATACATGCAGTCATGTTGGAAGCAGGTTGCTAGCAACAATTCTGCGCTTCAACTTGACTATCGACAGCGTGTCAAAATTAAATGCCACAGTTATATTAAATATGGTGACAGGAATTAGCACCATGTGCATGTGATAAGAAGCACTAGGAGAAGACCAGACTCGCACAGAGTTAGACTGCATGTCTCGGTATGGTAAACTGGTAGCTGACAGCATGAGAAATGAGCTGGGAAAAATTGGTGAATACAAAAAAAAAAAAAACAGAAAAAAAGTGAAGGGTTTTCATTTTATAAATCTGATTCATACTTAATATCAGTTGCTATAATAGGAAAATTTAAATATGTTTTGATTACGCCACTAAAAAAGCTTTTTATACTTTTTTTATAGAGGGTATATTCACATTGACATTCCATTTGTAACGCATAGATAGGGGCGTGGATATATATGGGACGTTTCACGTCAAGCAGATCACCTTCGGGGCCAAAAATTGGCTGGACCGATTAAGACGTACGAGGTCTTCAAATGTTCAAATTCAAAATGGTGGATCCAATATGGTGGCCAGAAGCCGGAGAAAAATCGAATGTCCAGACAAAAAAGCTTTTAAAAATAAAAATTTCCTACCGATTGAGCCGTTTCTTGGCTCAAATTGACAGAATCCGAAATAGCGGATCCAATATGACGGTCAAAAGTCCAATATGGTGGCCAAATTTTTAAAAAGTCAACCGATTTGCACATAATTTGGTACACGGGGGTCTGGGTGATCACAGATCTTGAGACCAACAATCAAGGTGGCGGATCCAAGATGGCGGACAAAGTTTTCGAAAGTTAACCAATTTGTTCCAAATTTGGTATACGATGGTCTTGGGAATCACTGATGACGAATCCAAGATCAGATTTTACAAAATCAAGATGGACGATCCAATATGGCTGACGATATTTTTGGAAGTACAATTAGGGTGGTACATTAGGGTGGTACATTAGGGTGGTAGGAACTGAGGATCTGGTGGGTAAGTTCAAGAACGGAGTACTTGATGTCAAGGATCATTAGATTAAAAAGTTGGTCTATTCAAGACAAAAATATTGATATATCAAACTTTGAGATCGGACTGTAAATGCCGCAGATATGATGAAAAACTCAAATGCGCGACCTCTATTTTCGGCCAAAAAAAAACAATTTTTTTCGAAATTACCTTGCAAAAATGCTTCGGATTTGCTGGTTTTCCGAGGACTTTTTGTTTTGCCTGTAAGGTGGTACGGTCTAATGTACATATATCCAACATTTTTCAACTTTTTTGAGCATGCTGCGCCAAGCCTTACAGTGTCTTGTTTGCAAGGAGTAGACGATTCTTACATCACTCCGCTGAAGTATCGAAAATTGGTTTGATTGAAGTTAAAGACACCCGTCATATATTTTTCTTATGAGATATTCAGAGCTATGCTGATGAGAACGGGTTAGTTTGTTTTAAAAATTTTTGAGCATTTTCCACAGTGGATTTCACTTTCTTTGAACTTTTATTAGATGTTGTAGTGAATCGTTTCAATGATTTATTGAACCACTAAAATAGACATCACTCACTATAGTATACTCTTAGTCCTTCCATCGCTTTTTTCATAGGTTCATTAATCGATCAGTTCATTAGTCAGTTGATCCAATGAACATCACAAGAGTTTCTTCTCCCAGTTTATAAATAATATAAATAAGTTTCCAATCTATCCTTTCCATCTGAGACTTACAAATTATAAAAGTAAATCTTAATTTTTATCTTCAATGATAATTATGTAACGCCACATCAAGTTTATCTACTTGTTTTGTTCCATACCTTGTCTTCCGTTTCAAAGTTTTTCTGATACACATTGAATCTTAACTGTAAGTCCATAAAAAATGTTATTAAATTAAAATTCTTAGCACCTGCTTATCGTAATCTACTGCTGTAAAAGCCAAATAAATAAATTTGTTACCAGAGAATAGAGGTGTCAAAATGACCCACAGCTAAGCAAACTGAGACAAATAGCCCAATGCATATCAACAATCTTGCGGTAACCTGAGTAAATTGCTGAAACCTAACAATAAAGAAAGATTTTACAGTAGAAGGATAAGAAAAACAGCACTATTTATCAAATGTTTAACCAATGCGATAAGGCAAAAACCGACAAGAAGCGGCTGAATACGCAGATACACGCTAAGCTACAACAGCAATATCAGTTGTTGATTTTTGTTTTTTTTTTTTCTTTCGGCTTCCAACTGTGTACTGTCTGGCTTAGGTTTTTTCCAGTCTGGTATGCTGGTCAAAACTTGGTGAAAAACCTAAAACGTTGCAACAACAGTTTGCGCAGCAGCGACAGCGATACGTGATTTGTATTCAAATTCGATAAACGATCGCAAGCAAGAAAACGCAGTTAACGAATGTCTTCATCAATGTTGCGAATGGTAGGTAGCATGTTAGAAATAAGTTGAGCTTATTGACTTAACTCGACACGAGCAATATTGAAAAGTGGTAAGATAAACTGATTTTAAAGTGCTATAAAACAGCAGCAAAGGGAGCATACGCGCAAAATATCAAGCGATCGCGTGAATAGTACTCATACAGCAATGATCTTAAAGTACAAGTTGAAATAGAGAGGTATTGACTTTTAACCATAAAGCGTAATGATTTATTGCCACAACACTTTTCAAAATATATGATATAATTCAATTCTGAAATACAAAAACAATAGCAACAACAACAACAACAGAACAAAAAGAAGACCACAAACTGATCTAAATCTTTGATCGCAACATTGATCATTTGACCATTTGAAGAAACCTTTGCAACATTTCGTGTATAAATCATTTTAAAAGACTCTTGGTGCAGTTTGTTATGTTGTATTGTAGTTTTGTTTTTATCACTGTTATTCCCGCTGCTGCTGCTGTTGTTGTTGATCAGATCATATGGAGTGTGTATGATCATATTGTCCAGCTGATCGTATAACTGATCTCACTCAGTTATTATGATTGCTATTCCTTTTAATAGCGTACAAATGGACTTTTATCTCTTATGTTAACTGCAAATTATGGCGATTCATGAGGCAAGGCAACAAAAAAATAATTCAAACTTACTTTGGCAAATTTATATCACGTGATGACGTTGACTTGACTGTCAACACGATCAGTCTTGTACGATCATTTTTTTTTGTCTTTAATCATTTCTCTTATTTGTTTGCTTGCTGAACAAATACGTTTTTCCTACGCATGTATATTGCAACACTTGCTGCGCAATACAGTGGTGCCAATTGATGTGTATTTTCTTAAAAACTTCCACTCTGGCATCAAAAAGAGTAAATTTTTCATTTAACTCGTTTTTACAAATAGCATTCAAACTGGCCTTATCGCGTATAAAAATTTCAAATTGATAATAAAACGAGAATGCAGGACTATGCTGTCGCTTTCTTGAACCAGAACCTGCAATATTATTGTTGAAAATATTATGTATAAGACATGCCATCCGATGATCATTTCGCTTCACACCGACCATCTCCATGAATGTGTAGAGTACAAAGAAATTACGTCAATTTTGATTACGAGAAATTCCATGTTCTTCATGGTGTCCTCGTTTCCTTTAAAAATGTCAAATAACAATTTTCTATCAAAAAATATACGGAAGACTTCATAATTTTGAACACATTTAAATTTTCTAGCGAATTGTTCTTGAGAACCTTTTTGATCAAAATTCTGTTGAATCTTCCGATGGAAAATAAAGTTTTCAAAAAAAAAAAATTTACTTTTTCTTTCAATAACAATACCTCCAGTGCTCAGAGTTTTCGAAAATCAATCACCATAATATCAGCATAATTTATAAATTTGATTAATTACTAAATTTGATTTAATTACTAAATTTGAAGAACTGCCTTCCTCCGGTTTAGTGTAAAAATTTTCCTTAATCTAAGTTATTTTTCCTCATATTGATGAAAATATCGTTTCATTTAGTAATTGAGTCCTTTGAAATGAGTTCATGTTTCATTAAAGCAAGTCAAAGCTCTTTCTTAAATATAGAGTGTGTGGTTTTAGTAAAATTTTCCTTTGAAATAGTAATTTTTTCTTTGGGAAGAATTTCTGAGGAAAACTTGTTCCTCATTTCAGTAAAAATTTCCTCAATCTAATGGAATGTTTTGTTTAAGGAAAATCGTACTCAGTTTTAGTTAGTTTCTTCAAAAAATTTACTATAACGTAGGAAAATTTTCCTTAATAAATGAGTGGCAACACTCGCTGCTTTACTCGCTGAAATTAATATCTATTCTTCTCGTAAGTCATCTGTTTTTGTCTATGTAGTTATAGTTTTTTACTTGTTTTTTAAATAAAAAAATTAAAAAAAAAAAAAATTATGTCGTCGCCGGGATGTGAACCGAAACTTCCCTGATCAGACAATGGTTGTTACATGCGCAGTTTAACAACATCATTTTAGTGTGCCTTAAAAATGCTGTCGGTGGCTGAGTTGGGTAAGATGAGCATCTTTGAACAGTGGCATGGCGCAGAACACAGGTTCAATTCTCTGATCGGGTGACAGGTAAAAAAAAAATTAAATTCTCCTTTGAAGTTTTTAAAACGTATTATACAATTAAAATAAGAATGACTGACAAATAAGTAACCAACAAATAAGAAAATTAACAAATTTTTTTTGAAATCAACGAATTTATTTTAAGTAAATTTCTTTCATTTGAGAATACCTTCATCCTTAGAAAAAGTAAAATTTCCCTCAGTTTAATAACCTTGTCCTCACATTGAGTAAACTTTTCCTTATTTCAAAGCAGCAACATTTACTTGTACTAAGGAATCCAACTTACTTATTTTGAGGAACCCATGGCTTTAGCTCGTATTGAAGGACATTTTTTCCTTACATTTAGGCATTTTTCCTTAAATGGAGTAAGTTTTTTATTCGGTGTAGGTATTGTAAATTTTATGATTAAACCTTCTTGGCTTACAGCTTTCGATCTTTCATAATAAGCGTGGTCCTAAGGAATATAAAAGCATTTTGTACACTTTAAAAATTCTAACTTTTAGTCTTAATCTTAATCTTATCATAAATGACATTGCTAGAGTGCATAATTTAATTAATAAACCTATAATTTCTATAGAGTAGTGGTGAGTGATGATCTTAGTGAAGACTTATCACAATTTTCAATTTTGCTGAGATAATGATTTTGATGAATCATTTCTCAATAGAGCTCCACCATACATTGGCACGACTAATCTATTGTATTGATCATGCAACTATCATCGATCATTCTTTCAAAAATGGATGCTTGGGTTCCAGTTGGATTGATCGAACAACATCAACAAATGTCCATAAGGTGCATATGGCACTTTTTTTTTGTTGTTGTCAGCTGACAATATTCTCCAAACCAACCAAACAAACAGGCTAAAAAAGATCGATCGAACAAAAAAGTTTGCTCGAGTTGTGATTGCTGCTGTTAGTTGCTGCAATACTGCTGCTGCAGTATTTGGTCAGCACCTACAGCAGCTGTGCGTTTTTATTATTTATATCGCTACTGATTTTGTCACATTGTATTTTAAACTTTTTTTATTCGATTATTTTTGTTTTTTTTTTTTCAAATATCATGCGCATTAAATATCATTTTGTTTTTACAATTTTTGTTATTTATGAGCTGCCTGAGTTATGCCTTTTTGGTATTTGAAGAATTTAGTTGTGCTCGTGAGGCTAACATAGCAATTAATGACCAAATTAGTAGCAGATATCAACAAAGTAAATCCTAGTTTTTATTTGTCAGTTAAATTTTGTAAATATTGTGTATTTTTTTGTAAGGGAGTTTTATGGCACATAAACAAAATTGGACATTGGTATGGAAAATGTCAGCGTAGCTGTCAGGTGCTGTTTTGCGAGAAGACAATAATGAACTTTTTCTGTGCGATTAAATAAAAGCTTCCTTACAAGGATTACCGTGATTGACTTGTTTTTTTGCTTCATTGTGACAACGAAGAAAGTTCCATATTGACCACACATATTTGGTGTAGAAAACAAGTCTCATATTGTTACAGTTTTAAATTTTAGAAATTTGCTAAATCTGTTGGATAACGCATCTGATTTCGGAAATTATAAAGCTTTCTGTGTGAGTTAGTCTTTTACTTTCTACAGGAAAATAGGCTTTCAACTTTCTCGATGCTGGGCAAGCATACTGCCGTTTTGTACTAGCCCATGCATTCAACATATTCTCTCCTTATCAGATATGAACCCTTTATATTACAGTCCACAGATTTCTCGATGCATCATTATTCATCTCCATAGCCGCCCATTGGAATCCAGTCTTTTGATATATTTTAGAAAATTTAAGGCAGGTAATTAAGCTCTGGACTTTGGCTTTGGCTTTGGAAAAATTTCTGTAAACTCAACTAAATGAGTTTAAATCATATGCGAACAAATTCAAATTTCATGGAAGCCATATAAATATTTGAAGACATCATCTATTAAACTTTAAAAATTATGCTATAATATACTAAGATAAAAGTTTCATAGAATTAAAATTTAATAAAAATTTTTTGTTGTATAAAAACTTTAAAAAAAAAGTTATTAATTGGCCTCAAAAATTTCACAGTCAATGATCATTAAGATTTTATCACATGCGATTTTTAACGCATGGGATTTTTTTTATCACATGACACTTTAATCTCTTAATATATTTTTCATATGCCATTTTTGTCTCATGATACTTTTTTCATCTAACATTTTTCCTTTTGGATTTTTTATCTAATAAGGTCTTTGTTACAATTACTGAGTATCTTGTGGGGTATTTATTTGTTCTCTCTTTCTTAATATTTTTATTTATTTTTAAGCTCAGTAAAACTCAGTTCTTCTTTAGCGAAATACATTTATGCGTTTGATTCGAAAACGCAAATGCCAACAATGTGTGTATGTATGTATATGTACTAGCTGGAATTATTCATAACACTTCATTACAACCATAGCAAAGAAATCAAGAACTCACGAACAAAAGGCACCTTGTTGACTTGTGACACAGCATGAGTAGTTGTATGCTGTAGTTTGAACGCAGCAATTTGTGCTCTATACCTCTACTATTGTTGTGTTGCTGTTTTGCTGTAGCTGTTGTAACTGTAGCACTGAAAGAAGAACAAGAGAACGTTCAGAAAAATATCAAATATGCGTAAGCACGTCCGCTGGCATTTGTCAATGTCATGAAAAGAAGACCATGACAGCAGCGACAACAAGGGGCGACTATTGCAACGTTGCTGCTACAATGCAGTCTGTATAGCAGCAGCAGTCTTAGCAACAAAAGGTCAAAATGTTTGAACAACAATTTTTAAGTGAAGTTGGCAACACTTTACCGCTATGTAGATGCTTGCTGGAGTATTGCAATCGGTAACAATGTAAATATGAATGAAATTGTAGCGAGCATCGTACAATAGCTTCTGTTGCAAAACGAATGAAAAGGAGTCAAGAAAAAGCCCAAAGATTATAGGTACATACTGCAAAAAATTAATTTTTAATATTGATGCATAAAAATTAAGGAATCACGTGCAAAATAGATGTCATAAATTAATAAAATTTTTGCCAACATTGTAAAAGAAAATACTCGCAATCTATAGCCGCAGCGTATACATAGCAAGTTGCTCAAGTACCAATGCTACCCAGCAGATTTATATTTTTTTAGCTATAGTAGAGTGCATTTTGAAATGAAAAGAAGAAGAAATTTTACGCAAAAAATAATTGTTCAAAACATAGATGGGGCCAAGTGCCACTTAAAACAGAAACAATAACTACAACAACAGAAGAAAAAACACATCATTAATTTGATCGCGTTAGCAAAAAAAAATTTAGCAATAATATAATCGAAAATTTCAACAACCAAGCAAGAACAATATGAGTGTATAAATAAAAGTACACTGATCAACCGAAACGGGAGGAGCCATCAACAATATGAGCATTTTTGTTTTTTGTTCGCTCGTTACGGTTTTTTGTTTTTTTTTTCTGAAAAATGCAACAATAACAATAATACAAATCCTGTGCATAGCGCATATAAAAAGTATGCAATAATCTTCCTTAGCATAAATATATTGGTTCTAAAAATTAAATATTTAAATCGGTTGAGTACATTTTGTGCCAAAGCGTTACAAAGCAAAATAATTTTATATAAAAAGTATAGAAAGCATATATGTTACATTCTTATGTTTATTTTGTTAAATATTTCTGTAAAAAAAACGCATTAATCAATTGCTAACCACCCATCATAGTTATTGTATACATTAGGGTGATTCAAATTTTTTACTTTTTGCTTTTTCTAGGGTGCTGTTGCTTAAAAAGTAAACTTATGATATGAAGAAAAATTTCACGAAAATTCAGCTCTGTACCTCAGGAGCCTGTTAGTTTTACATGTAAATTGTAAGGAAAAATTATTTTTTATTAAAAAGGTAACTGAATGAATAGGTGATTAATGTTGTTGGGCTGAAAAGGGTCGTTTTTCAAAGTTTTTCAGCTTTACATGGCCTCGAAAGTAGACTAAAAAACATCACATTGTAACATTTTACTTGAATGTTGCTCGCTGCTAAATTTGTTGCAGTTCAATTATTTAATTATTGAAAATCACTAGTTTCAACAGGCCCGTACCTAGCATAGGGGCTAGGGGGGACTTAGCCCCCTAGCGCTTTATTAGCCCCCCTTAGCGCTTCATTTTCCCCCCTAGCGCTTCGTTTGCCCCCTAGCGTTTCATTTGCTCTTCACGCGTTTTTTAGGAAAACTTCAAAAACAAAAGCAATTAGAAAATTATTTTATTAGTTTATACTACTAAGGTTTATAGTTTATTTTTTTTAAGCAATAACAATTTAAGTAGCTGTACTCTGCGATCTTTCAGGGCATTGAATCTTTTTAAAACCATGTCTATATCTATAGACTCAAGACGATTGTGCTCGAAAGCCAGGAACGATAAATTATTCAGCCAATCAGTCAACATGCTTATTCGTTGTGGCCGTATAATTCGTGTTAATGCCGAAAGTAACGATTCGCATACTTCCGTTCCAGCCGGAAAAGTTTCGATGGTTGCAAAAAGATTGTACACTTTTTCCATTCTTTGACGCACCTTATACAGCTCCGTCAGCACCACCGTCTTAACTTTTTTTTGTTCTGGCTTTTTAAATTAGTTTAATTGATCATTCTTCGAACGAATTCTATCTATATATTCTTTGGCAATTTTGAGCTCAATTTCACTTAGTAACTGGATGCCCAAATCGCCCAATTGGTGCAGCTTTTCTAAATCCATTTCATCAGCTGTATCGATAGCTGTGAGAATGCCATTGTTTGTAACAAAGCGATTGGTCATTTCAATTAATACGATATTGATTGTTTCGTAGAATGTTGATTTCAGCATGATGATCGATTCGCTTCGTTCACCCAGTGTTTCATCAACAACTGACTCTTTCAGATTTTTTGACTGCTGCCTATTTCGAATTGGACGATTTGAGGCGTGAGCTGATTCTGTGGGCTTTAATTGTTCCAACAGATCTATCGTTTGAAAATAATATTAATCGAAACTATTTTGTGATCTCATTTTTTCAAGCATTGTCAAAACAGCTCTAATGAGTGGCATATCATCTTTGTATCCCATTGCTCGGCCTTGAATCGCTTTCGTTACTGGTTCAATCGGTTGCAATAAATCCTTCATAAACACTAATGTGAACACAAATTCCAACGATACCATTACGTGTGACAAACCGACTGCTATTGCTACGTCATCACCATCGAATCGGTCGCCAACCATTTGAGGCAAAGTATTCATAATATGGATATAGTTTTCAAAGATGGATTTAGAAGCACGTATATGGCTAACCCAACGAGTTTCGATTAATTTCAAAATGGAATGGCCGTCATAATGTTGTTGTACTTTGTGGCGACGGAAAAATTTCGTAATATGTTTTGCCCGAAAATATTAAAATACGCATTAAGCACACTAGATATTCATATAGTTTACACAAAAAATAATCTTATTTCTCAAATACTTTTTTCTATGTATTTTGGGGCGTAGATTCCAAAAATTCTAATCATTTTCTTTCTTCTTAAGAATCGTTTTCGAGATATCCACAAAAAAATATACATATGTATATACAAACATATATAATTAAAAAAATAAAAAAAAAAAACAAATATGCACCGTCTCAAAAGTTCAAGCCTAACAGCACTGTTAGATTTATCTTTTATAGGGAACAATTGAACATATAAGACAATATCTTTTACGAATTAGTTCCTTATTTAATTACATAGTCAATGGCCTATATGCGGGAATGCATGAAAATATGGAAATTACCCATTTTCATTGATTTTAGAATAGCACTCACAGATTTTGTCCGACTTGGACAAAATTACACTTCAAATATTTGTAAAATAATATTTTTGTGTTCAAACGGAATAATTGAAATTTAGTGACTTTTAAAAAAGACCAAAAAATTAGCTTTTTGTGAACTTTGATCGCGTGTAACTCCATCCAAAATTTTTCAAAAAAAACGTTGTATATAGTAAAAGTTTTTGTGCCCCCCCAAGCAAAGTCGGGTAGATACGGGCCTGAGTTTCAATAGATAAAAAATTTTATATCGAACGACCTGCGACAAAATCCCATGTGCGCCATGCATTTAAAAATAAAATACGCAATTGCGTTTGCAAAATTGCCCACACACACAAAATATTCGCACTTCGTTTGTATTTTATTTTATTTGTGCATGTAAACTTATTTGTATGGCGCGCATGAGATTTTTGTCGTAGGTCGTTCGATATAAAAACTTTTATCTATTGAAATTTGTGACGGCACCCTTAATTTTTTTACATAAAATGTTTTACTACACTTTTAATGCATTTTTGACAGTGGAATACCATGCTGTAAATTGAATTTTATGTTGCGCAAAGTACGCGGACACAGAAGATCATTTAAAATCATGTTAACGAATTTAATAATTATGAAAATCTATTATACGAGTAATATCCTTAAGTCTATGTCCAATGTTTTCCAAACATATACATAAGTATAATGGATCAGCTTATGGAATTTTGCAGCTTTATTTTTTTAACTATGGTCTTATAACAAATCTTATTTTGCATTCAAATACAAAGAGCCACCTGTATTTTTTTTTGCGCTAAATTGTATATTTTATGTCTTTTCGTATCTTTACGATTTTTATTAACTATGCCGCACTCACTATGTTGTATCACATGTCTGTTATTGCAAAATAAGCTTTTTATGGACACTTTGTTGCGTCTGAATTCAAAAAATTATAAGAGTGCGTGAAGTAAATACCCTATAAAACACAAGCACCGGAAAACACTTTTTATGGTGTCGTCAATTGAATCAGCACTTAACGAAATTTATATTATGAGATTAAGATTTATATATGTAGATGAGATTGTGTGGTCTCTATATACATACATAAAAAATAGAGTTACGTTTCTTTTAATAGTGCAGAAATTAGAGAAGTTCTTACAGATAAAATACAAAATGGTAATAAAAAAATAATTTTAAATAAGGAGAGCGCTTAACCAAACTGTATTTTGTTAAACACAGGCCCGGATTTACCTTAGAGGCACATTAGGCCAGTGACTGGGGCGGCACGATTTTGGGGGCGGCAAATATTGGAAATTTTGAAATTTTTTTTTTCTAATTTTTTAAATTTATTTACACATGGGGAAAAATGTTCAAATACTGGGATTGTGTGCACTAAATTACCTAAAAAGCAAAAAAAAAGAAGAAAAAAAAGGTCCACTTTTGATATTACAAAATTTTTTATCGATATTTACTAGTGAAGAGCGGCGGCAATTTCAGACTGGCCTAAGGGCGGCAGATTTCTAAATCCGGGCTTGGTTAAGCAGATGTTTTCGTAGACTTTCGTTAAAAAACAAGATATACATACATACATAATATGTAAATAAGTTTATATAATAGTCTGTAAAAATAAAAAGTTGCTATCATAAAAATGATTGTTAAAAGCATTGATGTATCATAAATTCAATGGGATACGTTATGTCCATTTTTATTGTGGAAATAAAGCACAAAACCATTTGGCGTGTCAAAGTGTTCAATTAATTAATGCATAATTGATGTTTAAAAATATGTAATGGGAATTGCGATTGCTTGCAGATTTCTTGTAGATTGCCCAATGCTGATAAAGCTTCATAATTCATCTGTCGATTACAGTCGTGCAATGGCACCATCCTGGAATCTCAACAAAATCATTTTTTTGTTGAGAAGACTTCGAGATGGAAACCCTTTTATTATCGCCACTTTCTCAGATCCCAAACTTTAATTTCTTTTAAAGCTAAAACTGCTCTTCTCAACGTTGATGTTAAGCTGAAGAGCACGAAAACACTTCGCCATTTCATCAGAAAGTACAATATGTAAGTCAAGCTTGGCACAAAGAACACTTTTTGAGGTCGCAGGAGAGACATTATATATCAAGCGAAACCTTTTTTGTGCTACATTGCAAAAACCAAACGGATGACCGTGAAGTGATGCAATGGCCGTTGAGAGTTTAATAAGGCTGTTTCCTACTTACCAGATTCGCTACTTGTGATACATGTGAGTTTCAATTCATTTGGATTCGGCAGGGACTTTCCTTAGAGGAATAAAATATTTCTTGAACTTTAATCAAGAAAATCAAATACACTGAGAAAAGTATCGATATAAAATTTTTTCGACAACCTTTTTTTTAAAAAAAAAGTTCTCTTACAGTGTGAATCATGTTTTAGCACTTAACATATATAAAAAAAAAATTTTTTGGAAACTCTTTATTCTGAGATTTTTACATATTTATGTTAAAAACAAAAAAAAAAAAAAACAGATTAGAAAAAACATTATCATTAGCTTTAATTCGTCGAATGACAATAAATAAAATTTAAATCAATAAAAAACAACAATGTTGTTTGTGCTTTGAGCACGAAAACAACACATCATATGAATGTTCGGGAATCAAGCTATGAATCAACATTTAAATAACGCGCAGACAGTTGAAGCATAAAAAGTTTCGTTAATTCTTCCAACAACAGGTGGCAGCATTTGCATACTAAAAATGATAAGAGAATCACGAGGTTTCGTTTTTTTTTTTTCTTTTAAAGAAATTTGCATAAATATTTTGTTGCTTCTTTGGTGATTTTTAGTTTAACTTAAGTAGCTACAAATATTATGCAAATAGAGCAGAAGTTAATACGAGTGTATTTAAATTGGTTTGAACATTTTTCAAGCTGAGAACAACAAATTTCTTTCGAACTTTATTTTCTTGTATAATTTGGTCGATATGGTACAATAAATTATAGTACTGGTTTGCTATTGTTTTGATAGTAACAAAAACAATGATAAGTATAATAGGATTTTAATGAATACACTGATTTTCTTGCTCCTATTATGGTAGCTGATATCATTTCTATTAGCAATGGTAGTGATGGCTGAATGAGGTTCATATTTAATAAAGTGTTAAAAACAGTTAAGCAAGTTTGTGATGATACTACGAAAAATATTTGATAATAGCTATGTTATTTAATTTTGACCTCTTACTAATGGATTTTTGATTTCAATCGTAAGCCCACAATTTATTTTTCCTTTTGTTTATTGGATTCCAAGAATGTGTTTTGCGTAAGATAGATATAAAAATTTTCTCATATGTACATGTGGTTCTTAGAAAACTTGCATCGAATGAACTGAATTTGAGTGCATATATTAAGAATTTATTTATTTCAAATTTTTATCATATCTGATATCTCATTAGCTACGCTACTGCTTGTGACGCTATAACCTGGACCACTGTAATAATCAGCCGCATCAACAGATTAACTAACTGTTCTGATAAGCCTAATTATAATGCAAAATTTTGTAGCAATGACTTTTATCGTCATTTGTTCTCAGGTGCTCAAGCAGCAGCTTTGGCGTTATTTGAGGAAAAATTAATTGAAACGATCCACTTAATAGTCATGATAAATTGTATATTTTCATTTAAATTTATGTTCAACTCATTGGAAAAGTATTTGAGAGAGTAATAGTGACATTACTATCAGTGAAAGATTTAACTACAAAAAGTACTGGATTAGTATTTAGTTAGAAGTTTGGTTACTAAGTTAAGTATTGAAGGTGGGATGCAAAAACATACAATTACTTTTGAAACTGTTGTTAATACTTGAATTAGTTATGGACTTTTCCATATTCGTTTGATATCTTCTTAAATTGCCTATAAATTAATGCTTATATTATTTAAATCGATCTCGGAATTGCTAAATTATTGTGATTGATCTTTTTCTTCTCAGCTTCTGCTAATTATAATTATTTATGTTTTAGTACTAAAATTTTAGTTTATAGAATATTAATTAAACTAGCCAAGTTACCAAATTATTGAAATTTTTCTATAATCTCTGCATTATTTTAATAAAATTAATAATATATATATTTATTTTTCAGCTGCTGCTTTTTTGACACTTAACAAATTCCACCTAAAGAAATTCTTTGGTCAAAATTCGATAATTTCTCTGTGAAGACGAAGTGATCAGCTGCTTGTTTTTCTTATTTTTGCATAGTCAATTAACTAAATGTTAAGGGATCAATAAGAAGATTTTGTTGCCTTAGGATACAAAAGGCAACGAAAAATGTCTTTAGGTGAGTACGTGAACACAATGAGAGTAAATGTTAGTTTTAACATAGTTATCACTCAAGATATATGTAGGTCACTATGACATGAATTCAGATAATATGTACAGCATTAACCGATGTTAAGTTGTCAACAACTTCAAAATCCTAACTTTATTGCAACATGTTTGATGTAACATGTTTGAAGCTAAACTGTTTTCACCTTGCTTTAAGATTTTATGTCAGCTAAATGCTAGTGTCAGCAAAGTTAACAGAGATACAATATTGTTTTAATAGAATTCACATTCATAAGCAAGGTTTGGTAGCATTACGTTAAATTTCGTTTTGAGTTTGTCTATGAGAAAGGTGTAAGGGAATCGCCACTTTCCTGGGAGGTACCACACCCACATATTGAATACCGTGCTTCATCTGATAAATATGCTTGTGTTATCAAGATTACACTTTTTTTTCAATAGTTTAAGTCCAACGGAATTATATTCAGAGTAACTTTTGTGAACAACCCCCGCCCCCTGTGACGATGGGTTCAAAAAGTACATAATTACCCTCAAAACATTTGATTTAGAAAAAACTAGGTAATCCTAAGCCAAACTAGTTTGTCCTGGAATGGGAATTTTTTTTATCAGGATAAACTAGTTCGTCCTAGGCGATCCTAACACGCATCGGATAAACTAGTTTTTCTTAGTCCACTCATTGCTCACTTTACTACTTTCTCCATTTAATTGATTTAGGAATGGCTTTTTTGACCTACAAAGGTTCGTCTGACCCCCCCCCCCCCCAGAGTAGAGGAAACCAAGTAACCTATCAAGGCACGCAGCGGCCTCTTATGAAATATAATTTTTAGATCAATTTCGGAAAATAAACTGCCTTGACTTCAGATTACAAACTGCTAAGCAAGTCTACTATGTATTTCTGAAATAATTCTTACTAATAATAAGTTAAGTATACAACGTATGTTCTATCTCGTTTTCATTAACAGTTTCCATTCACATATTACCGCTGTTACTTAGTCCAATTCATTGAATTTTTAATAGAATACGTTATCCCATAAGTCTTTTATAAAGTCAACCAAAACAAATGGATAGAAATGCAACCTCTTCGCACTTTTGGGGCAGCTGTTAATTTCTGATCCTTTTGTCACATACACATATCATTGTTGTTGTTGTTGTTGTTGCTATTATTGTTGACATAACAAAAAAGGTGCTAAATAGGCAACAATAACAAGAGCATCACTTAGAGATAACAATGAGAAATACAGCGATATATTGTTTCCACACGAATGAACTTTTTGATTACAACAATGAAACATACATACCTACATAAGACACAAAATGAAATAAGTAGAGTTCATCATTATTAACATCATCGTTTCGCGCGTAACCTTTAGCTGTTGCGTTGTTGTTGATCATTTCTTGAAAAGCGATTTATTCCGATAGGAATGCAACAACCTAATGCAAATAATTTCGAATATTTTAGTCCATATATGAAATTCAAAAGAACAGCTTAATAAACTTAAAAAAAGAAAAAATTGGAATTGAGAGAAAATTCCTTCTTTTATTTAAAAAAAAAAAAAAACGCAAATTTATTTAGCTATTTTTTATTGAATTTTTTTTTTAGTTTATCGGATGAATGTAAAATTTAGTTACAGGTCTTATGACTGAATTGGTGATCTGCATAAACGTTTGGTTGGTTCAATACTTTCTCCATATCCTTAGGATTCTTATCCCTTGACACATTTTGTATTCAAACAAATAAATTACAAAGAAATGTGGTTTTTGTATTGCTTCAGCGAAATCCGATAAATATCGGAAATAGTTTTTGGTCCCGATAACAAATGCAAGAGGATATTAAAAAAATTAACCGAGTCCAAAAACGGTTTGGCCAATATTTATTTTTCGGCGATAATGTAGTATTTATCGTACGATACGTAAAATAAAACATCAGCACGTACGATAAACACTTAAGTATCGCCGAGAACGAGATATAGGTCAAACTTTCCATTATACAAAAACTTTTAGAGCCCATAATCTTGGTACCTATTGTACCAAGGATTTTGAAGTATTGTGCTATGATGTAAATTGTCTGTAATAAGCATATCACGAAGTTTGGATGGGATTAGACAACGGGTCTTAGTACCTTTATACAACAAAAATACTTTAAATGCGATATCTTGGCATCTTTGGCAGTTACAGTTGTTAAATTTGATACGTAAATGAAAATTATTTCTCCCAAGTAGCTCGATAAATGTGAACGTAATTGGTTAATGGATCCTGTTTTTTCCAATTCAACAAAAACCCTTAATTTGGTCCATGTACTCAATTGTCTGCAGTATATGATAGGATATGATAACTATTCAATTATCGTATCGGTGACGGATTATGTACTATACCTAAAAAAAAATTTAACTTTCGAAATGATCGCTGTTGTACAACTGAGCATTAGCTAAAATTCATACCAAGTTACCCCACAATAGAATTGAAAGTGAAAACCGATAACAAAGAATACGGTATCAAATGGCCCAAAATTTAAATTTTTCCATTTTTACGGCCCTATATACTAAAATTATACGTTACGATATGTAAACGTTTAACACTTTCAAAATGTACTTTATCAGGCCTGTCGTGAAAAACGGTACGTTTTCATTTCGAAGACTTTTTCAAGCAATTTGTCTTCGAAGTCAAATTGCAGATTTTTTGAATACGAAATTGACATTTTGACGATTTCGAAAATGTAGAATTGAAGATTTTTGCTTTGTCGAAAAATTCAGAATTGTGAGCATAGAGCATTAACTGATTTTTTAATTATTTTTATTTTTTTTTTTCATTGAAAGCCTATAGGATATTAGTATTTTTAAAAAGAAAAATGTTTAAGGGTTTTTCCTTCATCATTTTATTTGGAATTAAGGCATTTAGTAATTAAATATAACATAAACGTCAAAAGTTCAGCAATCGACTAAGACTTTTTAAAACGTTTCAAATCCACCTCAATTTCACTTTGTCGTATAAGTGAAATTCACGACCAGGCCTGTATATATTTTTATTTTTTTTTTTATTTCCATATTTTCCATTGTACTTTTTTTCTTAAATAAATAAAAAAAAATTAAAAAAAATATGAGAATTAAATAAAAATAGAGACGAAAAGAACACAGTCAGCAATTGTTTCATCCGAAATGTACCAAGATAGATTATGGGTAATACAGCTCCCCACATACGTAGAGAGGTTGTGTTACCTCAAGTTTTCCCTCACACAGCCGTTTAAGAAACTCGCTAAGTTTTGAAAAAAAAAAGTTTGAAACAAAAGAGTTTGCCGATACTCTTAGTAAAACATTCCAAGCGACTATAATTTTTCAAAACTCTCTTTTATTATTCATAAAGTAAATGATATTCAACCAAAATCATGGACCGGGCATCGTATTCACATCGGGTGCAATTTTTCCCCAACTTTCATTATTGCAACTTGGGAAGGATTTCCACCCAAAGTTGACATAGAATTTAATTTGGTGAGAACGCCATGCCGGAGAAGCCTTTAAAAACTGCATCTTTGATTGAATTTTGCATTGATAAATTTTGCACTAGACTTCTGATTCAATGGTGTATGTAGATTCATATATGTAACAAGGAGTAATATTTGGAAATAGCTATTGGTACTACTCGATCTGACAGCGTTAAACTTATCTCGAAAATTTATGAAGCCATGAGAAGAAGAAAGCACACATTTTCATTAAAAAGAAATGTTTAAGTAATGGCACCTGCTGTAATCCATTAGAATATTATCTTAAGAAGAGTTTAGACTTAGCTCGATATGATCTACTCAAGCTTTAACCTATATGAAATTTTTAGTGTAGCAATCAAGCAACATTTTTGCTTTGTATTCGCTAAAGTCCCATCTCTAATTCTGTATATCCTGTTTTTCGTACAAAGCAGCGTAAAACTCCTCTTTGACTTTGGCACAGGACACAAATTCACAAAGGACCATTCTCTCTTAGCAACATTACCGCTCGTATTGTCTACAAATTTTCTACAGCACATTGAACACACAGTCAACTCTCAACTCCTATAATGCTGTTTTCAGTTATTTAAGTGTTGAAAGTGTGAAAAGCAGCATTATATTGTATAGATAGACAGACAGACATAATACAAAACATTTGTTTGTGGTATTGAAGCAAATTTATTGATTAATGTGAGTTGATGTTTATTGCTGTTGTTATTTTTTTGTTGTCAAAACATATAAATTATTACGCCTAGGTCGTGCTTGAAAGTGAAAACAATAAAGTTTGAAAACAAAAAAAAAAAAAAAAAACGAAATCAATATCATCTTCAATCTTTTATTTGATTTTTAATTTTCAATCATCAACAGCAAACCCATAGTCAAACCATGCAGCTGTAACGAATTTTTCAACAATATTGAGTTCATTATTTTGCAATAAATTTTCAAACTTTGCAAATGTTGTTCGTAGCAACCTTTTGAAATTAATTTGCAGTAATAACAAAAATAAATGGAATGAACAAAAAAAAAAAAAAAAAACTGCAAATTGATTTTAAATATTGTAGCACTTGGAAGGCAAATAAATTTGCAACGCTATGAAATAATGACGTGTTCCATTTGATTTGAATGAAATTGAATTGAATCTCTGTTGAAAGGGAAGCAGCTTAGTTGTTAATGAGTATTTAAATGTGGGAACTTTTTCGGTAGGTGTTTTGATTGAATATTTTTTCTTTTTTTTTCACTCTTTTGTAGTGTGTGATTGTATTAGTTAATAGAAAATAAAAAAATAAAAATCCATTATTTACTAAAATATTTTTATACTGAGATGCGAAGCTGTGCCGCTGGCGTAGCAGTTTGAAACGTTTTCAACAGAACCACGTTTTCAAAAAAAATTGGTTAAAAAAATTTTTTATTTTTCCCAATGAATCATTCAACTGCCAAATCAAAATAATTAACTATAGCGCAATAATGAAAATATTGCAGGCACTTTATTTAGTCCGAGGTTTTATCAATCAACACAGTTCATATTGCAAGCAATATCGTGATTTGTCGTTATCTTTTAAGTCTATGTATAAATAAGTTTCCACGGCTTAACCTGAACCTAAAAAAGGTTATTAGAAATTTTGATTTTTTCAGATTGGCTGCCACCGCCTTTAATGGGAAAAGACGTTGTCTCGGCTGAGCCGCCGAATCATTCTGTTCGTAATTGATACATCTGAAAACGAGCTTGATAAAATTAAAACAAAATTTTCTCATTCCAACATTTGAATGTTGGAACGAAATTGACAGAGGAATCATTCCTTATCTCATGCGATTAAAAACTCGTTTCCAAATTTTAAGCTCATGAAATTGTAAATAGAGTTTCTATAGTTAATTCCTTCAAAATAATTTGCCCGAATTTTGTATTTCCTTATGGAGTATGGCTGACGAAAGATCAGTCAAAAATTTCAGTTTTTTTAAATATGAAGTAAAGGCATACTTTGTTAAAAGTTTAATTTCCTTGAACGATAGGAGAAGCTACAACTTTTTTGCCACATTTAATGATTATTAATCAAGTGATCTTGCCTACAGCCGCTTTCATGCTCACACATTTTTCTTTGTTGCTCGCAAAGTTCTTGAAGATCAGCTGAATTTAATATTTCCTCAATTTGTTGCCAAATGAACATTTTCAACAATTGCTGCACATGACTAGACAAAAACTGCTCCACTTGCAGCACAAAATTATTACCTGCCGTAATATTTGCACTAATTTTTCATAGCAAAACAACACGAGCAACATGCACTTTTTTCTTCATAGCCGAATTGCGTGCTACAATGCAATGAATTTATCTGCAACATAACGACAACAATGACGCCTGATGTTGAATGGAATGTGATACGGTTGTGGCTTGTGCACATAAATGTGCGGATAAAAATCGGACATTTACATTCTCATTCATATGGCAGTGGTCACTCATTTGCAGCAGCAGCAGCAGCGTAAGCTTAGCTAGAGCTTTAAACTACGACGCGTAAATGTCAAAAATAGCAGCTGCACTAATTACACGTCTGTCAAAATGCCAATTTTAAATACTAAGCAAACGACTAATAAAACAAAACAAAAAAGGATATGGATGCTCCAGAAAGATACGCTGATGTGCTCTTTACCAGTCACTTAGCTGCACTAAAAGAAAAAAAAACGTTGAAACTTATTTAAATGGAGTTCAATATAATGATATTTTAAGAGAACAATGTTGATTCCAAAAATTTTCTGTTCATATATAATAAATAGATAGCACAAGTAAAATAGAGTTCTTAAAAAATGATTTTCGAAAAAAAGTTCATCTTGATACCAAATTTCAGCAAAATCGATTCATTCGCTTAGCAGTGAAAACGGTTTTTCTATTAGTTTAGGTCAGGCGTACGCCGAAAAAAAAGACCGTACTAAATTTGAAGAACTGCCTTCCTCCGATTTAGTGTAAAAGTTTTCCTTAATCTAAGTTATTTTTCCTCATATTGATGAAAATATCGTTTCATTTAGTAATTGAGTCCTTTGAAATGAGTTCATGTTTCATTAAAGCAAGTCAAAGCTCTTTCTTAAATATTGAGTGTGTGGTTTTAGTAAAATTTTCCTTTGAAATAGTAAATTTTTCTTTGGGAAGAATTTTTGAGGACAACTTGTTCCTCATTTGAGTAAAAATTTCCTCAATCTAATGGAATGTTTTGTTTAAGGAAAATTGTGCTCAGTTTTAGTTAGTTTCTTCAAAAAATTTACTATAACGTAGGAAAATATTCCTTAATAAATGAGTGGCAACACTCGCTGAAATTAATATCTATTCTTCTCGTAAGTATTCTGTTTTTGTCTTTGTCTATCTCTTAGCTTAACAAAAATAAAATGTTTTTTAAATACTTTTAAATTAAAAAATAAAAAAATTAAAAAAAAAAAAATTATGTCGTCGCTGGGATTTGAATCAGGAGCTTCACTGATTAGACAATGTTGTTACGCAGTTTAACGACATCATTTTAGTATGTCTTAAAAATGGTGTCGGTAGCTGAGTTGGGTAAGATGAGCATCTTTGAACAGTGGCATGGCGCAGAACACAGGTTCAATTCTCTGATCAGGTGACATGTAAAAAAAAATTTAAGTTCTCCTTTGAAGTTTTAAACACGTATTACAATTAAAATAAGAATGACTGACAATAAGTACCAACAAATAAGAAAATAGAGGAAATAGAGGAAAAAAAACTTTAGGAAAATTAACAACTTGAAATCAACGAATTTATTTTAAGTAATTTCTTTCATTTAAGGATACCTTCATCCTTAGAAAAAGTAAAATTTTCCTCAAACAAAGTAGATATATTCATTCAGTTTTATAACCTTGTCCTCACATTGAGTAAACTTTTCCTTATTTCAAAGCAGCAATATTTACTTGTACTAAGGATTCCAACTTACTTATTTTGAGGAACCCATGGCTTTAGCTCGTATTGAAGGACATTTTTTCCTTACATTTAGTCATTTTTCCTTAAACGGAGTAAGTTTTTTTTTCGGTGTGGTATTACTCACTCAAAATAAGTCTTTTTACGCAGCATACAATCTATCTACATATCACGCCCTTCAAGTTTTTAATAACCTCTCTTCGGAGGTTCAATCTATCTCTAAATCAAATTTCATCCAAATCATTCAATCTAAATCCACCTGCTATAAAAAAAATTATTTAAATTCTAATTAGACAAATCGTAGACCCTTAACAGTTTGGCATGCACTCAACAAAAGTTAAACCCAACTTTTTTTCAAGTGTAACAAAACTTAGAGAGAGCGAAAGAGAACGCACATAAAAAGTAAATCTCACAGAAATCAGCTCACTGTGCTCGAGCTGATGAGCGTGCATAATTGATGTAACTGGCGTAGATACACGCGCATGCGCTGCAATGACGCGCGTATTTATGCAAGATAGTGTAGTGCGCATTAAAAGCTGAAAAATAGATTTTCTTTAACAGACAGATTTAGAGCAACTTGCGCATTAGCAGCAACAGCCAAAGCAGCTAAAGCTGGACAACATTAACTGCATGACTATGGTGTATTTTAACAAATTAAGGCAAAAAAAAAGTGGAAAATGCATCGCACTAGGCGAAAGATAGAGAGTGTACAAAGTTAAATGCCGTGCATCTTTGTGTGCTTTTGATTTAATTTTAATTACAGCATAGCGACATGCAACATACAGCAGCAGCATGCATGCGATAGATGCAGCATATGAAAAAGTGCGTGGCAGCAGTGAGCCTGCAGCGTTGCAAATTGTGTAGTTAGAATTTATATGGGGAGTTACTAGGAAGCGTGTTTTATTTGGCAAATTGCTTGACATTTTAGATTAAGATGAAGTTGTGGCAGCAGCAGCAGCAGCAACAGCCAAAGAAGAAGCATCTTGCTAACAAACTGCGTAAATGTGATAATCGCACCTTGCTCTGTTGGATTTGGTTTATTGGACAACTGGAGTGACATTTGTAATACATGACGGAACTTGAGTTATTTTTAATTATACGCATGCGATTATAAAGTAGCAACGGGGCGGTGACTAAAGTGATTTGGTATTTTTGCAAGATGATGAGATTTTTACATTTAACCCAATAGCGGTATTTGGTTCATTTGCAAGTTGCAATCCGTAAAGTTCTGTTGTTTTATGTTAAATGTCAAATGCATTGATTTGACAGCGTACAATTTACACATCAGCTCAAAGTATACACAATATATCCTGTTACCGACAAGCCATATTAAGCCATCACGTGACATACATTAGAAGCGTCGGCGACAAAAATTTCGAATGTGATGACGCGTTGTTGAAATGTTAATTTAAAAGCATTTGACAGCACGCAACGCAATTGAATATATCCAATATATTGACAAAAAAAAAGTTCAACTTAAAGGAGCAAATTGACAAAAACAAAAAAAGAACAGAAAAAAAACTCTATTGCCTTGAACAGCTTAAAGTTGGTTGGTTGAAATAAAAATACAAAGAATTCATGTTACAAAAAATACGAAGCATCAGCACCATAAAGTAGCTCCTAAAACGGGGGGAGCCAACATTCAAAGCCCATTCAAATGTCACAAATTGTTTGCCAAATCGTTGCGACATGAAATAGTTTCGACAGGTCAATTTTCAGCAGCAGCCAAACGGGAGGATAAAGACGAGGAGGTAAAAGAAAACGCGACACAGAAAGCATACAGAATCAATAATAAGCTGGCCAGATGTTGTGGCATTCAGAGCACCCTTTTTTTTTGTTTAATAACAATTTCTTTTGGCTTATTAATACATATAACTCTGGGTCCCATATTTTATCATCTACTTTAAGTAGCAAAAATTTAGCTATACCCCCATGTGCACAAAAACGGATGCGGATCCGTTACGTACCCGGAACGGACTTCATTAACGGACCCGATACGGAATCGTTATTTTTAACTAAAACGGATCCTTCACGAACTCGTTTTTTAAATAAAACGGATGCTAGCCGGAGTCATTTTTCATAACTAATACGGATCCGTTATGGATCCGGAACGGACTTCATAAACAGACCCGTTACGGAATCGTTTTTTAACTAAAACGGGTCCTTTACGGACTCATTTTTCATAACTAAAACGGATCCGTTATGGATCGAGAACGGACTTCTTATACGGATCGGTTCCGGACTACTTTTTGGTGAACAAAAAGGATCAGATTCATTTATTGTAGATAAAACGGATCCGTTCCGGATTCCGTTTCGGATCCGATTCGAATCTGTTATCGTGGGCAATTCGCGTCCAAACAGCGGGAAGGATCGTCCGCTTTGTCGGATCTGTTTCGAACTCGGAACGGACGTCACATACGGATGCGTTTTGGATTGGTTTTATGTTAATAAAAAGGATCCGTTTCGTATTCTTTTCGAATTCGTTTTCGTATGAAATTCCTCTCGAAAAAGCGAAATCCGTTTTGTCGGTTCCGTTCCGAAGTCGGTTTTGTAAATAAAACCGATCCATTCCGCATTCCGTTTCGGATCCGATTCGAATCCGTTATCGTGGGCAATTCGCCTTCAAACAGCGGGAAGGATCGTCCGCTTTTTCGGATCCGTTACGGACTCTTTTTTTTAATAAAACGGATTCGATCTGAACTCTTTTTTTATTATTAACATAAAAGTCAGTTTTCAAGATATTTTCAATATATATGTATATAGTTCTCTACTTCTTTTTTTGTTTCTTAAATACTTTTAAATTAAAAAATAAAAAAATAAAAAAAATATGTCGTCGGCGGGATTTAAAACAGGAGCTTCCATGATTAGACAATGGTTGTTGCATGCGCGGCTTAAAAACATCATTTAAGTATGTCTTAAAATTGCTGACAGTAGCTGAGTTGGTTAAGATGAGCAACTTTGAACAGTGGCATGGCGCAGGACACAGGTTCAATTTCTGTGATCGGTGACAGGTAAAAAAAATTCAAGTTCTTCTTTGAAGTTTTAAAAACTTATTCATATTCTAAATTAACAATAAGTTTACTACAACAGCATTAGAAAAATAGATGGAAAGTAAAAAATCCAAAAAAATTTGGTTAACCAAATTTTTTTAATTGCGTTAATTTTATTCAGTAAAATCCATATTATTTAAAAACAGAGTTTGTCTCAAATCCGTTTTATTTAGAAAAACGAGTCCGAATCAGATCCAAAACGAAATTCGAAACGGATCCGTTTTAGTAATAAAAAAGGAATCCGTATATGAAGTCCATTCCGAGTTCGAAACGGATCCGACAACGCGGACGATCCTTCCCGCTGTTTTGAGGCGAATCGCCCACGATTTCGGATACGAATCGGAATAATACGAAGAAGCGGATCCGAAAAGAATCTGATACGGACCCTTTTGGCACATTGGGACATCTTGAGCAGAGGTGCCCACTGCCACAAGAAACGATATGCATGTATTGTTGATTCTGTATACGTGCGCGATTATTTACGCTCTTTAACGCTTTTTAACGCTCTTAAGCGTTTCTTTCTTGCATCGCTTTAATTCTACATAGCTAATAGGGTTTATTTTGCATCAAGATATAATGTAAAATCACAATCCATTGATGTTACATCTGGGATATCACAAGGAAGGATTCTTGGACCACTGCTATTTATCCTTTTCATTAATGATATCTCTACGTGTTTCTTCTGCTCTTAATTTTTGTTGTACTTATGTTGATTATTTGAAGATACATTATAAAGTGAAGAATAACTCTGATTATGAAAATTTCCAAGCTTATTTAAAAAATATTTAAATTTGGTTCAAAAATAATAATTTACCTCTGAATTTCGGCAAATGTCACCTTCTGACTTTTTCGAAATGTGTAGAGTCTTTGATTTTCAACCTCGGCCGCACGATTAAATCACACAAAAGTTTCGGCCACCAACTCTCTAACTATGTATAAGGAAATTTCATACAAATGCGAAAAATTGTTTGCCCTAGCAGCAGAAATAACTTGGGTATATTTTGATAAGAGGGCGTAGAACTTTTAATACAATAAAAAAATTAAAAGCATTATACTGATGGAGTTATATTAGGAACTGCGACCAAATTTCATACAAATACAAAATATGGTTCGCAAAAGTTCTGGGAAAATTTTGATTCCTGGAATGTAATCGACGAATGAATTATTCCTTTTGACATGTAATTCAAAAAGTGAATGCGAGATTATGTAGCACCAAGCATCGTACATCACTGGATTAATTTATCTGGTAACCTTAACGAGGAATAGCAGCTCCTTTGGCATTACAACACCTACTGTCGCAAATTGATGCGATCGCTACGCCGATATTTTGTGCCAAAGTCAACCACTTGACATTCCACCCATATAATTTCTTTCACTATGTTCGATATCATTGTGTCCTTTTTCTTTTTTGTTGTATTTTTTTATTTTGCCGTTATAGCCTTTAATTTTTGCCGCCTGTAGTAGTTACAATATTCAAATTCTATGCTGCTACCGCTGCAGCTTCTTGCAAAAGCCATTGATGCTTATCAACTCAATTTTATTGAACTTACAATCAGCTAAGCGCGGCTCTTTTTTTATTGATATGATGATGACAATTGGTGATAGGATTGTGCTGTGTTCAAATGATTTGTTGGCAGCATAAAAATTAGGCAATAAATTCTCAATGATCTGGAGATTAACCTAATGGCTGATGATTTTTTTTTTTTTTTTTGTAGGTATGTAATTGAAATTTATTATTATAAGGCACTCTAGCCGGAAGTTATGTTAGGATTGGAACTTATTTAGGAATGAGTGAAAGTGTTAGATAAAAATAATTATTTGGTGGACTTAGAATTTTTACCTGATTACATTTTTCAAAAGATGATGTAAAATAGTACACTGGTAAAAGTTAAAAAAATTCAAAGTAAGCTCATGGTATATAATAGTCAACACCTTCTTTCAGTCAAAAATGGCCAATTTGAAAAAGCTGTAAAGTTAACAAAATAATCGTAAGTCTAAGAAAAAGAGCTCATCTCATCAAAAGGTCTCATCTCATATTTGCTATGTTCCGCTCTGCTTTACCACAATTTCGACGACGGAAAACCGTGAATCGGAAAATCCATCGCAAAGGAAAAGACGAAGGAAAATTCTAGAAAATACGAAGAGTGAACAATCATCCTTATATGTATAGGCGATTTTTGCGAAAGCCGGCTTGGTGTCTGCGCAGTGATTTCACGAGTTTTTTATACCCTAACCAAAGAAGTTACTCACTTTGCCAGACCATTCTAGATCAGCGTCACCACCTGATTCGATTTAGCCATGTCTGTCTGTCTTTTTGTCGAAAATTCTATTTATAAATATAATGATATAAAATCGCATATTGAAAGAATATCATAATTTTCCCATTCTACTCTACTCCAATTGATTTCGTGCAACAGATATTCACGGCAAATGCAGCCATTCTTGCCATCCTTATTTATGCTAAATTAATTTCTGCAATTTACACCTTAAATTAAAATGGTGCGAACAAAATGGATATAAGAAAAAAAAAAAACTCAATCACTAATAGAAACTTACTATATTGCAAGGCGTTGATCATGACTCTATTTGCCACACCTTAGCGGAAGCATTAACAATTTTCACAGCCACTTGCCAGTCAGCCAGCCATCGGCCTTTAGTTGCCGCCAACTAAGTGATAGTGCTGATGGTGGTGGTGGTGATGGTGTTGAATTTAATCGAAGCACAAGGAGTAACAATTTTGCTGCCAACACCATCACCATCACCAGCACCGGCACCAGCAGCCTCAAGTAGCAACAACAACGGATTTTTGCCGCTGCCGTATCAATATTTATTCAAACGATAACACTTCATGATTTACTGCGCCGGTTCTTCGATAACTTGGTAAGTTCTTTTTTAGTTTTGAGTTAATTTTTTTTTCACTTGCCAACCAGCACAATTTTCACAAACTAGCAACTTGTTGCTATTACTGTTCTTGCTGTTGCTGTAATTTTCTATTAAGAGCTCAACAATATTGCAAGCAGCTACCGCAAAACGCGCTGCTATAGCGAGAAAATAAAGCAAGGGTAGACAAGCAGGCTCTTAAATTGAAACAGTAAAAAAATACACTGAGAAAATATAAAAAGAAGCGAAATTTTCTGTTGTGAATTTGTTTACTGAATATGCTTTTCAACTAGGTAAAAGTGTGGCTCTTTTGATTTGCTTCGCAATCTGAACTAGATGTATTGAGTCTCTTTTTTGTCCTAGACAATGCGGAGATCGTTTTGTTTGTTTGTGGTTATGTAATTTTTGTTGCTATCGCTCCCATTGAATTTCGTTTTTTGGATTTTTTTTTTTCAATTTGGGTTTGCAAATTTACGCATTGGCTCTCTTAATCAAGTGATTACTTATTTTTAGCTCCCTAACTTAGCTCTGCTGGCCATGCCTGCAATAAAGTATATGGCTAGTATACAGCAAGTATACAGCTAGTATACAGCTAGTTTCTCAGTTCCAGCGCTTTTCAATGCTCATCCGTTCTTTACACACTCAACTCCAGCGTACTCAGTGAAACTCAGAATATCATTTTTTCATAACTCAACATAATTTTGTTAGTCTCTCTGCTCCCCTTTGCGACAATAATCGGCAGAGGTTCAAAATTAACATGTACCATTCATTGTGATTTTTCGTCCTTCACCATAACTCATCATTTTATAAGATCATTAATTCCATAAAAGATTTTATAATCTTAAGTCGTAAAACAAATATAATTGGATCATTGATATCGATCTCAACATTTCTACTATAATAGTTTTTACAGTGTACTTTACGCAAAACGCTTCTTACAAAGACATTTAAGCAAAACTCTAATATAAAAACTTAAACAGAAAGTAGCAATTTTCACGTTAACGCCTCACTTTGAACTCACTTAAAATGTAGGTTTTGATGTCCAAATTGCAGCAGAGAACACTACATTGCTGCTATTGCTACTACTACTACGTCAGGACTAACTAAGGAGTCATATGGAAGTGGTAAGAGAGAGAGAGAAAAAAACAAAAAAAAACATCCACTCTATGGCGAAAACTATAACATGTTGGACATAATAAACATTAGCATAAATTTACAATACAAAACTGCGCCGATAAACAAACTAACTAGCTGATTGCTAATATTAGTAGCAGTTGAAATAGTAGTAGGCAGCCAACAACAACAATGGCAACAGCAATATCGAAGTAACAACAGACAAAAAAAATGGCAGCAACAAATCGTATGTTAAACAGTACATAAAAATGAAATTTTACCATGGGAATCCTATAGTTGTTGCACTTGGCAAATGTGCAATAAAAGTTGTTAGCAATAATTTTGCTACTTAAGCAAAAATAATGTACAACATTTATATTTTGTTAAGGGGTTTCTTCTTCTTTTAGGTGTTTTTTTTGTTGTTTTTTTAAAACTTAAAATTTGCTGTTGTTCAGTTTTGTTCCTAACTTTGTTGCACTTGTACTATTATTATTTATTGACTTGTTATTAGTGTGGTGTGCAACACAGTTGCTTTGTTACCATGTTGTTTGCATTGCGTATGTTGCCGGAAGCTGCTGCTGTTTGTTGTTCAAAATGCGAGTACCAGGGATCGGAAAAAAATATATGTATTCTTTTTTTATAATAATTTTAAAAGCATTGCTGAATATCCAAAAGGCAGCAATCTAAGCTGACAATCCGCTTAGATGGACTTTTGAATAATTCAAGAATTAAACGGACTGACGATTCACAAAAATAAAACAAAATTCAAATATTTCTAATCTGTTGAAAAATCAATAGCACTAACAATTTTTTTAAATGATACACAAAAAAAAAAGCAAAGTAAAAATAATTCAGAATTTTCTAAGAAAAATAAATCTAAAAATATTTAATGGATATTTCTGAAAGGGAGTGCTTTGGTTTGAAATTTTTTTTAACAAACCTATGGAAAAATGCAGAAAATAAATATTGGAAGTTGTCAGTATCATCCTCGATCTTCAAAGAGAGTGTTGTGGCCGCAATTTTCACAATAAAAAAATGTTATTGCATCAATCAATGGAATTGATCAAAAATAGATTTTCGAGTGAGGTGCACCCTCAGATATGACCGAAAATTAATTTTGAAATGTCTTATTTTTCCAAAAAAAAATTTTCTTAATTTTCCCATCGATAGTGCCACATTTTGTGGGTCCAAAGTGCTTTCCAATTGACTGGCAGAATACATTTTTCTCTCGAAAAGACCGCACAGTGTTGCGTCTAGTGTATGCTAGCTGGACAAAATTGAATCTCTCGTTTAAAGAAAATAACGGAATAGTTTTACAACAAATACTCTCAAAGCTAGGAAACCAACAAATATTTTTGTTTTCTGTAAGTAAATTTACAGTTTCAGACGGTTGAAGTGAGTGAAGTTGTTTTCTTCAACTTTTAATTTCTGAAAAATTATGATTGAGTAGTTGTGGAAAAATATTAATTGTGTTATTTGTCAATATTAAAGTAAAGTTTTTTTTAATGGATTTCAAAACTGAAGGTAAGCACTAATGAAATTAATTTAAAAAGTGAAAAATAATTTCATAGTTTTTTATTAAGAACAGCAACAAAAAGATGCCTTAATAAAGTTAAATAATAAATTTAGTTTCCTAACTTTGGGAGAGTAGAAAGTATTTGTATTCACGTGTATTCAGCCATTTTATTTTTTTTAATGAAAGTTATTCTTTCACTGCTTCTTCTGAAAACAATATCTTTTTGCACACTTTTGCACATATACCTATACATATATATTTTTTTGTTTGTTTATAGAGTACATATTTTCTATCAAAAAATATGAGTTATACGAGGAATGGGAAAAATCCGCAAAAAACGATAAAAACTTTTAATATAAAAGCTAAGTGGTGTAAATTCGGTGTGGATCGATTAACCGGACTACGTGAAAATAATATTTTTTGTATTAGGGCCACCCTAAATATGCACCCTTAATAAAGGTCCTATAGCCATATAGCTATGCCTTTTAATATAAAAGACACTTGGTGTAAATTCCATGTGAATCGATTAAATGGTTTTTGTGAAAATTATATTTTAAAAATATTTTTGTATGGGGGCCACCCTAAATAAAAGTTTCATAGTCTATGATACCCGCTTGATCGATACTAATATACTGTAAAAATTTCATCAAAATTGGCCGGATAGTTTTCGCGTCCATAAATTGACCCGTATCGGCCCAGGGGGTCGTTTGCGACCAGGCCTCCCTTACAATTATTTTTTTGTTTCGCTCCAAGAAATACAAAAATGCAAAAAAATAATTTTTGTCCAGCTAGCTTGTTCTAGTCGCAACACTGTGGGTCGGTTGGGGACGCTCTTGGTGACTTCCAAAATCCGTTTCGACTTTTCACTTTCAATGATATCTATTTCCAGTACTTCATTCAAGTGGGTCGTTTGCGACCAGTTCTCCCATACAATTTTTTTTTTTTTTGTTTTGGGGGTTCAGCGAATTCTTGCGACTTTCATTATGGAACTTTTTTTTTTTGAAAAAAAACAGAAAGATTTGACAATACTCCTCAATTGATTTTCAGAAAAATGGTTCAGAATTATCCCTTAAAATAGTCGATAATCCGAAATAATTTTATTGAATCTATGTCTCTAAGAAAAATTTGAAGTATTTTTTAAGATTATTTTCTACATACTATAATACGAGTATAAGATTTTTTTTTTTTGGATTTTTCAATTCTTCAGTATTCAGAATATGTATTTTGGTTTGCATTTTGTTGCTCAAAATACAATTTTTCATAATTTATTCAAAAGTTTATCATATTACTAGTTTTTAGATTATTTAAATTGTTAAAAAATACTTCTCAGGGAATCAAAATTCTTTCCAGATTCCTGCTACATTTTATTGGTCTTTAGTCGCATGTGGTTTTCTTTTCGAGTTATATAGCACAAAACCGTTTTTGACTTAGCGTTCACTGAAATTTTCAAATAATAGGTTCTGCGATATGTATTAAATTACGATCCTACATTATCGCAGTAGACTACTCACTGATATAAATTAGTTGAACTGCTATTCTTATCTAAATTTATCTAATCTAAGTGAAAAAAAATTGAAAACTTTCATCTCAGCCATTTGACCAAGTACACAATGAACTGGTCAGAATCCTTTTGTGATATTATTAAGCACATTATTATAAAAACCACACAACAATTCGTTAACATAAGTCTCAGCGGAGAAAATTGAACTCTTAAAGTAAAATCAAATTAGGTACCGCAAACTGATAGCAATACCTTTTGCATTACATTTTAACCTATCTTACAAGCCATTAGTACTAATTTGGTAAACAATCATAAATTTCTTATCTTTAATTGAGATCATTTCTCATATCGTAATTTAATTGCATTTATGCCTTAAATGTCATGTCCTTTTTGAGCTCTTTGACTAAAAATGAGACTATCGCATAACAATCTGTCAATATTTAATTAATATCTCACTTACTTTGCTTCAATATTTACTACTCTCGCAATTTTTCTAATCAGCGGCACAATTATGGAACTTGCAACGATACCAAAAATAGTCAGTTTAACACTCAAGTGATAAAGTGCTTACAGATGAGCGATAAAAGACGCATCTTTCACTTGTTAATGCAAAGATTTCGGTAGATGTTTATCGCATTAGTAGTGCAATGTTGGCAGCAATGGCGATAAAATGTACGTAACACACTAACTACAACACACATATAAAAACAATAATAATACCAACAACTAAAGTAGTAAGTTGTAATAGTAGTAGAAGAGTAGTTACAATAGTAAAAAGTAGCAAAAAAACAAAAAACAGAAATAATAACAATTGCAATATGTATCGCCTTGCCACAATCTAAGCGTGGTTATTATTTCTTGTCAATGTTGTGTTGTATATTTTACACATGTAGAAAATATTTCTAGCGATAAGGTATACAATTGAAACAAATGATGTAATTTGCTAACAAAATCAGTTTTACATTATCTAAACAATAACAACATAGAACTAAAATATATTAATTCTGAAAAAAAGTATTCTCAAAATTTTTCACATATTCTACATGCCATTGTAATAAATGTAATAAATACAAACTGGTCCAACTTTTGCGCTAATATTCCTTGTGATCATTATGGTCATATCTTTTTTATGTACATAATACATTGCAGTTACTTGTATGACTTTACTTTAGTTGCGTATAAGCTTGGCTATAAATGTAGCTGAAAATTACTTTAAAGTGTTTCGCATAAATTTATGTAATCGTTTGTTACCATTTCTGGCATTTCAGTAACAGCAAAAGTTGCTTTAGTTAAGTTGCAACAACAATTGAGCGTCCAAATGGTGGCGGCATTGCATTGCATCCCGTTTTGTTTGGCGGATGTTCTTGTTTTTGGCCACAGTTTTATTTTCATCTAATGCTGGCCATGCTCTAAACTCTTGGTATGCGCACGGTATGACATGAATGCCAAGAATGGTAGGCACGAAGGCAGGCAGGCAGCTGCTCTGATGATGTTGATGCTGATGTTGCTACAGATTATGAGAGTGTGTTGCGCATGCGTGCATATTACACTACTTTAATTTGCCAGTAAAAAACACGGGTATGCTTTGCTATCTGGACACATGTGAAAATGCACAAATGCTCGTATGTTGCACTGCATTAATTATGCAAAAAGCATTCCATTGTTACGAGTGGGAAATCTTAACTCATTTTTGACAAAATTTTAATTATTTCTTAGTATTGTCTACTATCAAACACAACAAATTTTTTCACCTTACAAAGTTCAGAATTTAGGTACACGTTTTAATTCATCTTTTTAAGCTGTTACCAAACAAGTTATATTTTTGGTTCTTTTCAAACAGAAAATCAATCAATTTCAATCTGATTAATGAACTTTCCGAAATTCAAGTTGGTTTTTTCTTACAATTTGTTTTGACTTTTATACATTGTTGGGTTGAAATAAAAGCATTTCGAATTATTTTACCTAAGGCAATTTAGTTCAATTTGTAACTATTTTAGTACTCCTACAAGAAAATGGCTTGTAACTCCTTGGAGCAAAATATCCTGAACCGATTTTAATAATTTCTTTTTTAAAACAAGAAATTTTCTATTTTTTAAAGTTTATATATACTATTTTTTAAGTTAAGTTTATGCAAAACCTCACACTAAATTTGTCCATTGAAAAAAAATTCAATCGGTTCATTTATAGAGAACACTGAAAGCTTTTTTGTTTCAGCAATCACACTTTCGAATACTTAACAAAATAATTATAGAAAGCGATTAGTTAAACTATGTTATATAATATTATATGATATAGCATATTATGCTATTGTGAAAATTTTATTTCATTAAGGCAATGTAATTCTTATACACTGAAAAAAATATATTTAAAAAGTCCTTTTTTTAGAGTTCTATTCACAAAAGATATTTCTTAGTAAATCAGTCATATATCATTAATTTATTTGAAGTTAGTTGTACTAAATTTTAATGAGTAATCAAGTGGTCGAAAAATCGACCAATGGCTGCTTTCAATATCAAAATAGAAAGATTCAGTAAATCGTTTTTTTTTTTTTGTTCATGTGAGATTAAGAGCGACTTTCAAATGAAATTCTGAAATTTAAAGCAGCTAGTCTTTGTTGGCCATGCGTTTCTCAATTCAAAAAGTTGGTGATACAAATTTTTTTGTGACGTCACATTTAAAATCTCAGTATGCCATGCTTTTTTCTGCTTAAATAGTTAGGTTAGGTTAGGATTTGGTGGCGGCCATAGCATCACATAGACCACAAGGGTTCATAGTGTTACCACAAACTCTCTGCTACCGACTTATTAGTAAATTCTGGTCCTTTCATTGTAGTGCACGTCCACTATGAAGGTGCATGTTGTTACAGCGAATCTTTTGATTACACTCAGTTGGACTTTATTTAGTTCAATCAGAGATATAAGGAATGGCTGCCCAAAGTATTTTAGTCTATTGCTTGCCAAAGCAGGGCAAGAGCACAAAAGATGTTCCATGGTTTCCTCTTCCTTTGGTTCTTTTCTACACCAGTCGTTTGATACGATGCCCAACCTGAAAGCGTGATGCCCAATAAGACAGTGGCCGGTTAAAATTCTGGTCAATACCCTTCAATCACTTCTAGTTAAGGAAAATAGATATCTTGTGTCCCTTTTATGGAAACGGTGCCAAAAATGTTTGGTAATATTGCTAGTGGTAGAGCAAGCCCACCTCTTTTCGGCTTCTACGAGTAGTTCTCTGTCATTCAGTAGATAGTAGTGCTGAAAGGGTACAGAGACATTCATGAGTTGTGAATTTGACTGAGCGCTTGCTTTGCTAGTAAATCTGCCTTTTCATTGCCTACATTTCTGCAATGCCCAGGTTCCCCCTGAAGGACTACTGAATTCTCCTCACTAAGTGTACGCAAGGCATCAAAACACTCTAGGACTGTTTTTGATTTTATAGTTGTGCTATCGTTTTGTCGTGGTCTGTATGTACCTAGTCACTGTAATGTGCATCTGCCCCAAAAGTCTTTTATTTTGTATTCTGCACATTAAAATGAGAGCTGTACTTTTTATTGTGTAACTATTGTTTAAAAATGAATTAGAATGTTTATTTTTCTTATTAAAAGATTAATTAATTTTTCTTTTTTTTTTTTGTAACCGGTAACAGCCATTGGTCGATTTTTCGACCACCTCCTACAGGACAAAGGACGAAAGATAATTTAATTTTTTTTGCTGTTAGAAGTTCTATAGGATCAAAATAGACCATAGGAATTTGATTTTCGATAAAAAAAAATTTTTGTGGCCGAAAATGAATTAAAGTATTCAACAACAAACAAACAATGATTATAATTACAGTAATAGTAATTTCGACTTTTTCAAAATAACAATTACTGTAATTGTAATCTAAGATTTTCCGATGAACGATTACTTTAATTGTAATCGACGCTACTTTGTTTTTGAGGATTACTGCAATTGTAATCGTGTGGTAATCATAATCCTTATTGCACAGCTTTGTTATTGCTGGGTGTAATGACATTGCTTCATTTGGGCACTGTGACAAATCCATGGTGGCGTAACACCCAAAAATGTCCTAAAGCCCAAAACTTAAATCTAAAATGTCAGAATGCCCAAACAATTCCGCAACAACAATTTATATGGAAAATGTTTGGGCGCTTTGTCTTAACCGAATTTGGACGTTATGGTTGTGGGCATTATGATGCAACGCCGAGAAATTCTATGGGAATTCATATGGGTCACTGTTGAGCCAAGCTGAACAATTATGCAGATCTTCCACACTGTTGTTAATTTTTCCAATGTTACTAACATTCATAAAAGTTGATCTTCTTGCACCCTATGCAATTTAAAAATCTCCACTGAAGAACTCTAATAGAAAAAATCGAAAAAATCTTCGTTCATTTTGAAATCGGTTTTTAAATATGTCAATACAATATTGCATTAAATTTAACGTATATATATAGTAATCCAGAAAATGCTGAAAAAAATTAAGACATTAAAATATTTGTCATCAATGGGAATTGGTGCAGCAGAAAATTTCCCACCCGCCATAATAACAGCACAGCAGTAACATTCATATCTAATCAATTGATCTTTACATTGAATACTACAGCAAAAGCAACAAAAACAACAACAACAACAGTAACATTAAGAACAACATTTATTATTCAATTGCATTTAAATGCAAAAAAAAGAAGGCATTAACAATAATAACAACGAGAAGAACAACCGAAATAACATTTATTTGTCGTGTGCAATTTTAATGCAACAGGAACAGCAACAACAACAGCAAGAAAAATGTTAAAAGCACACAGAGAAAAAAAATTGGTAACAATTGCGACAACAACAACAACAGCAAAAATCAAATCTGAACCCATAATTCGTGACTCAAGTGAACCGAAAAAAATCACAAACAGAAGCAATAAATGAAAAGTTAAACAGCGGAAAAAAAGAAGAAGAACAACGAATGAAACAACTACAACAAAAACAAAATACTTACATAGTAGGTACCTACTCAAGCAACAATGAGACCAAAATTTTAAAAAAAAATATACAATGTTTTGAACATGTTGTCGTTATCAAAGCTACACATGAGCCACCCACTTGCCGAATTGATTAACTCCATAAAACCAAAAAGTTCAGAAAAACACAAAGGAAAACGGAAAAATTAATTTTGACATTTGTGATACTCAGCCAAATTAGAATCGAAATTTATGACAATTGCGAAAAATTGGGTATAAATAGATTGCTTTGATGCAGAAATATGAAAATCATTTGAAAAGTGGAGTTAATCGACTTCGCCTCAAATACAGAAATATCTAAAAAAAAGTGTAGCGAAATTGGAAAATCAACTTCCAAAAAAAAAACTAAAAATAAATATCGCTAACTTCACGTCAAAGGGAAAAGTTGTTGTCTTCGAGTTGCTGGTCCTAAAAACAATGCTTTGGGCAATTTTATTATAGTCGAAAACTGGGGGCATGGTTTGATATAATTTCTATTAATTCAGAATTCTTAATTCTTTGATTTGTTATCAAACTATGTGTAGAGGCACGTATAATGTGCTGGTATTCAATGTTGACATCTTTCATTAAAACAATGATTTCCTTGTTCTCACTTACTTTTTAGATGCCGTCTTTAACTTCCTGAGATATTCATGAAGGAAAGTAGAAGCTTTTTCACTTTAAATACATAAAATTTTTGCGAAATTTTTTCTGAGAAACTACACATTAAACATGTCGGCACTACTTATCATGCTGTAAAAAGTAATGCCGAAATCTTCCATGAACTTCCGACGCATTCTCAGCATTATTTTGCTTCTTCTTTTCAGCAATTATTCCAAAGGTCTTCTTGGCAGGATTGCCATGTAATATAGACAAAATCGCCATATAATGTTTGTTGTTTTTGTTTTTGATATTAGGACCTGCGTTAGGAGTTTGCCGGCGCTTAAGAACGCCACGAGCATAACTTCAAAAGGAAAGTCAGACAATGTATCTCGGCTTGGGTGCATCAACCCAACATTCAGTTTGACACACTGGTCGAAAATTCTCTTATTTGAAAGAATAAAAGGATTAGTTTATTTATTCCGGGGAAAAATTTAGAAGGGGAAGGGGGGCGACCTTCAATATTTCTAAAATTGGAAAATTTCAATATTTAAATAAATTGAGAAACGGAGATCCTTTAAAAATCATAAAAATTTAAATAAATAAATAGAAAAATTTAAAAAAATTTATTTGGGGGATGGGGTTATCCAAAAATTTCCAAAATTAAGAAGGGAGAAGAGTTTTTAAATATTCAAAAAATTTCCAAATTTTTAATAATGGGTTAATAAAAAAAATTTGTTTGAAGGATCGTTGCAATTGCTATACGGGCAGAGCTTTAAATGTATCATTGCATTAATATTAGTGTGGAAACCGTGCGCTGGAGGCTGCGAGATGTTGGCTTATATGGAAGACGTCCTGCAAAAAAGCCATTGCTGACAAACAGGATATAAAAAAACAAATCCTTTTTTAACACTTCGAAAAAGTATTCACGGATGTTGAAATTTTGCGCCTGCCTTGGCCTGGAAACTCACCGGTTCTGAACCCCATCGAGTACTTGTGGCATATAATTAAGTGCAAAGTTGCTGATCAGAAACCCGAGAATAAAGAAAAATTACTCTTTGCCTTAGATAAGGTTTGGCATAATGTCATACAGGACGAAAATCTAAAAACCTTGGTTGATTCCATGCCATCAAGGACAATGGCTGTGATACAGGCTAAAGGAGGAGCAACATTATACTAATATATATTTTTTTTTTGATAACCTGATATTAGTATTTAGAAACAACTTTTTAGATAAGAAGATTCTGATCAGTTTTTTTTAAAATAATTTTTCAGAAGACTCGTAAAAGTATTAGCTTTTTCTCAAATTATTGTTTTTAGTTAAAAAAAATTGATATGTAAGACCCAGAAATGTTTTTTTGCTCTCAAACTATGTGATCTAATTAACTTAATGAGAATAACTAATAAAAAATAAATTTTTTCAATATAAATCTTTATAATATCGAATTTTTATGAAATTTTGTGGTTGTGCGGTTTTCATGACCGCCAGTGTAAAAATGAAACTCATCTACCCACCTACCTTTAAGGGCAAAAGAACGTCTAACAGGCTTGTTAGTGATTTATAACATATTTTTATAAGTTTTCTTTAGAGAATAGCATAAATCTTTCAAATGGCGTAAAAAATCACATCATTTCATTTAGTTAAAACGAAAAAATATTCCATCAACAATGAGTACATATTTATCCTTTTTCTAAAATAATTAGTTTTGAAATTTAAAAATATGCTATCTAGGAAAAAGTGTCAACATTTTTTGTACTTTAAAAATTCCCAATGTACTTATTACGCAATCTATTATGGTTTGTGACTTAAGTCTTTTGTTTTACTACAACATGCAGTTTTATTTTCTTAACACAAGATCACAAGTAACAATGCAATCTAGTGGCGGTTGTAATAACAGCGCCCAGTAGTCTAGCCACTATATTCTATGTTGTTGTTATTGTTGTTGTTGTTGCCGCTGTTTCTTAATGTTGTTGTAATGTGTTGCACAAACGGCAAAGAAGAAAGTCAATTGCAAATGTCTCACGTTCTGATTTTCATTCGAAAAGTTCTTAAATCGTGTATACGCGCGCGCGCACATTACATTTACCTTTCTAATGTCTAATGCTTAGTGATTTTGCTGCCAATGCTGCCGATGCAAGCTGGGGCTAGCTGCTGTTGTTATAATGCTGGTTTCTTGATATTGCTACCAGCCAGCATAATATGCATTTGCTTAAATACTTGAAAATTTTTATTTTGCTTTTGTTTTTTTTCATAGCTAAATGCAGTGCTTTTAATTTTGTGCTAATTTACAATTTTTGCTCTCCCTCCTTGCGTTGAGATACATATATCCAGTGCTTCCTGCATTTTTGCAGTGTTACTTTTATTGCTGCGCTACTTCTTTAGTTTTTATCACTTAACATGAACCCGCATTTAATTTACGCGCATTTACTTAAATGGCATTTTGCCAACCATAGCAACAACAACATCAGCAACAGTAACAACAACATTAGCAAAAGTGCTAATGTTATTGCTGTAGCTAGCTGTTGCTTAACGCTACTCTATAGCAGCCGATTAAGTAAATGCAAAAATCATGTTGCTACACAAATTAAACACAAATTTAAATGGTGCGCGTTCGATAGTTGCGTTTTGGTCATTTTACACTGGTTGGCTGCAGCATTGATGTGTGTGTTTGCTTGTTGTTGTTGTTGTTGTTGGCGTGTTGTTTAGTATTGTAAGCTTTGACATGTACGCATTTTAATTTGTAATTAAAATGTGCAAAAAAAGGATTAGCCTTTATTATCTGCATATAGTATGTTATGTTGCTTGATTTTCCAATGTGAAGCAAATGGTACAAAGATTTTTAATTAGAGATATAGCAGCAGACTTTGCTTTAAAAAGAGAATTCTCAAATATAAGAAAATTTTTCGATTCCGCAAATGATTGCCATCATACTTCCAATGATATTGCGCACATCTATTGTACATAAGCGACTGAAATTATGACACATTGAAGTAAATAATATATCCCTAAAAAGACACTGCCAATAAGCGCCTTTATTAGACCCTATTTGGTACGCTGACTGTCACAGTGTAGCCAAAACTGTTCTAGATTGTTGTCATATGATAGACACGTTTGCACAAAGCTGCTCGCATTTGAAGTTGCTGCGCGCTTAATGCCAAATTAGTTCACATGTACCGTGATGGTGGTACACATTGTGGCCCAAATTAAACTACAATGAATCGAAAAAATCAACAAATAAGGCCACACAGATGACAATCACTGGACTACCAATAGACATGAGCAAAGTACGAAACAGGTAAAGACGAATAGCTTAAAGTTAAATAGGAGTTGCATAAAAATAAGCTTAGTCTTAAACAAATTTTGTGGAGATTTGTGGATGCGCTATGTGTCGTAAGAAATTGAAGGACACAACAGACAGTGAAATTTTCATATTGACATAATTAAACTAAAGGTTGACTCCAATTCAAGTAAAATTAGCAAATAATTTCGAGTAGCTGTCTTAAGTCTTATGTTTTAGTGCCACAAAACTGCTCCTTTCTTATTTTCACATTTTCTTAACGCCAACTATTCGCTCGCATTACGCTTTAAGTATCATAATAACTAAATTAAATCACATTAGCAACTAATGACCATAAATTGCATTGCTCTTACCAAATGCTCGCTGGCATTCATTTTTTGCTCGCAATCGCTGCTGCTTTTATTGCAATTAATTAATTAAATCAAATGACTGTGGAATGTATGAGATGCAATGCCTTTTAATTTAATTAGAGAAAAATTGTATTAAATTGAAAAACCGTTTCATTCAATTAAAATGTGAAAAAAAAAACTTCAACATCGTATCAAAAATTTATAGCAAATAGCAGCATAGTTTTGAAGTTATGCTGCGACTGCTATTTTCCACTTTGTGTGATTTTTTTCGCAACAACAGAATCAATGCGGAACTTAAAATCTCAATCACGATATTGTCACAGAATAAAATTGAGCGAAATAAGAATATGCAAAAAATAGGGTGAAGAGATTCATTTTCGTTGTATATCTCGAGGAAATGAAAACATATTACCAGACGTGCTGAATACAAAATTAATAAATTACCTACACCATTCCAGTTAAATAAAATATTTGGTTTACGGAAACGATGATGTCAGTTATAAGAATACTTTTTTGAACCTCTCAGCGAATGAAGGGCGTTTGCTCAGAGTTGACATATAGGAAATGTTTATATATTCTTAAAAATCCACATGTTCTGAGTTTCTGTTGTTAATGTTGTATTGTGTGTTTTGAGCTTTCGTATTACAGCTAAGCATTAATTAAGTCTTAAGTTTATCGCCTTAGTCACAAAGGCATGTCATATTGTATGTAGTTATATCCTCTCATATCGCTATATGAGTTTTGTAAATGTGAACTGGAATAAGAATACTGGTACTTGGTCTTTTCAAAAAAGATGTCATGTAGAGCTGCTCAATTGGTAGACTTCTAGTCTAGTTCTCATTCATGTTGGACTGCGTCTGGCATGTTGCGCACAAATTTGAGCCACTTTAATTTTCACGTCAATTCGGAAGTATACCCACGTGATCTATGAGCTGCGTTCCCCCACGCCCGCCCTTCCCTGAGACTATTTTGTTGTCTTAAGGAAAAAAATTCAAAAACATCACATTCAGTAAAACTTTCATCGCTCGAACAGTTTCTGGATAATGGCTGATCTCTATAGGACAGTCTTTTAAACACCGAACACTTTTTAGACGATGCATTTTTGATTTGGCTAAAAATTTTTTATGGGTTCTGTATCGAAAAAAAAGAGACACGTATTCGAGGATTTTAAAAAAAAGTTTTTTTTTTCAAAATAGAGCGAATATAAATTTTGAGAATTTCGTGATTTTTGGCTTGGAGGCTCACTTTCAAAAATTCATAACTTCGGTTCTGTTAAAGCTAGAAAATTCATTTTATTTTCGTTTTGAAACTAAGAAAATAAACTTTAATATAAAAATAAAAACTTTTTTAAAAATTAATAACAAATTAATATTTTTATAAACTATTTAAATTTTTAAATTGATTTTTAGGAATTTCCACCACTTTGTATCAAATTTTTAATACAACCATCGTGTTCCTATCAAAAACCTATCTTTTTCATTGGGCAAACTATAATTACTATTAAATTTTGAGAATTCCGCGATTTTTGGCTTGAAGAGTAACATTCAAAAGCTTATAACTCCGTTTCTGTTAAAGCTATAAAATTGAGATTAATTTCATTATGAAGCTAAGAAAATGAACTTAAATAACAAAATAATTTCTTAAAAATTTGAAATTTTTAAATCAATTTTTAATAATTGTTCCCACCCTTTATCAAATTTTCAATGTCAGCATCGTTTTCTGCGTCAAATTTTCTATCGAAAACAATTTTTTTTTATTGGGAAACTATAGAATAAGAAAATGAGATGTGCAATAGAATCCGCGCGCCGATAAGACGTGTCGCATTAACATAAATTAATTTATTTCTAATAGTAACAATAGTTTCTCCATTAAAAAAAAAAAGTTTTCGATAGGAAATTTGACGTAGAACACGATGGTTGTATTAAAAATTTGATATAGGGTAAGGGAAATACCGAAAAATCAATTTCAAAATTTAAATTGTTTCTTTCACTATTAATTTGTTAATAATTTTTAAAAAAATATTTTTTTATTAAAGTTCATTTTCTTAGCTTCAAAATTGAAATGAAATCAATTTTCTAACTTTAACAGAACTGGAATTATGAATTTTTAAAAGTGAGCCTTCAAGCCAAAAAACACGAAAATCTCTTAATTTGAATTTGCTCTATTTTGAAAATAATTTTTTTCCTCGAATACGTGTCTCTTCTTTTTCGCTACAGAACCAATAAAAAAAATTTCAGCCAAATCAAAAATGTGAGGGGCAATTTTTGTCAAAATTCGTTCAGTTTGCAAAAAAAAGTCCCCTGTATATGTAGCTATTGGTTATCGGACTCTGAGACTTTTGAGCTCATGTGTTCGCTGTCATTTTAACGTTGTCAATCTTTTCATCACCGCTGCTCATTCTGCTCAATCTACATTTGTACTGCTCAACGAAATATTCTCCGCAGCAGAAATGGTAGTTTCCACTTAAGTTTTTTGCTTGCAACTTCTGCCTCGTGGAGTTATTCAAACCATTCTTTAAAATGGTGATTTAAGCCAAATAGTCCATTATCTCATAATCAAATATTCTCATCCTGAACTCGAGATATTTCTGCGTATTAAGGCTGTACAACGAGCTGATCGAACATGTTCGAACTTTTGCCATACGCAACGACACAAACTGGAACAACTTGGTTCGTTCTGCTCAATTCATATTCAGTTTGTTCGCTCCCCATATCAAACAATTGCAACTTATGAGTATCGACGTACTCGTTCGACTTTTTTTCCACTGTACGGTTCAACGCAATTTTCATATATTCTCTTTGAACGAATTGTACGTAGGCACAAATGGAAGCAAAACAGTGGCGTCAATTCGGTAGGGCTGGGGAGGGCATTGCCCCCCCCCCCCAAGGATCTGATACTAGGTATTATTCAATAAAACCATCTAATAGTGGTGGAATTATAATTCTTGCGCCCCCCAAGGTTTTGGTGAAGTGACGCTCCTGAAGCAAAACAACGAGATGTGAGCCAAAACATCAAACTGAACGAACAGAGTTGAGTTAAACAAACTTGGTTTGGTGTTAAAATTTTGAGTTCCAAGTTTGTTGGCACGAGTTCGACTCGTTGCACAGGCTTACTGAATAATCTTTATTACTTAAAGCAGCAGTGTCCTTTTCATATTCCCTCTTCCTTTGAATACCATGAAAAAAAAAATTAAGGAGAGTTACGCTCCTCCAGAGATGCACACAAAAATTTGCTTCGGAAGCTGTTTAGAATAACATCGGTTTGGGTAAAAAATTTAAAAATACATATCTTGCCAAACAAAAACTAGTTGCATGCAAACAAAACAAAAAAAAGAAAAAAAAACAAAAAAGAAAAGAAAAGCAGAAGAAGCAAGGGACTGGAAAACAAAATCACACAAACAAAAATCAAGCAATGCATGCAAACCGATAGTGTTTACCTCGGAAAGAGTTGAGCGAGCCGGCGCGCCTAGAAGACAAAATTACACTAACAAAAAGCATGCGGCGACAGTGAAGCGAAATTCTTTAATTTAAGTGCCTTGAAAATAAAATTACACAAACAAAATACATGCGGTGATTGCGAACCAAAATGCTCAAGCTCTCGAATAACGAAAAGAGCTCGAGATGAGCTCAATATTTTTTGCTTTTATTGTAAGAGCTGGATGAGCTAAGCATCCTTGTCCTAGATCATGGCTCTTTCACCTCTAACAACAATAATCGTGTGATGGTTATGTATATTTTTTTTTTTTTCAAATATGATATTCGCAGCTTCAATTCGATCGGATTTAAAAATATTGTTCTCTTAACCACCTCATTGGATTACTTTTATTGTACAAAAATACATCTGCTTACCGTATGGAGTCGTTCTTTTCTATTGTTTTTCTTTTCCATTTCGGCATGTTAAAATACTTGGCTACCAATAAAAATTCAAGCAGTCGTTCGCAAAAAGTTTTCAATAACTTTGTGCTGTTCCAGAAATTATTAATATGTATGCATGTGTGTGTGTGTGTGTGAATACCACAAGCCAGCCAGCACAAAAGGCACCGTTCTGGCTTGCATACCATTTCAGGATGCACGTTCAAAGTTTGATGTTTGCTGCAGATTCCGCGCATAGATGGGTGCGCGCGCATTGCACTTGTGCGCAGCCTTTTGTTGCTGTTGTTTTAAAGCTGTTTGCTCAGATGGAGGGCAGTACGTTGCGATGCATCTGAAAGCGTGGAAAAATTAGGGAGTTACTGCGAATGCATCAATTATAAAATATTAATTTCCTTTTTTTTTTGTATTGTGAGAGAAAACTTATGGAAATATGCATTTTCTGACCTCCAACATATTATGTTAGCAAGTCTTAAGATTTTTACTAAGGTTTCTATTTCGAGCGCACATTTTATTGCCGGAAGTTTGTTTTGTGATATAGCATATTAGAATTTATCATTTTCTATTTCATTTCACTTGAATATATTTCAATATGATTGTGTCGTATGTGTGGCCTTTTTTAATGCCTTGCCAATAAAAAGGTTCTTAGAATGTAAGCAAAAGTTTCGTAAAACAGTAATACGCTGATCTGTCAGACGAGATTATTTCAAGCGTACGTCCAATTGAAAATTCTAAATATGCAATTACAACAAAAGCAACGACAATCACATTGTAAGAAAAGCATGTATAGTAGTAAGTCGCAAAATATGTGATTAGAGTTGCCAAATTGTGGCGTAAGTTTAAAATAAAATAATAATTTTTTATTCTATTCTCCATACTTTTTGAGATGTCTCGTTTCAAAATATGTTCAAAAACTCAAAATACAGACAAAGCATGCAATTATTTAACCCAATGAGGCTGGTGTCATAAACCCCACGCGATTACAAACAGAGAAAGCTTTTCTCCTCACACGAATATCTATCCACGTGCTCACAGTAACTAAAGATAAAATATCATACAACTGACACAAAGCAAGCACGCTTAGTCGAGCGTAACACATTGATGAAAAAACATACAGGTTAACAATGCTGGGGTATGTAACACCCCAACTCATAAACCGCGTCACTAGAACAATTCGGAAAAGAATGGGTAGATGCTCTGAAGAGTTGTTTGAGAAATTACAAAATAAGGCATTCAGAAGATGATATTTTGAGTGCTCTCAGAACAAAGGCGGGGGGAAAAAATGCACCTGCACCGACTGCAATCGGTTCATTTGCGTGGAACACTCACTCAATAATATCCTTATAAAATTATTATTTTGTATGTGTCTTTATAAAAAGTGCTCAATTTTATTAGTAAGTTGGTACGTTGTATATGTAAGTTTCTCTTTTCAGAAACTTAATGCTCTTACTTACACTTCACTTTGCGCGAAATTTCTCATTTCACAAAATCCGCTCAAAGCGAATGATGAGAGTAAATGTTTTCATATATTTTGACATTCTATGGGCTCTGGTACATGTATAATTACTCCCAATAATGTGTTAGCAAAGGTTGGCCTGTTGCTAGGAAGACCTACCAAATGTATTACATTTTGCTGTTGCCAGAGCGTGGGACAATTTTCACAAGCAACCCAAAACGCAACAAACGAACACTAATAAAATTTTATGTGGTGAAACTTTTTTCATAACTTCTTGAACTTACAAATGGGAATAGTTTCATTGAAAGTTCCAGCATTGCCAGAACATAAGTCCGAGCATAATTTTAATTATATACATAGAGATTGCATAAGTACATATTAACATTTTATTACGTATCAATTTTCAATAAGTTGGAAACCCTGTCAGTTAAATATTCAACCATTGCTGCTGCTGCTGCTACTGCTGCTCTGCAAATCATTTAAAGCGCTTCCTTCATTATTGAATACCTTAAATAGTTTATCTTGTGATTCAAATGAAATTAAGTCAAAATAAATAATGTAGCAATGCAATTATTTAGTGACTTAAAATTGCTATTGAAAATAATTACATATAGATATAAAAGAAAACTAGGAAAAATTTCCATGTTTGTCGTTGACATACAAGTCAATTTTAATGATAGGAAAATTATTTGCAACTTCTTGGGTAAATAACGAAGAGTACAAAGTGTCAAGAAGTAAGTGCATACATGGTCTGTCTAAAGTAAAGAATAAGAAAAAACCAGCGTAATATGGTGACGCATGCGTAAACAGACGTACAAAGATTTGTTTTAAGTTTCGCCTAGAACTATGCAATGCCATTTTTCAGCTACGCAACACCGTTTTTTGTGTCATTTATTTACTGAGTTTTATGATACTTTAATTAATAAATTAATCTAAAAATGCATTGATTAATTGCAAATCTCTGTATTATCACCAAACAATTATTATTGCAACATGTTGTCGTATACCAGTGGCAACAACATAATAATGTTGCCAAATATATAAAGTATGCAATGCCTGCAGCAGCAGGCACTTCCAAAGTGCGAACCAATTTTTGTGATTCGTATCAGATGTTGCTTTTGCCGCTACTGCTGGCACTGAATGTTGTTACCTTTTGTTGTTGCTGTTGTTTTCATATGCATACGAGTACATGTATTGCTGTTATGGTTATTGTTGTAAATTTGGTGTCGTTGTCGGTTGCTCGTGTGCAACCACTAAATTAACATAAGAAACAATTAAGGCTATCGGGTGGATTCTTACTGATTTTGTTGCTGTCGTCAAGTCGATTGTGGAATTTGTGGACAAGCAGTGGTATGGATGAACAAAATACAAAAGAAGGGCAAATGTCTTAATCAAAAAAATTAAATAAATTTTACGCAATTTGAAAATTTAAGTTTATTTGTCATGTCCGACTTATTATTCTTAACAATTGAAACTATTTTAAATGGAACCAATAATTTTCAAAGATCGACATTCCAGTAAATTTCCAAATTAATAAAGGCTTTTTTCTGAATAATCATGACAATCATTTCATTCTTTTCATTCATTTCATTCTTTTCATTCATTTCAATCATATCATTAATTTCATTAATTTCATTCATTTCATTCATTTCATTCATTTCTTTCATTTCATTCATTTCATTCATTTCATTCATTTCATTCATTTCATTCATTTCATTCATTTCATTCATTTCATTCATTTCATTCATTTCATTCATTTCATTCATTTCATTCATTTCATTCATTTCATTCATTTCATTCATTTCATTCATTTCATTCATTTCATTCATTTCATTCATTTCATTCATTTCATTCATTTCATTCATTTCATTCATTTCATTCATTTCATTCATTTCATTCATTTCATTCATTCCATTCATTCCATTCATTACATTCAATTAATTCATTTCATTCATTTCATTCATTTCATTCATTTCATTCATTTCATTCATTTCATTCATTTCATTCATTTCATTCATTTCATTCATTTCATTCATTTCATTCATTTCATTCATTTCATTCATTTCATTCATTTCATTCATTTCATTCATTTCATTCATTTCATTCATTTCATTCATTTCATTCATTTCATTCATTTCATTCATTTCATTAATTTCATTAATTTCATTCATTTCATTCATTTCATTCATTTCATTCATTTCATTCATTTCATTCATTTCATTCATTTCATTCATTTCATTCATTTCATTCATTTCATTCATTTCATTCATTTCATTCATTTCATTCATTTCATTCATTTCATTCATTTCATTCATTTCATTCATTTCATTCATTTCATTCATTTCATTCATTTCATTCATTTCATTCATTTCATTCATTTCATTCATTTCATTAATTTCATTCATTTCATTAATTTCATTAATTTCATTCATTTCATTCATTGAGTCATTTTATATATTTTCGTTATAAGCATATTTTAACGTAACTTTGTTGAATCTCCTTTTTGCAAAATAAATGCAAATAAGGACGCCTCTGCTTTTTGAAATCAGGGAACCCGCAACATTTTTCTAGCCCTACCATAAATGCAATAAAAAAGTAAACTGAGCAGCTTCCCAGTTGCAATTCAAGTTGGTATCAAGATATGAAACGGCGTGCAGTAGAGGAGACAGAAAAAGTACACACAAATTTCAAAGGAAAACCAACTACACAAGTCAGGGCGGTATAGTTCGCAAATATTTTCAACCAATACAGCTATTTTGTCCCGTATGCTCCAACCAAAAAAAAAAAAGGAATGAGAGATTTTTTTAATCAAAAAATGCGCATCTTTTTGTCAACGGCAAATGGAATTTTTGCAGCTTAAAGCTTGAGGTGTTAAGCATGGCTAAGCGTTAGGAGCTAGTGCATATGAAGTCCATGTTAATGTTATTGTTGTTGTTGTAGCTGTTGGAATGCTGGCACTTACAGACATTGTAGTTTGGTTTGCTTTACAACACTGGCCATAGCATCATAGTGTTGCGCTACTAACGAAGCAACTAAACATTAATGAAGTAACGCTCAAGCGTTTGTGATTTTATTGGGTGGAAAATTGTGTTGGTGGGAAAATTACACATACAAAAAATGAGACATTTAATTGGAAAAGCCAATTTAGCATAAAGCAGGAGAAAACAAGTTATTGGAAATGTAACTCAACATGCTCAGCAAAGTATATTAAAAATAAGCATTGAAATAAGATCATTATGAGGATATTCGAATTTGACCACAATACTGTCATCTTAAGTGTTCAATATTCAGCAAATTTGAATGTCTTCAAATTATATTCAATCAAATATATTTCAATCAAACGAGCCAACGCGATCATCTTTTGCGAAAGAAAAGAAAAATATTGGGTCAGACTGCTTTATGACCCCGTGGCAAAATTTAACATTGATCCTGTTTTTGCTCTGTTCTTCAAACCACATGCTGCACCACCACTCATCAAAACTTTTCTCTATATAATCTGCACGAAAATCATTTTCTTGCGCTTTAATTTATATCGAGTTCAACTAAACACAAGCAGAAGAAAAAGATCAATGTTGAACAAAACCAAAAATAAGAAGAAAAATCAATGTGGCACAATTTCTCCATGCTGCTTAGTTACAAAATAAGAAAAGAAAAAAAGTTGGCAGCACTACAGCACACGCCACCCAAAAAAAATTTTTTGTATTCCTTTTTTTTTTTTGAGTTTTTTACTCTTCCCAAATTCTCCGCGATGATCAACAACGTCTGTGTGCTTATTCATCTTCTTTTCAGATTTTTTTTCTTTTCTGGTTGCTGTTGATTTGGTGTTGCCAACTTAACGTTGTTGCACTTGAATCGTGGGAATCAGAACAAATCGTGCCAAAACTATTTACCACTCAAAATGACTTCAGCAGCAAAGTATTTTTTTTTTGTTTTTTTTCTTTAGATTTTTTGCTATTCATTTTGTTTCTTAGTTGGTTGCTTGTTTTTGCTGCCCATTTTCAATAAGAGATTTTTTACTGCTGTTGCCATTGCCTGTTGCTGATGATGATGCTATTTTTCTTTACCTTACCAACTTAAACTCCCCCTAATAACTTTTTTTCTCCATAGATTTCTTATCCAAGACACAAGTCGACAAAATATGTATTTTTCTAAAGTAAAAAATTATAATTCCAAGCAAGTTTCTAACCTTTTAAAGAAAGGGTAATATCGAATGCTCTGTCTTCCGCGAACGTGCCCAGACTCAAAGCCAATGTACTAAAAGTAAATACCTAATTGTTAAAGCCAATAACGTGTTTCAAAATGTGAGGGAGGGGTTCCGGCAAAATCTCACCAAGTCTCACCAAGGGGGAGTAGGTGGTCAAGGAAAACCTCGCGTCAACTTTTTAATGCATAGAATTTAAATTAAAAATTATAATTTAAATCTGACGGGAGGGACAGGAAAGGTCCCGCCATATTTCACCAAATCTTACCAAGGGGAGAGGGGGGAGGGTTCGAATTTTCAAAAAAATACCTCACGTAATTAATGGACGGTCTCTCAGGCTACTACACTTTTTTCCGTAGGAAAACTTTGAATCAAGTATTCTCTTGCAAGAAGTGCTTACGATTGTTTGCAAGGTCGAGACCAAATTCAATTTTTATTTTTTTTGGAGAGAGGTTTCTGGAATGCTTTACTTTCAATCAGCCAAATCGTCACCAGACTAGTGTGTCGGGCTCCCGTAATGGTATACCGACTGCAAAACCTCCTCTTATTCGAGAATGCATCCTCCCTGGGAAACATGTTGAGCATTACTTCAGAGGGTTCTTTTTACTTTAGTGTTCTTTGCCATTATCTTTTTTTTAAACCTGCCCCCGTATACTCAATATATTCCAATTTGGTAAGCTATCTTTTCTTCATGTAGACTAAATTTTTTACATATCGTGTGATCAATATCCAGTTTTCTTCGCTTATCAGCATGGTCAGTATTATATTTTCCGCTGTTAGTGGACCGACCTATCTCTGTAACTCACATCTACTTTCTCTCCAGTTTCTACAATTGAAAAGTGGTTGTTCCGCGTCATTAATTTCAGCGTCGCCGTTATGCAGTTCGACCTTATTAAAATAATATATAAAACATATGTCAATTCGAGAAAAGAATACGATTTTAAATTAGAAAAAAATGGTCAGGGTTTCATAATAGAAATTTCTTCAATTCCTGGAAGCGTCGATCTCTGTGTCACGATATATATAGCTCAGTAGGTCTATGTCTGCCAGGATGTTAGAAACAGATATATAGTAAATCACGCAAAATTAACAATGGTGAGCTGCAGCGAATTTCAAATTGAAGAAATCGCCAGTTTATAAATAATTCCAATTAAATAAATCGTGCAGCAGGAACTAAAAACTTTGTTACAATATTAATTTTGGACTTCTCCACAAAACATCTGATCCAGTTGACGTGAAACAAAAGAGAGTCAGCTAGAGTCAAACATAATGGAGTCAGATAAAGGCAAAAAAATTTTAAATCAGCAAAAACCTTATATTACCAGTGTGAAAGAATATTTTAAAAACGCGATACAAAAACAAAGATAATGAGGTACATGCTTTCTATGATGCCAGTGTTAAAGCCTTATTTAACTCCTACTTGAATCCTTCATCCAACATTATCTTCAGGCTTGTTTTATTTTCTGTCCATTAGTGTTATAAAGATTACTTCCACTTTTTTTTTCCATTTTGGCCAAAAGTGTTGAATTACGAGCATTTCAACGCTCGATGTTGATAAATTATAATGAATGGTAATGGAAGTTGAAATGCGCTGCCTCACTAACCCCTCCACAATTCTTCTTCACTCTTCGGTTTTTCACGTTTGCTGAAATGAATGAGGTTCAAGCATTTTGGCCATCATAATCATTTATTGTGTATCATGAACTTTGTGTGGATTGTTACTATCTGTGTATTGAGATTTTTGTTGTTTTTGTTTTTGTTTGCAATCTTTTGCTTCAATATTGTGGTAATGATGTTTGCTGTTGCTTTGTTTTTGTTTCTTTGCTTGGTGTCGTAATTATGCTGATTTTTGTTATTGTTGTTGTTGTAAAGAAGTCATTAAAACTTAGAATTGGCAAATTTTTGCTAATGCTATTGGAATAAATTTTATTCATTTTGAAGATTATTAAAACTTTTGTGTGTAGTCTTAAGTAAAATATCGTTGCAATAACTAAATAATTTTTAAAAGAAATTTTTTTGAATGAATTTTCTTTGTATTTTTCAATTTTATTTTTCTTAATTTTTTAAAAATTATCTTTTCGTTCCATAGTGATTTTCAATTTTACCTAACAAAGGGATAAATACATACAAGGAAGAAAAATATATAAAGAAATGACAAAAATTTTTTCAAAAAATTTTGGCTTTCTTGGTTATCAAAAAATTACAATGGAAAAACTTGACAAAAAAAAAAAAAAAATACCCTCTGCTGAAATTTTTTTATTTTTTCTTTAATGAATTTTTCTAAAAAAAGATTTGAAAACCAAAATACGCTGATTAAAGACGAAAATTATCTAAAAATCTTGACAAAAGATTAAAAAATTTTGCAAGGAAATAGACAATGCATTTAAGGATATTTTGCAAACTTAATAAATGCAGTGGCATACCGTGCTAGTTCGGCGTCCGGGGCGAATTTGCAAAATATTTTTCACATTACAACCCCTCATGGGGCCCCAGTAAATTTTAATTTTTTTTTTTTTTTTGCTTAAAAAAATAGGTTCACCAAATTTATTTAAAAATAACTAAAGGACCAATATGCCGCCCCCAAAGCTATTGCGTCCGAGTCAACCGCCCACCCTAGGTACGTCACTGAATAATTGAGTGATTTGACAGATGAGAACGGGGTTTAATTGTTTTAGGGAATTAACTCTTATTAATTTTCGTTTATCGTTTCTGACACAAAATTTTTTAGACAATTAATTTTCTTTTAATTTGCGATTACCTAATGGACAACGTTAGTGAAAGGCTAAAAAAATTTTTGGAATGATCTGCATGAAATTCTGTTAAGCTGTGGATGAAATTGATGCATTTGGCATCAATTGCACAATTACACAATTAGAAAAAAATATTTCATGTTTATTATGTCGTTAAATTAAAATAACTGATCAACCAAAAGAAAACCAATGTTCAAACTAAAATTTGTGAACATCTATAAAAGACCAAATAATAAATAATTTTGCAATAAACCACGCAAATACCGATACACAGAGGCACGCACTACGGTTCCATTACTGCTCTGACCATTACGAGTTCGCACACGAGCACATAGAGTGTTTGTGTCTTATGAACGGACGAACAATCTATGCAAACGCCAATTATAATTCTTTATCATCGTTCAGCTGCGCACCAACAAGGTGAAATCGATGAAGACGCATCTCAATTTTCGAGTGTTCAATTTCGGGAATTGTGATTTTTTTCTATGTTAACTGAATTTTTTTGTTAACCATATTAACAGCAACCGAAGTACACTGAAAAAAAAAAGTAATTGTTTTTAAAGGACCTTATTGTGATAGCAAATTGTAAATAGCAAAGTTCTGAAAAGTAAAGAGGTTCCCATTTACACAGTTTCCCAAATAACCAGGTTTAAAATTGGTTTGTCCCATTTAAAGAGGGTAACACTAAGATAGATCATAATGAAAAGTTTTTATTTAGAGGGGAAAAAATCTTCAATAAAAAAACAAATTATGTAAATGACCATTTGTAAATAACCATTAACAGCATATTTAAGTTAATGATTCTATGACTTTAATTAAAACAACCCTTTCCAGGCCCGGATTTACCTTACAGGTAGAGTAGGCACGTGCCTAGGGCGGCAAGAATTAAAGGGCAGCAAAGATTGGCGGGAATTGTATTTCCCGCCTATTTTGTTGGCACGCGTACCAACATTATAAGTGAAAAATGTCATTATAAATGAACATTGGTGATCGATCGGCGAGTGAAAAACTACTTGAAATCAAAATTGGGGTCGGTAATTTTTGCAACTGCCAAGGGGCGGAAAATTTCTAAATCCGGGCCTAACCCTTTCACAGCCTACTCAAATTCTAAATGACAGATTATACACACATAAATATTATTTCCCACTTACAGTGGTTATTTCAAAACGGTCCCAGTTATAGAGGCAAAAACGCACAAAAACTATAAAAATCATATCCCAGATATAGAGGTTTTATAATCCCAGTAATAGAGATATTTTGATGCAAAACTGCTGGGACCTTGAAGTGAATCTCACTAGTAGAGCTTTCCCACATATCCAGGTACCGACTAACCAGGTTTCACTGTATATTGCAAAGAGCTTTCGCTTATTCCATTTAAAACCACATTCATGCTTAGTAAAGTTCTACGCACGTAATTTAATCCGAAGCGATAATAAATAAAAGTGCAACCAGCAACTGAGTCCGATGGCCTCTAAATTAAACTCCATTTGGACTAGATCGTTACGTTGAAATCTTTGCTTAGTCGAATCGACTGCCTTGATTAGTGATTGATCCCATGTTTATTTCATGCGTATGATGTGTCTGTCCAGAGGGAAAATGGATATATTGTACAGGATATACAGCGGTAACTTTGCTTTACGGGAAGGGACTATTGAGTGAGAATACTTGACAGCAACACTGACTACAATATCATTTTTCTAACAAGAGATGAGTGGCACTCCGACAGTTGGGAGCTTACCATCTTCACGGATAAATCGAAGATGAAATTTGGTGCAGGAGCGGTTGTGTGCTCGTATATTATGGACATGGAATTGCCTTCCAGACTACCAAAATTATGTATAAGTAGTTTTTCAATTTGACGTCTATGCTATATACCAAGCCACAGGTTATATGGAACAGAGGGCGTACTCAAAGCATTGATCGCCAAAATCGAGAAGTCTAGATGTGTAGAATACTGCAGTAAGTCACTACGTTTAAGCCTAACTGGTTATAAGGGTATTTCCGGAATTGAAAAAGTAACGTTGCAAACATGTGACTTTAACTGAATTTAGGAAGGGACAGACATGCTCCACCTTCAGACATTTCTGTAAGAGTTACAGAGACGAAGAAGAGAATGAGATGGTAAAATATCTACTCAGCGAATGCCCAGGACTAATGAGTTAACGTAACAAATAGCAAAAAACATACTGAAAGCCGTTGATCTAGTGATCATGTCTTATCTGGATACTAACTTGACGTTAACAACCTTCCGGAAAAATAGAAAAATTTTACTGAATGTGTGGGATTTGTTGAAAAGATTGAGTATTGGTCGAGCATGTACCAAAGCAGACATTTTTCAACACATGGGCTGATAACCCAAGGTTTTGTTATTATTGAAGTTTGCTAGAATACTTTTGTAGTAAATGGCTAGATCTGTCTTAGATTTACTACCCAGGAATAGCTGTGACTGATTGCTACCTGGGATAGTTCTATTTTTCTCAAAAGTGTTAGCCATCAAATAAGTTGCATCGGCAGTGTCAGTGAATATTTAGTCGTTCATTTAGTTGGCTTAGACACTGAAGATTGATTCTTCACTTTCTCGACGAATGACTAAAAGTTTCCTCAATATTTCGGTAATGCTTTGAAATGTTGCAGTAGATTTCACACTCATGTTCCTCGAAAAAAAATCTTCTCAAAAAACTTTTTTTTTTTTCAGTGAAACAACAATAACGACCGCATATTGATATCTGTTGCTGTTGCTGTGTGTGCGCTCACTTCCACTCTTTCTCTAACGAGCTGTGAACGTGGACAACATATGAAAATTATGTTTAAATTGCAATATTGGCTGCAGGAGTAGCAGCAACACTAACGAAAAACAACAGCGGCATGCTGGCTACAAAAAACAATGGAACTGCATGCGCATGCAGATCATGCCAATGATGATGATGATGCTGATGCTGCTGATGATGATGATGATGCGATGGTGGAGACACACATTATTTCTTCAATGTCTTTTTTTTTGGCCACTTAAATGGAATGTCTGCATTGCTGCAATATTTAACATGTGCAGCAATTGTTGCCGTTGTGCGGCAGTGGCATCTATAACTCTGCTATATTGTATTGTTTGTAAATGTGGGCCGCTGCGATCATAAAGTATGAATTTGTCGCCGGAGTAATTCGATTATTTATAGCTGTTCGATATTAAAATGCAATTAGTTAGATGAGTTTATTGAGGTTGTTGCCGAGTATCTACTTTTAATTGCGGAAGCAAGAATGACGATCCTTAGGCTGTAGATATAAATATATTTGGTCAGAACATAGATGAGACTTAATAGATTTTATTAAAATGTGCTATACAGCAATTTAAAAATTGATATTATGAAATAACTAATTTTGAGCTGAATGTTCAGAATGGCAAACGGAATTGTGAATAATAATGACTAATGAATAACTATAGTAGAAATCATATATACATTGCAGTTTAGAGTAGTAAGTTTTATTGAACATCAGAAACAAGAAGTACCAAATCTTTGAAAGTGTAGATTTAATTGGCGCTTTATTAATTATCGCCCAAAATTATTAACGTAACATCAACGAAGAACTTCCAAAACAGAGTCAATCAGCTTTCCCACGCTAATTTAACAATAGCAATAAATTGTAAATAGATCATCAATAAATTGTTACTGCTGCTACACCTTTTGTTAATTGCCAACCTTTAAGGTAAATAAACTCACTCGACAACACTTCAATTGAACGTGCAATTTATCTTCCAACTGCGAGCTAAAATTTTTGTTGCTGCTGTCGTTAAGGCGGCAATCGGTCACTGCTGCGCAATAGCTTTCTTTCAAGGTGTTGTAATGTTGATGTAATTTAGTGTTGCTGCAGATTTTTTGCACCAAATAATTGCACCCTAAAGCTGGCAACAAATAAAATTAAAGCGTAGACGACAGCACAGCACAGCAAAAGGAAAAACAAAAATCTGCAGCGAAAACTGAACTGTCAGCAGGTTACCATGGCTACCTTTTTTTCGATAGCATCGTCATCATTATTGTTGGTTAGCTTGGGGAGACTATTTTGGCTTAGTTGCTTGCAATTGATCTTGTCAACAGCGATCAAGCATTGACGATGACAACGAACGATCGATAGGCAGAAAAATAGACCACAAAGAAGATCAAAAGCTACCGCTTCGCTAGGCGCTAGTGGTGGGACAGGGTTATTCAATAGGAAAATGGGTTTAAACATTGTTTAATCGGACTTACAGTCATTCAGCAAAGACCAATATTGTAAATTTTTACTTTATTGATCAATGCTATTTTTTTTTTTACAACAAACATGACAAAGATAACAAATGGAAAAATTTTTAACCTGGTAATTGGTGACATGTTTCGGCTATTACCAATAGCCTCATCAGACCAGTTTTGGTTAATTCTGTACATGGACTCGAACCCCTGACCGTTCATGCATTGCAATTGCATATTTTTGCGACGGCCGCTATTGGTCTTTGCTGAATGACTGTAAGTCCGATTAAACAATGTTTAATTACAAAATAATCAGTCGCTAAATATCAAAAATTTCTTAAGGAAAATGGGTTTTTTGAAAGAGGCGAAACCGATGTGACCTTTAAAAAATTTTTTTAAAAAGATCTCAGAAGACTTAATTATAACATAAAATGGAAGAGTTTTAAATCAAGTTTTTCTCTTATTTGAAAAAGTTATTGATAATCTTTATTTTAGAAAAAAAAACAGTCTTGCGTTTTCTCTAACGCTCACAAATAGCCGGTAAATTTATGAAGTAGGAAAACTTTTTTCGACAAAATACACCTTCCTATTATTATGCCTACATCTGTTTTGTATAATTTAAAAATATTTATTTAGTATTGAGAGAAGGCAACTTTTTTGTAAATCGGAGCAAATAAAATAATTCATGAAATAACCCCTTTACATCAAAACAACAAACTCAAAATAAGACCCAGAAAAAAATTCTAATTGCCAGACAAGATGTTGATATCAAATTCAGTCGTCCGACAGACATGCAGACTACTACTGAGCAAACACCGCTGTTAATAAAAAGACGCGTCGACGACGCTGATGAGGTGGCATGTGTATAATTTTCACCTAGCTGGCTTACAACCACAGCAACTTGCGACAAATAGTCTCGCTGTGTGTTAGCGTCATTTGTTACTTGGCTTTCCAGCTAACACTCACCAGCAACAGCAATAGCAGTAACAAGAGAGCTATCACTAACATTATCCCCACAGTATTTTAGATCACTGTGGGCCGCCGTCTAACATCACATAACATTGATCAATCGTTTGGCGTTTGCTGCACGGCATAAAATGTCGACGATCAATCGATCAGATTGCCGCCGCGGGGTGTTGAACAATTGCGCGCGCTCACATAAATACACACACACACACACACAGAAATAAACACTTTGCGGCAACAGCAATGAGTGCGCTCGAGATATGCATCTAGAGCTGACACGTTAAATTCTTGCTGAGCAACAACAGCAGCAGCAGCTCAGCACATTTAATTCACAACGTGTAACACATAAATCCTTCAATCTTTTTCTGGATAGTACCATTTGTTGCTATATGTAGTTGGTGCTGTTGCGAAAAGGCTATATTCGTAGGGTAATTATGTCACCAGTAGCATAAATAATGTTGTTCAGTGGTAGCTGGTTTTGAAAAAAAAAAAAAAAATTATTTGTTTTTAACTGCAGATTTAGTTGTGGGGAAAACTTTTGAAATATAAAGAAAGCAACATTTTCGGTTCATCGCAACAAGTTTGTTGCTTAAGTCTTTTGTTTTCTACTTTTATATTTGTATTTTTTTTTTTTTTGTCTTTCTAATTATTATAAAATTTTTAATTAAATAATCGAGTAATGTATTTAAAATTCCATACACGAATCATGGCAGCTTTCAAGCAACGCTAAACAGGCAAATTATTGTTTAAGGATTTGGAAACCATTAAAAAAATCCTTGTGGATTTTAGTAATAAGACTTATTTAAGATTACTGGTCTTATACATTGCCATTGCTTCAATTCTTTGTATAGCGGGAAAGTGACTATATAATATCCTCAGAGAGCACAGCAGAGCGCAATATTTCGTGTAATATTTAGTCCTGCAGTGGTGAACGATAAAGGATGAAAAAATTTCATTAATAAATCTTTTTGTTAGTGTGATGTATTGTCTGCGGTATACTAAATCGATGCAGCGGATTATACAGCTAAGGAAATATTGACTTTTTTTATCAGTTGTAAGGTTTCAAGGAACAGCAGATCTACAAAACTGGAAAAAACTCACCTGCAACTGGGGAGTTTTAATATGTTAGCTGCCACATTGGTGCGTCAAACATCAAAGATGTTCCTTTTGTTAAACAAATTAAGTTGTCTCATGAGAGGAAACTGTTTGGCCATGTTAACAAATATGAAATAGTAAGTTGAGCTAATAAAATAATGTGGCTTAAGCTTAGAAATTTAATAACTCAACTTAAAAACAAACTAAGTACTAAATACTGCCAACAAATATAGAGGCGGTACTGCCACATACAACATATTGCATATCACAATAACGGCAATAGCAATCAATAAATGCAGCATACGTGTATAAAATGTTTTAAATCGTAAAACCGAAAATAAAAATCACAGGATAAAAATAAAAACAAGATGTCTCGAAATTGTTGTCCACCAATGCGCTGGTTCACATTAGCCAGCGCATTGAAGAGGCGGCGTTAGAGGAAAAGCGCTCTTTTTTTACATTCAACAGTTAAATTTTAAGCTTTACACGTTGACGACATCAACGACATCCAATAATTGCCAATAGATATAAAATTTAGCTATGCATGCCGCAGCACGCATGCGCGACCTTTGTGAGTATTGTACACGCGCGCGCATCTTTGCATTTGTGTGCGCATTGCAGTTTCGGTCAGAGCAGCATGTAACCCAAACGTGAATAGAAAAAAAAAAATATAGATTTACAAAAAAAAAATCACAAAGTTCAAATGTGCAATTATTATTTTCTTGTTAATGTTGTTGTTGCATTTATAGTAGTAACGCCTGTTTAGCTATAAGAGCGTGCTACATACACCTGCTGCAATGTCTTCGGCATGTACATACATAGATGTGCGCAATTTTGGGTTATGTTGTTGTCGTAAAAATAATGCCATTTTAACTTTTATGCTGGACAATAAGTTGCGAGATAGTCCATAGACAGGTTCATTGCAATTCAATTTGATTTTGAGCATTCAATTTTTTAACTTTGATTTTCACTTTTAATATAGATCTCAAGATTTGAAAATTCGATATCTTGAAAAAAGATAAGATATTTAAGTAAAATCAACGGCATTTGAAAAAAGAAGACTTATACTCTAAGATTTTTTACATAGTTCCTTTAAAAAAAAATTATGTTGCTACATAACCTCAAATTTGTCAAAAAACTGCTTTTTTAGCACATTTAGACTACGACATCTCAAAGCAATTTTGAGATGAGATTCGATTACTAATTATTATTATTAGTATAAGGCCAATAATTTGGATGTAGTAAGTTCATTCTTGGTAATGAAAAATTCCAATGATTCATGAAATTGCCCATTGGCAAACAAAAATTGAAACAAACCTAAAGTCGCGCCTTATGCAATTTCAATACGAAATGATAAAAAATATTCTGTTAATATTTGTATATAGACGTTGTGCATAGCTATCAATGGACGGACAAAGGACAGGACAGACAGACTAGACTGTTGCAATGTGGCATCTGCCTGCACTCGCCAGTTGCCAATCGCGCTTACGCCTGTCGAAGAAGTGCAGCTTTTAATTTAAGTTAATGGAAGAAACAGAAATTATGTTTAAGCTAACAACAGCAACAATTACAAAAAAAAAAAAAAAAACCTAAAAAAACGTCGAATATAAAATAATGGGTGCGTCCCACTTTACTGGCGAGTGCAAAGTGCAAAAATTTATGTTAATGAAGAAACAGATTTTCTCATTCATCATGGATATCGTACGAGTATTTGTTAAACAATTGTCATTAATATGAAAAGTTGTCTAAACGATTTTTGAAATCTAATAATTATAATGATTTAGAGGTTTGCGATTAAAATACATAATATCAAAATAATTAAAACATTCTATAGAAGAAAACACGACAAAGGTTGTTAGCTTGTTGTGATGCGCAAAATACGCATTTTGATAGTTACTCGCAGTCTCTACCTTAGTAGCTTATTTATTCCCTTTTAACTTGAAAGCCTTGTTATATACTGAGCAAGAATTAAAATTAATTATTTGACTTAGTTCAGTGTGGGTCGACGCCAAAAAATACTAAAAACAAAAATAAATTCAATAAAAATGGGGCTAGTTTTATCCATTTCTAAATCATCAGTGACTCATTTTGCACAGATCTGTTGAGAACCCAAGCAAAAAGTGAAACAAAGGAAAGCGAAAATTCGTTTTTCTGTTGTTTATCATTGGCTTTGTAACTCATTTGATATTATACTTTTCTTGCAGGCGCCTATAAGTAAGTTTTATTGGCGAATCAAAACGAAGTAGCTGTACAACAACAAAACTTCCTAAGGCTCACCTGTCAATAAAATTCGAAACTTAGTCATTATATACAATTTTTTTCTTTATAATTGAATGACCCCCTTTAATTTTTTATCATGAATGTTTTTGCGTAAGACGTTTGTCTTGTATCAACATTTTTTCCAGATAATTTGACTTAAATGCTCCATGGGGTTATTAAGGATTAGCGCTAGAAAATGGTAAGTGGGAAAAAAGGAGCAATGCTTTACTTCAGACATAAAACCTCTCAGTCTAAATTATCAGTTAGCTGGCTGCTATTTCGAAAACTTGACGTGCAGGCCACAATCTGATGGCAAATTCGAGCTCAGCAACTTCAAATTTCCCTAAATTGAGATCAGTTAATTTTCCGTGTTTAAACTACAAACAATCACCGAGTCCAATTTCGAACTAAAAATCAAAGAGTACTTTTCAATCGGACGCGATATCTCTGACCAAGGTTGCCAAGTGACCAGGCCGTTAATTGCATGCCAAAGCCGTAGGCTGCGTGTACTACATTGTACAAATTACTTATAATGCTGACCAAAAAATAAAGGGACGTATTGTACCTCAACTTTTAGGTGAAGGAATCAAATTCCCAAACTATTGCTTTTGGTCCAGGGTAATCCACATAAAAAGTTTTATTGAACTCGCAAACATCGTGTCAGCTTTCACTTTGCACTGAAATGTGTTTTCATATCCGTTAGGTTAGAGTGGATTATCGTCTAGAAAGCCAGCTTTCGCCTCGACTGTAATTTTGTTCCATTATGATCCCACCTTAGTTTTAGCTAATTTATAAAAGTTTCTTTTATTTATATTAAACATGTAATGCAAAAATATTTAAAAATAAATTAATTCTTATAATTAGTTGACTGGTTATGGTGGTAATAAAATTCTCACTTTGATGCCTTGGAATCTAGGATCCCTAGAATCTCGAATATCCTGATAACAGAGCCCAATATTATAAGTCTTAGGTTGGCAATTGCAGAGCACTGGCAAAGGAAGTGCTGACTGTTTTCTTCAACGTCGTAGCCCAGTCATAGTTGTACCACTCATTTTTGATATTTTATTTTTTTTCCTTATTTCTGAGTAGCTTCCGTTTATCTTTCTATTTAGTGATCGAACTTTGTAGCATGTTCGTAGCTTTAATCTCCACAAATACTTAATAGTTTAAGAACTTTTTAGAAACTGGACGTTCATAGGTTTGAAAACCTTTTTCGAACTAACGAAAAGCATGGGTGCCCATTATTTTAGAGAACTAAGGGTTCCTTCAAAAATCATGGATTGGAGACTTGAAGACCTTTACGTCCTAAAATACCGTTGTCAGTACATTTAACAAGTTTTCAGCACATTCGGTACATTTGCCGCATTTTTAGTACATTCGGCGAATTTTCAGCACATTTTCAATACATTTTCGGTACATTTTAACAATTTTTAATAATTACCTGTTTTCGGTTTAATTAAATTAAAATAATGTGAAGATATATAGACCAAATCCATCTCAAACCATGTAGTCGGAGTTACCTAAAATTGCGGAATTGGTTGCCGATTAAATATGTTGTTTTTTAAAGTAATTAAGGAATTATACCGTTCATCGATTTGATTGAAAATTATTTTTTACGAAGTTATGCCCATTTAAAGTTTTAGTGTCAGAGCTTGAAAAATCGTTGAAAATTGTTTCAAAATAGTCGCATTTTCATCCAAATCTAAATAATCAACTTTTGTCTTCTGATTCTAATAGAGCTTTTGATTTTCTGTTTGAAAATTGTTGAAAATTGGCGGAGTTATAGCGCTTTTTCTGAAAAAAAGAAGGCTGATTTTCTCAAAAACCCCAATATTTTTTTCGCTTAAAATATTATTGTGGATTTGTATTAATGTGAGAAAAAAATGACATGAGTTTAGTGCCTGTTAACTCACATTTGAGGTCAGGAGATTTTTTTCCCCAAAATGAAAATATGAATTTTTTTTTCATCATTGCCAAGCCACTCTACGGTACTATTTTCAAAGCAAATAACAACAACAACATTCCAAATTACTTTCTGCAAGTTCTACTTGCATTCTGCATACTTTTTTTCACCATTATTTTCGTAATAACATTTTATCATAAGAATTATATAAAAACATTGTAAGCACATTTAGCTTTTTCGCTGGCAAAGTCAAGCAAACGAAATATTCAGAACCCACAGAAGTACAATCAGTGAAATAGCTATATTTGCGTACAATGTTTTTATATATTTCCAATGATAAAATGTTATTGCGAAAATAACGGCGAAAAAAAGTATGCAGAAAGCAAGCAGGACTTGCTGACAGACTTGGGGACATGTTTCAAGTCGAAAATTTTATCCATACTAAGTAATTATATAAAATTGCTTATACGGAAATGGTTTGTAACGCTTGATGCAAATTATACTAAGCCGATTTGAATTATTTCTTGTCAGAAACAACTAATGTGTGCTAAGGAAGGTTATTGCATACTTATTTTTTATTTTCTAAAGATAAATATTCTTTATTATGTTTTTGCAAAACCTCACACAATTATTGTCGTTTGATTTTTGTTGCTTATGCTGATTCTTGAATTCGGTGTTGTTATAGCTTGTACCGTTTGTATTTGGCTTCGAAGTTCAAAGAACAAACTATCTTTAAACAGTGTTTTTTTTTTTTTTTTGTTAATTTTGAAGAGAGCAGATAGAACGAGTTATTAAGAAAGTAATTTGATTATGGAAAAAACAACAAAGGCATGGGTATCACAAATTTATCTATAAAAAACGAATTTGAGAAGGAATATAAAATTTATAATCTTTATGTACTTAGGGTTACACCTTTTTTTATTATCGAAATATCATCCAAATATCTAGTGCTCAATCAACTGATTATCTAGTTGCTCAGTAGAGCAGACCACTAAAGTCTGACACAAAAATTGATTTTGATTGTGAGATTTTTTTCAGGACATACCAAATATCCTTGTACTATTCAAAGCCATTTTTGAGAAAGTTACATAGTGCATTGCATTAAAGTTTTTATAAGTATTATTAAGTTGTCAGCAGCCTTATGTTGGCATGTTAATATGCACGAGTTCCTTTCATGCAATTAATATCAATTGCGTGAAGTTAATTGCGGAAATTTAATATACAAATAACATCAACAACAACATCAACAGATGGGAATATTATGGCAAATTCAATACTCATTTTCAACTAATGAAGTTGTTCTGTTCTGGAGCAGCTGGTACACCATAAGTTGCAAGGAATATTAATTTGTAAAATTTTCTTTCAGGCATCCACTGGCTACCAAATGTGTGAACATGTGATACTTAATGCCTATAGCGTGTGTACAAAATTAACACACGCACAAATTATCTCAGGCACGCATTACATGCTGGACACAATCTTAAGTTTTAAATTTCAAAAGCAAAGAAAATGTAAGCGAGAAAATAATGATTTAGAGTACGTGTAGGTTATTACTTGCATGTAATTATGAAAAGCCGATCGGGTATATTACTTAACTTGTCTTTTTCGCCACCACCATTGCTGTCATAACAAGCAACTGCTACTTATAATGAAAATGTTGCTGAACTTGGCTGTCTGAGAAGATCTCAGATGGACGCAGTGTGCTATTTAGTTTAATGGCTTAAAAGAAGCGACAAAACATTGACTTTACACATGATAAATAATTATTGATTGATCTCTTAAATAACATCTTAATTAGAGTGAGTTCTGATAAAGTCATAAAGCAATGTTTAATTCATACATCTAAATTATGTTTTGTGTACCCAACAGTTCAATATATTTTCTTGAAAGCTACTCTCAAGCTTAACATTTTAAGAATTTTTTATGGCTGCTCAAATCAAGGCTAAGCTAATTAGACTTAAGTTAAATTACATATAATTGCAACTATTTGCAAGAACATGTTGGCGTATAATACAAAATTTTTTCTCACGCTTGTTTATTGTAAACATCAAATATAAAACAAAAAAGCAGTTCAAGAAAAAATTATATACCAAATTATGTCACCCACTTTTCTGCAATAGCAACTTAATCTTTCAACTCGAGTCATTATACTAAATATTGTTGGAAAAAAAGAGTGTATGCGACCTAAGAAACATTGCTTCTTATGAGACCAAACAGCGCTTACAAACTTGACGTTTGTTGATCGCTGGATACGATCGAACGATCGACTTTAAGGTCTTCATCTAAAATCAAAGTCATGAGCTGGCAATAAAAAACAAAAGTAAAATGTACAAAAAAAAAAATCAGCAAATCTGGCGAAAATTGAGCTGCAATTTACACCCACGACAATCAGCCACGATCAGCGTATAACGATTACAATGATCGGTGATCAACACTAATGATGACTTGGCTGCCAAGCCATCAACATGATGATGACAACAACTATAGCAACTGTATGCTGTAAAGTCACTTAACACTTGAATGTACACTAGACCGTACCACCTTACAGGCAAAAAAAAAAAAGTTCACCGTACACCAGCAAATCCGAAGTATTTTTGCAAGGTAATTTCGAAAAAAAATTTTTTTTTTTTTTTTTTTGACGAAAATAGAGGTCGCGCATTTGAGAAAAACATCATATCTTCGGCACTTACAGTCCGATCTTAAAGTATCATATATCAATGTTTTTGTCTTGAGTAGACCAACTTTTTTATCTAATGATCCTTGACTTCAAGTGCCCCGTTTTTGAACTTACCCACCATATCACAGTTTTTACCATCCTAATGTGCCACCCTTATGTCAGAAATTTAAAGCTTGCAAAAAATCATTAATTTTTTCCAACTGAAGTATTTCGATTACTCCATTAGAACTATTTTTAAAAATGTTTTTAAAGTTTTCTACCTAACGTAGGGGTTCCCTTATTAAATTTTTCGTATGTACAATATTTACAATTTAAAAGGTGCATATGCTTATGAACACTAAGGGGCTAGTATGAATTAAGCTTTAAAAATTTTATTTAAAAAATGCAAACTGTCTAAAAAAGTTCAGGTTAGGCAAACACTCGCAGCGTGATGTATAAATTATATGAAGTTTCCTTTTATGGAATGAGTCGATTAATTTTGATTATTGTTGAAAAAGTCCAAAAAGCTTAAATAAGTTAAAAAATAAAATGATGGCGGTTGAAAATGCTGAAAAAGGTTGAAAAACTCAAACTGAGTGATGTTGTGTTATCAAAAAAAGTTGAAAAAATTTGAAGATGTTGCAAAAGGTTGAAGAATCAGAAAAATTGAATAAAGTTCAATAATACAAAGTCTTCGATCTTTTCAAAGTGATACCGAACTTCTTCAATCGGAATAATTTAATGACTGTTATTCATGCATAAATTAATAGAATATGTTTCAGGTGGCAGGATACTAAGGGACACTGTCATTTTATTGAGAGTCCGATTGTGCTGTAATTAAATCTATAGCTCCAAAGGCGATCGCAAACTCACGGTATTCTCAGTGTTAATTACTGCAATAATTTCGGTGTAGATGATATCATGCACCACGACATTCCTTATTCTAAGGCAGTACGCCAACGTTAGCCTATAAACGAAATAATTAACAAAATAGCTTTGAATCCCACAAATCCATCAAAGGGTTAAACTGCACTTGTAAGTTAGCTGTAGCAGGCATTAATCAGCAGTCATCAATCTTTTGGTACACAAAAAATCAGAGTAGGTTTATTTAGTTTTATTCGAAATGAAAAAAAAACTGCATACGATGAGCTCTATGAGTGGTAGTTACTTACAAATACAACAACACAGATAGCGTTAGCGTAGTTAATCAAGTTGTCTAAAAATGGTTGCTATGATTCTCATCGTCATCGTCATCGTCATCATCTTCATCAACTGATATATCGTTAACTACCAAACTGTAGTCAATGGCAGTCAGTTAGAAGTCAAAAGATAGATAAATTTTTATGTGGAGCAACTTGGGTTGAGTTGATCACGAATTTAACAATTACGCCTTAAATGGGTTAATTAATTAAGAAAAAATAGCGATTGCAATGGTGCTGTTACCATATGACAATGTTGAAGAAGTATTTGTCTCGCCTGATGACGTCGTTGTGTTGCAAAGCTGTGAAGTGTGGGGGTATGTGGAAAAAAATGAAGTATGTAGGTGGAAACAACAAGAAATTGAAGGATGTATGGAAGTTTAATTTTATTGCAGTAACATCAAAAAAAAAAAACTTCAATGACTTGCAGAATTTACGAAGTGGTTGAAAATATTTGTGTTCTTAATTTGTTTTAGAAACGTGAGCATTAAAAAAAAGGATGCTACAATTTTTTAATTTAAGTTTTTCTTAATTGTGAAGTTTTCACTTTTTCCTTTAAATAACTCCCTCCTTGAATATTTTAGCAAATGACCAAATTAATAAATTGAAAATATTTTTAAAAGTGTTAAGCAACAAACTTGATATTCTAACATCAACTTACAGCGTAACGTGTTCAATAACAACCAACATAGCATAATCTCAAAATATGTAAAAACCAGAGTTATTATCTTTATGATCTTTGTTCATAGCTCAAAAAAAAAACACGTTCACGGAAAAGAATATCAGGTACTGTCGTACTTAATTCTAATTTTAATACGATTGCAGAAAAATCACTAATTTTTATTCACGCACTGTTGTTGTGCGGTAAGAAAAGACAACAACAACAAAATGCCAATCAACTGCAGATAAGACATCGTGCATTATAGCCAAGAATTCACATTATTCGAAATGCGAACAGCGTAGAAATTCCCAAGCATATGCATTACAGACTACCAAGCTAAATGAGTTTGCTCACTTGATCTGGAAGGCTGAGTAGCTGACATTCTCTGCCTTCTTCTGCTGGATATGGATATGAACACAATAGTCGGCTTATCCTCAACGAAATAGTAAGCACATTGCCTGCTTACAACTAAATTTTCGCGCACACACATTGATTTAAATCTAATAAATTCAACTAATTAATGACGTAATAATGTGTCTAATACAAAGTGGAAAGAAGTAAAGGGAGAGCGAGAAATAAATACAGTGTTGCCAAGTTAATGTTTTTCAAAAATTAAGTGCTTTACAGAACTAAGAGCAGGGGCAACTTTTTGTTAGAGCTTTAGCAACCTAAGAACTTTCCGACTCCTATATCTATCTACATTTGAAACCTTCGTATTTAGACTTGATGATTTTAATAATCTTTGGTATTGCACCTCTTATTCTAAATCTCCTGGGTTTTATTTTCCTTAGGACCTTATAAAATAAATCAAAATAATAATAAAAATATATTTTTTTTTATGTATAAATCCCCACTATCTAGCAACACTTTTCAACAAAAACAAAAAAAAAAAAAAAAACCTACAGGCGGCATTAAAAAGATCCTTGTGAGAGAATCATAGCAACTTAAGATGCTGTTGCAATTTATACGCTGCATCCACCGCGCGCGTATGCAGAACCGACGCGCGAACAGCACATTAGCAAAAATCTACATGTTATTGAGATGCCAATGTGCGGTAACGTCAAAAATAAAGAAGGTATACAAATCCAACAAAAATAACAACCAACACCAAGAAGAAGAAAAAGCTTAACATTACCGCTCGGCAGTGTACAAGCGGTGCGGCGGCAAATGTGATGCGAGCCTTAGATACAGATTTCTTATCATTAATTAAACCTAAGCATGTTAGCTACCGTGTTGCTGTTACTGTTGCTGTATTCAACTGCTGATCGGCAACATATTGCTATTGCAGTTGGCCGTGAATTGTTGCTGCTGTTGCTGTTGCTATTGCAAAGCCGCTTAAAGTGAGTGAAAAATGTTTGTTATCACAGACATGCGATCAGGCGAGTCGATCATTTTGTTAAGTAGACAAGAGAACACAAGACAAAATACAAAATAAACAAACAAAAAACAAAAAATGGGAAGCTGCTGTTGCTGTTGCTAAAAATGTTACCTATATTTTTTGCTGTTATTTCTTGAGATATTATATCCTCGTTGTTTGGCCTTAAGCCGTTTAATACACGTTAAATACCAGTAGCGCACTCGGACGCATGCAAAATCTAACAAGTTGCAAGATTTTTTTTTGACTGCATATTCAAAGTTCCCTGTAGAAAATCAATATATATGTTTGAAAAATACTAATTTGAATTTTTATACCAAATGCAAAAGTTTTGAGTACAAATATTACATCTTACATAAACAATAATGTGGCAATGTCATGAGCAGACTAAGTGATAATTATCAATTTTAATTAGAAGAAAGTTACCATGCAACTGATTTGGAATTTCTAAATCATGAACTTATTGCTGGAAATGACAGTGGAGTAGAATTCTCATAGATGCAGCTGACCCATGCCAGCAAAAATACATGAATCGCATTTTTCGCAAGTTTAGGAAACCTTTTAGGGGGGAGCAGAAAGGGTTCAATTGATAAAAAATATTATAGGGGTGTAAAATGAATGGGGATTGATAATTAAATCCAACATTTAGTAGCGCCTTGGTGGGTTGGAAATAGCAAAATTCCGTAAGAAATTCAATTTTGTATGGGGAACTCCTTAAGGAGTTGAGATAGGGGTTTATTATATTCTGAAGAAATGATGGTAAGAATAAATTAAGGGAGGTTTAGCCTGCACTTGAACCTTCTAAGGCTACCCTGGTAGCATTGGGAACGTTGGGAGTACATTTCATAAAAACACCACTTTTGTATGGAAACCCCCTAAAGGGGTGGAGAAAGGGGATAAGTGAGTTTGAAAAAAATGTTGAGCATGCAATATTATTGAGGGTCGGTCAGACAACCTATCGCCCTATGAGCTACTTCTGAGCAGCTGTGGGCTAATTTGTATGAAAATCTCCAAATTTTTAAACTTTTTCCTTGATGAGACGCCATTTACCCCCTTCCCATCCCCTTAATTTTTTGACTCACGCATTTTTTTGTTAAGCCTCACAACATAAATGGTCCCAGCGTATCGAAATCGAAAAATCCTTCACTATTCCATAGTTACTGTACAGCGAGCTGATCGAACATGTTCGAACTTTTGCTATACACAACGAGTCAAACTTGCACAACTCGATTCGTTCGACGCAACTCATCGCAATCATGAGATTCGAGCTACGTACTAACCCACACTGTAATTCTTGGGCCGCTAGTTTTGATTGATGTTTGATATATGTAGCTTCATAGGGCCGCTTGCTTTTTAACTGCATTCTGCTTCTTCTGTTTGTCTTCTTTGGCGTGCAATTACTCTCAGCTGATCATTAATGCGCTTATTACGACTCAAGTTCCCAGAAAAAAAATTTTTCATGCGATTTTGGAAAATTCACTAAAAAACAGTGCATTTTGCTATAAAAAAAAAATAAAAAGAATTTGATTTTGTTTATTGAAAATATTTACATCAAAAAATTCAAAGATGTCATCACCGACTACCTTGGTTGTTGGTAAAAAATAGCGATCTGCAAAGTTCAAGCATTGTATGAAATTTCATATGCTGGGTATTGCTGGGTTAATTCGGATATTTCATGTCAGGTTAAAACGTTCGTAAAAAAAGTATTTTTGACTACAAAGCATACAAAAAAAGACAAAAATTGTTTTTGATTTGTGATTTTTAGAACTCATAGAGAACAAACAAAAAAGTCATCGTAGCAACTTTTAGTTTTTTTATTTATTTCGTTTTCAAGTTATTTTAACATATTTATCACCGGATCTACAGTAAGAGTACTCAAAAGGTAGATTGCTACAAAATACACTAACTTAGAGCTTCGGAGGCGACAAACATTTTATTAATTACGGAGGCGATTTTTCACTGAAATGTACGTCTTGGATCTGAGAGAAGAGACTAAACTCATTTTCCGGACAAATTGTCACATTACAAATGTCAAAAGTGAAAGTGAAATGTCAAACCTTTAAAAATATTCATAGCATAATAAGCAAAAACTGGCAGGTTACGGTGGCGACACTCTTTTTTCTTATCGTTTTTGCGAACTCTTGTCGTGTGGTAATGAGATTTGACAGTTTTAATATCTGCGATGCCCACCCAATTTTGTAGTATTATGTTCTGACACTTGCAATTATTAGCTCACAAAAATCAATTGTCGTCTTGTTTATTCAGGATATATCACATACATATGTATACATAGAAAAATCGATGGACAAGTTTCAAACCTGTAGCGCGGGAGTGGGAGAATTTTTGTAAACTTATACTCCACGGCAATTAGGTGCGCGAGCATACTACTAGTATTTTAGAAATTCCGAGCGCAAAATTTCGAACGAGGGGTCACGCGAGCAGACCGTTTGTGTATTGAAATGGGAAATGGACAGGTTACGGAGGCGACATATCTGCAGATTCTCGCCCTATAACTTTTTATTAGAGCAATTTAATATCGATGCGTATGATGGAAAATAAATTACTTCATCTTGAGAATAATTTGCGAAGAAAAAAAAAATTGTTGAGCCTTTGCATCTGACCAAATTATACACAGACATCCATTACACCCATTTCGTGATAATAGCCTATATGTAAATATGTGAGTTTTTTTATTTTCATAAAATTTTCAATTTTTCGTAAGAGGCGCAAGTCTTTTTGGTTTTTTATTTAAGTAAGAACATATTGTCAATAAAAGTCTAAGCAAAAAAATTTCCAACGGGGGGTTAGAACCCCCAAACCCCCCACCCCCTTGCCAGCCTTACACTTTTCAATTTTCGTTGTGAAAAATTATTTCATGCTAGGAACTCTGTATTGCGCTGATCTCCAATCTCAGTATATCAGGGGTCATCAGGTGCAAGTGCTTAATCAATGTTAATTTTTCTAATAGCTATCATAAGCTCATCTTCTAATGCTCAAATGTTCTAATGCTCTAAATCATAGAAATGAACGACTTCTTCTGACTTCAGCAACTGTTTGCAAGAAACTAAACTTTAATTTATATACAAATCCGACTGTTCTAATTTCAGAAGAGGAAAAATTTTCAAGGTTATATAAGTTCTTAAGTATTATTTCATATATTTGGGTATTATTTCATTTCTTAACCTTCGATCTTATTCTCATCATAAGGGTTTTTTCCATTGAAGCTTATCAAATTTTAAAATTAATTCATTGCACCGTCTTTATCTCTATTGGGTTGTTAATTTTATCACACCAAAATTTACTCTTATGCTAAGCATCATCATTGCATCGCCCCAGTAAGAGTTTTCAAAAGGGGGCGTCGGTTTAATTGTTTCTTAGCACGTTTACTGTTGCATGCCTTTTATGCTGTATGCTATATGCCGCCTGTAGGCGACTGCTGTTTGTGATATTTAACATGTTAATTCTCAACTCGATCGCTTGCTTGATCAGTGTACGGTATGTGCTGGGGTTATAATGTGAACGATTTCAGGATTTTTTTTTGTTTAACTTTTCTCTGATGAAGTAAAATTTCTTATTATTGCTGTTTTTTTTCGATATTTTGACTCTTAGCTGTTGCGTTATGTAGATGTTGCTGCTTATGAGCTTTTTTATTGTCTTTTTTCTAAGGAATGTGAATCACTTCTATTTTTGGTAATATACCAAAAATGTCTGCTGGTTTAATACTCGTAAGGTGTTGACATCATTTTATTTTTGAAGCTATTGCGTTTAATTTTGCGCGTATTTTAAACTTAAAGGATATGTACAAAATCTTTCAAGGGATAACTAGGTCGAGAAAAACTAAAGATATTTTTAAAAACAACAAAGCAGTGGGTGCTGATCGTATAATTGGCAAAATATTGAAAGCTTCCCCGAATTTTATCGCTGAACTTGTGTACTCAGTTCGTGTTTAAATTTGAGAAGTAGCATGAATACCTGAAGGCTGGGTCATAGGAACCCTAGTGAAAATCCCAGAAATATTGATGATATTGTTAGTTCCGTCTAAGGTCTTGACAAAAATTCTCCTCAATAGAGTAAGCGGAAAATTTAAGCACTTATCTGAAAACAGCAAGCGGAATTTCGCCCGAAAAGATCGAGCATTGATTAAACTAATATACATCGAACTGTCGTAAAGCAGATAAATGAGTGATAGGCGTTGTTATATTTAACTCAAGATCATTAATCTTATCAAGACTTCAAGGCTTCAAATATAATATAATGGAAAACTTTCTTATCCTTTAGATTCCGTCTCGGTGTTGGCCAAGTTTCACCAATTTTGTACCTGATAGTACTTTACGATGTTTCTAGCAAAGTCCTTGACCCTATAAATCGTGGCATTCAATGAACTTTCAACAAACATCTGGGTGACCTCGGTTGAACCGATGAAATATGCTCTCTCGCTACTAAGCAGTCAGACATGCAAGAAGAACTCACTGCCGTTAGATATTTATCGGATGATATAGGTCTGAAAATCCAACAGCATTAGCGCTGTGATAGGTGAATCCTCCATAATAAGACCTGATGGCGGGGGATATCCACGTTAGAGTAAATAATGAAAAATAAACTTCTTAATATATGACAATATTCGTTCCTGTCAACGACAGCAAAGCTAGATATCGAGCGAATTCGAACCAAACCTGAAGCAAGTTCTTCTATACGGCTGCCAAATTTTGCTTACCATCGGTGCTCTACTACACAATTTACAGTGTTTACAAACTGTCTTCGCTGAATTCGGAAAATTTGGTGGCCTAGGACCATCTTTAATGTTAATTTTTTCAACAGATAATGTTCATTTCTATTCAAATCAAACCCCGAAAATGGAAAAAGATTCATTTCTAGGTTACTAAGTTGAAAAGAAGGAGTTCCTGGTCTTCTCAAAATAAAATAAGTTTTCTTGATAGGGAAAAAATAAAATTTTTTTGAGTGATAAAATAAAATTTTTTTATATCGTAAAAAATTACATTTTTGTGTGGGAAAAACCTAAATTGTATGTACATTGTATATGAATCATTCAACCAATTCCCGACTCTTTCGGAACTTCTTCTATTCCTATCGAGCCCGCAGCTTTGACATGAAGTTCCGGCCACTTAGAAACCCTGACACACGTTGCTAAAATCACCATTTGAAGTCTGACGGCAAGTATTGGAATGGTAGAAAAGATAATAGGTACGTGAATCGGGAAAATGTTGGAGACAATTTTTCACCTTTTTCCACCCACTTCACACGTCCATCAAAATATTTAAAACAAGTTCCGTATTTAAATTTTGTTTTGCTAATATCGCTACTAAAGTAAGATATAAAAAAGAGTCCTGCCACTAACTCAAAACTTTGCAAAATTTCTCATAATATAATTGCCAAATTTATGGCAAATTTTATTGGTGATTTGTCGTTTTCTCCAGCTATTGTACAAACACTCTAAGGTACTTTGAAAGATGTTTTTTTTGCCTGATATCTTTAACATTGGTGCATTACATTTGTAAGCCTAAAATTATGCTATACAAATTTTACACAACTGCACAGCAATGAAGTGCTGATACCTAAGTACATACCAAATGAACAGAATTGTTTCTATTATTTTATTAACAACATGTTTTCATGAGACTTTTTCTTTTGTTTTTATTATTTATTTATGTGTTGTTGCTTTTATTACATTTTCATTTAATTAAAATGCATTTCAATACTTTTCCTAACATTAATTGCATTGCATTACAGAGTATTGCCAACATTTCTGCCTTTTCTCACCTCCTCTCGTAAGACGTTAGCGGAATTTAAATCATTTGGCGCCTTGGGTGCCGCCATTAATTGTCGTTAATTTATTGCGAGTCAAGTGAGACGCTTAAAATGGCAACAAATTGGAGCAGCATGCAATGAATTTTCTATTAAATTAAACGCAATTAATAGCATTAATATGTGGTGAGTAAGCGACTTTCAATCGTATTGCAATTTTTATCTCTTGCTATTAAAAATTAATTCGATGTGGAAAATTTAATATGTACATGAGTACATATGCATATTTTAAGTGGCTATGAAATAATATTTTAAGAAGTAAATTATCGAGTACTAAAATATGTTTAAAGACTTAGGCTGCAAACTTGAACGAATATAAAATAATGATGTTGAATCAGCTAGAGTGGGGTAGTTGATGCTTAAATGTACGAGCCGCTGAAAGCAAGTGTGGTGTGAGTCGTATACAAAGTAAGTAGTTTTGAGAAAATTAGAGTTCAACGCTTTGCCATCGCAAAGAATTATTGCATTTGTTTTTGACAAAGTTTCAACACTTTTTGAAAGTAAAATTTTCATATGTTAATAAAACTACTGCATACTTTTCTTTTACCGTTATGTTCGTAATAAATTTTTATCATGGGAAATACAAAAAACCTTAATCGCACATATAACCTTTTCGCTGGCAAAGTCAAGCAACCAAAACATTCAAAACCCACAAAAGTACAATAAGCGAAAAAGCTATATGTGCGAACAGTATTTTTATATATTTCCCATGATAGAAAGTGATTACGAAAATAACGGTAAAACAAAAGTATACAGAATGCAAGCAGGATTTGCAGAAAATAATTTGGAATGTTGTTTTTGTTATTTGCTTAGAAAATAGTACCGTAGAGTGGCTTGGCAATCATAAAAAACAAAAAATTGACATTTCGATTTTGGGAAAAAAATCTCTTGAGCTCAAATGTGTTTTAACATTATTTAACAAACAACTAAAAATTTTCAACATTTAGAAAAGGCAAAGAGACTTAATCCAAAAGAGCTAGAAATTTTTTCTTGAAGCTTATTTCCGAACTCGAACATTTGATGTCACTCAAAATATGTATCTATAGATAGCAAAATTTTGATCAGAAAGCTAAGCTTTCGAAAATTGCTGTGTGCAAATGATTTAAAGAAATATTTCCGCAAATAATTTTGTATAAATTGTTGCTCTACAACAAAAAATCATAATTTTTCCATTAGTGCAACTACTCAAACTTCGGCCAAAAAATTTACCAAATGCATCTGTTTAATAAAATAAAACACTGTTCTTTTGAGTAATTCTTCTATACGTATTTTGGCCTTTTGTAGTTCTATTTTTGGACCTTTATTACACTTTTCTTCTTAAGCATTGTATGCGACTATTTGTTGAATAGTTTTGTCAATACACAAATTTTTTAGTTCTTTGAAATTTTGGCTGAAATCTTAATTAAAAAATAGTCTAATCCAAAACTGTTGCTCATTAATAACAATCAAATTAGAAGCAGACACATATTCGACTTTAGATTTTGGGATAAAATTATTTGGATTTCCAGAAAATATTTAATTTCTGCATTAATATTTTCAGCTTATTTTGTTGACATACAGCGACAGTGTTGTTTTATAGAAATAAATTCAACTACGTTGAGCTTTTTTCTAAATATGCTCGCAAATTATTGCGTAATTTTGAATTCATACGGACTTGCTAATGCAAAAAACTTTAAAGGCAAAAATTAATAGCCAAACTAAAGAGGCCAAACTAGAGATTGAAAAAATCCAATCTAATTTTATTTCAAAAAAAGTTTTTCCAAGCATACAATTTATGGAAATTGTAGTTTTTCTTATAACTTACCAATCAACACTAGCTGTAGACAGCAATTACATACATACATACGTGCAGTTGGTAATAAAATCTCATTTCAATTTCTATTTGAATTTTTTATTTTATATTTTTTTTTTTTTTCTGCAACTATTTGTAGCATGGCAACATTGTGCGCATCCTAATTTTGCGCTTATTGCAATAACAGTTGCTCGCACACACACACGCACGCGGGCACGCAGTTAGCGATGCTGGCAAATGCCATTTCTGTTTGGTTGAATTTTCCGTTTATGCTGCCCAGCCTGCACTGCCACTGTGGCATCTTTAAATGTGGTCATAAATCATTTGGTCAACATCAAAACATCAAAATGTCGATTTGTTGGATTTTTTTAGTATTTGACAGGCGTTGCTTTCTGTGGATTTTTTGCTGCACTTGGTGCAGTTGTTGTTTGCCGCCGCCTTGGTGATGTTAGAAAAGTACACGGACATCATATTGGCGAAAATGTTTCTGTGCAACATGAAAAACTTTTTTATGACTTAAAATAGCAAAAAATTGTAGTACCTACATATACATACTCAGATAAAATTAGTAACTTATGGGAAGTGAAGATGTTGCAGCAATTAACTGCAATTTTCGCTGCTTAAAAGCAAGTCCGATTTATTTCCAATACAAACTTTACTACAAGAAACGAAAACAATTTCGCTAAGCAAGTAATGAAAGCATTCTAAAAAGGCCTTAAAACGATTTAAGCAGTTTGAAAAATTTTTTCCCATTTAATGTTGAAAAGGTTTTTTTTTATTGTTGAGTGTGTATTGGTTTTAAGTGGCATTTAGAGTTGTACATTTTGCAACTTGTAATAGTATTTGAATATTTAAGTAAATGTAAATATCTTTGCAATTGCTCATCGATGTAAATAACATGAATTAATGCCAAAGTAATTCACTGTTATTTCGTTAATTTAATTTCCGTGAATAATATCTTAGATGACAGCAATAATTCAACTAATAATAAAAATCTTCAAGATCTCAATATAAAAAGTAAGCATGCACTGAGCAAAATGTATTTTTTAATAGACCTGACTTGGGTAGAAAGAACACTTTGTTTCCAATTTTCAAATCAACTTTTTCATTTGACAAATTTGTAGACTCCATTGCAGGAATTAATATTTTGCATTTAAAAACTTTATATCTATTCTAGGGAATTGAATTTCGGAAATGAATATTTACATATTGATTGCTTGATAGTCAGGGGTACAACCAGGCCCGGATTTAGAAATATGCCGCCCTTAGCCCAGTCCGAAATTGCCGCTCCCCTTCACTAGTAAATATAGAAAAAAAATTTCAAAAGTGAGGACCTGTTTTTTTTTTTTTGCTTGTTTGTCCTAGGCACTGGCCAAGTGAGCCTCTAAAGTATATCCGGGTACAACAACGGAATGTAAGATCATAAGCAGTAAATTTATGTAAGGCTTTGTTTAGACTACTTTAAGTGAATCCATATATTCAAGGTCAGCAGTCGCGAAAACCTGGTAATTGTAAGTGTCTCGTTTTCATTGTTTTGAATAACATTTGTATTTAAGTATTAGAAAAGTTGTAGAGCATAAAGTTCTCTGCAAATTTGATCTTCTGAAATATTTTAGACATTTGACCGTTCTAGTTCTGGTTCTGAAAATTCAAAAGCACATAAGATAATTGGCTTATAATCAATTTAGATTGTGTGCTTAACTGTAATTGTTCCTTTAACTACTTTCAGCTACTCTAATTTTGAATGGTATTGTATTTGGCTTGATGAAAGAAACAAATTATAAGCCAAATATTTTCTTATGTGATTTTGAATTCTAAAAATGAATATGGAATCAAAGAGTGACGCCCGGGTTAGGTTTTAGAGATATAGCCTTCGGAAGTTGCGGATATGGTTTTTCTAAAAATCTATATAAAGCAGAAACGCCTGCATTGCTTTCCATATGAAAGATAATATAATAATCTGCAATTAAATCTAAAAATTTTTGAAATCCGGCTCGTAGTTTTTGAGATATTACGACTTTTCTGCATTTTGAACCGATTTTTTTTTCAAAAAACCGTTATTTTTCCAAAAAATATCGTTATTGCTCTACAATTTTATTAACATATTTAGAAAGCTCAATTTATCCCCTTTGAAATGATATAACATTTAAACAAAAATTTTTGACATTAACCCTTTCTAACCGAAAAAATTTTACTTTTATTGGGAATTTTGTGCTCGAACTTGTTGGTGGAAGTTGTAGATGTTGAAGAGACGAACAAAACCTCAGTACCAGATGCAATAAAACTGGGTTTGCCTACGAGATATATCGAAAAAACCACAAGAATCGAGATGCAAAATTCAAATGTCCATTTCTCGAAAATTTGAGACAACTTGAACAAACTGAACCAAATGGTTTTTGGTTTTGGCATATATTTTCACCCCGCAGCGTAAGATCCGAGTAAGCTTTTGCAAAAAAAATTTTGTTCCACAGTGTTTTCATAGAAACGGCTTAACGCTCTCCACTCTTCGAGCATTGCTCTTGAGATAGTTAAGTACGATGATACTGCTAAAAATATGTTGATGAAATTTGGTATGAAGTTAGATTGATTCTTGAATAAAGATATTTTTTTTAAGTCGATGGTGCAAAGCTCTTATCTGGTTAATACGTTTTCACTGCTAAACTAAGGGACCGATTTTGATGAAATTTGTTATAGAGATAGATTGAATTTTAAGGAAGGGATACTAGCTGAAGTGCGGATAGATCAACACAATACCATGATTTTTATTTTTTGCAGCGATGATATTTAATCGGATAAAATTTCATCCATCTCTTTTTTTCTAAGTGTGTTTGAAATACAAATACATAGCAATTATGTTAACAATGCTTAAAGCAATTGATTGGTATGTCAAAATAATGTCGCATACATTCACCAACATTATTATTGCTTTCTACAGCGCAGCAACATCAGCAATAACAGACGACTGCATAAATTACGCTGCAAACTAAGGCTACAGCTGCAGTGGCAGTAGCAGCGGTAAACATTTTTTCCACGCATTCATTCATTGATTTCATTATAAGCAGCAAAGCTAATAAATAAAAATTGCAACAATAAAAAAAAACCAACTCACAATATCACATATTATGCTGCATTTATCAGCTGTCAATAGCAATTGCAACAATTGCGCATCAATCGCTGATGTTGTTGCTGTCATTGACGCTGCTGCTATGTTGACCAACATAATGTCACACAATGTTGTCAACATTTTCTATTTTTTTTTTTATTTTTATATTCTTGTCGCTACAGTTGAAAGTAAAAATTATTAAATAATTGCATTTCTTAGCTGCAAGAGCAACAATTGAGTGCTAATATTGTTGCTTTTGCTGCTTCGCTTAATGTTGCTGCTGCTGTCGTGCGTGTTTTTGTTGTTCAGCTGTTGCTGTTGCTGTTGCTGTGTGCAACATTTATGACATTTTCTTTCATTGATATAATTTTGTATGCATTTTATTATGACAAGTCGCTGACAAGTTGATAACAAATTGATGACATATTTCTATGATTGTTGTTGTTGTTGAAAGGAAAATATGTAGCACTTGCTTCTTTTTGAAGTTGATTGCTTCATTGATGTTTCTGAAAAATGTCTGATATATGTTATCTTTGTATTAATTGAAAAATAATCATAGCAAAATATAATGATTTAAATAGGTGTCATATTAAAATGTAATAACCATTTGTGAACTGAGATCAAAACTTGTATTTGCAGTTTATGAAAGCTAGATCTAAAAAGGATTTAACTTAACTGAAGATTTTATGTTTTCCGGTGGCAGTATGTATATGAACGGATTGTTCCAACTTTGAACTTTAAACATATATTTTATGCGACGCACAGTGTGAGATCATGGCCAAAAATACAAGAAAAATAACATTGCAAAGGACTTAAAAAATTTTAAAGATAATCGTCAGCTAACACTAAGGGAAGGAAAAAAATTATAAAAGCACAAAATTTTTTTAAAAATTTAGTGACACAGTGGGCTCAAAGTTGTACTTTGAACACCAAAAATGGAACTTGTTATATTAGCAGATAGAGCGCTCTAGCTAAGTAACTTGTTTGAAACAATGTGGCTAGGCGTGTCCGTCTGCCAATTTTTTTCTTATTATCAAATTATTTGGTTTTTTAATCTAACAACATTTGTGGCGGATTTCAAGAGACTAGCGCTATTATCTTAATACATATATAAAAATCCTGTGTTACAGTGTTTGTCCGGGATAAACTTTGGAGCTATTCAACCAATTTTTATAAAATTTGGCTAATATCTATAATTTGGTCTAACTTAGGACATAGAATAGTTTTTATTTCGATTAACTGCATATTTAGGGTGGCCTTTATACAAAAATATTTTGAAAATAGCATTTTCGATTCACATGGAATTTACACCACGTGTCTTCTATGCGAATAAGCATATTTTCGGCTATAAAACTTTTATTTAAGGTGTATATTTAGGGTGGCCATCAGACAAACATAGTTTTATAATAGCATTATCACCAAGATCAGTTAATTGATTTATCTGGTATTTACACGGCTTATTTGTCATATGAGTGATAGTTTAGGCTACAAAACTTTTGCTTAAAGTGCATATTTAGGGTGGCCCTCATACTAACAGATTTTTAAAATAGCGTTTTCACAAAGGCCACTTACTCGTTTCACATGCAATTTACTCCACGTGTCTTTTATATTAAGAGGCACAGGAAAAAGCAGGACAACGTCTGCTTGGACAGCTAGTTACTATAGCATATATGGCCGCTGTTCGATAAAAATCCATCCATGTATCAATAGTGCGACAAGTAGTTGAGAATAAATTTTTTTTTTCAGCTTAAAACGGGACAGAAATCCGCATCCGATTACCATCGTGCCAAAATTAGTGGGAAAAAAAGTTCTCACTTATGAATATTTTTTCTATCGACATTTTTTTTTCCTTTTGGTTGTCACTTTGCGGACGTTATAGAAATCTCCTGCTATAAATATTTCCTTTTATATTAAGACTTATTTAATTTTTTATTGTTTGAACGACAATATATATAAATGTACTAGAATTTTTTCATGCTGGTGAACATTTGAAAAAGCGTCATACAACTGACATAGGCAGGCCCGGATTTACCTTAGAGGCACACTAGGCCAGTGCCTGGGGCGGCATGATTTTAGGGGCGGCAAATATTTGAAATTTCTTTTTTGTAATTTTTAAAATTTATTTACACAGAGTGAAAAAAAGTACAAATACTAGGATTATGTGCACTAAATTACCTATATATGTTAACAAGCAAAAAAAAAGGTCTTCACTTTTGATATTTCAAAATTTTTTTTCTATATTTGCTAGTGAAGGGAGGCTGCAATTTCTGACTGGCCTAACGGCGGCAGATTTCTAAATCCGGGCCTGGACATAGGGCTTAATATGAGCATAATTTGGTGATATAAATTTACCATCTTAAACTGAATCAATAAAACCCACAGTGATTCAGTTAATTCCAATGAATATATTACGTTAAGTTTATTTAGTAAATCCTGCGCAGATGATAATCTGTTCCAATTACCTTTCTCTTGTCTTAGTCATAGGATCTTTCAAATTTAATTTTCTAGTTTTTAATTGAATATTAAAAGTAAAGCAACATTTACTACCTAATGACCTGAAAGTTAAACTTTGATGATGTCATTAACACTTCTGCTGAAGAGAAAGTCAGAAAAAGGAAATTTTAGTGATAAAGAAAATTAATATTTCAGTTTTAAACGATCTTTTTATTAAAAGTTATTAGAAAATCAACAAAAATAGTACACAATTAAATGATTAAACTCTACTGGATCCCAAACCATATTAGTATAAATGGAAATACTGCTGCCAATGAGTCGGTTGGCTTAGCTACATTGATGAAGTTCCCATCCGATATTTTCCCACAATTTCACTTGCAGCAGCACTAAGTGTCACTCCATATCGCACAAATAACAGTAAAAAAAAAATAACTATCTAACAAAGAGCGAAGACAACCACTATCTCTATAAAATAGATTATTTTAGAAACAAAAATTGTTTAATCAAAGCAACAAAAACATTTGAGTTTCGCTACTCATAAAGTTTAACGTCCGTATGTTAATATTTGCAGTTGTTGTGTTGCTGCATCTCTGGCATGTTGCAAGTGAACTAAATTTTAATGTGCCTAGTGTCCTAGTTTTATATCAGCTTAACACACAAGACTGTTGCTCAATTAAAGATTTACTATAAAAATGTTAAGGTTCCAAAAGTTAGAGCAGCGATCGAAAAAGAGAGAGAGCGCGCAAAAAACTAGCTATAACACTGTTACCTTAACATGCTATGTTAGAGACAGTGCTCATAGCAGTCTGCTATTTGTTCCTAATCTGTTATCGGAAACCATTGTCGAATCACGGCGCCACGAAAATTGTAATCCTCTCAAAGTGCAAACCTAAAGGTCTCTATTACGATTTCCGATTTGACAATATCCCGTTTGATTTTCGAGATATTTTAAAATGATAATAATAATAACTATTTCAATGAACGTAAAATACGACCTTTGTGGACCAATAACTGAAAAATCTGTTAAACGATTTTGTCGTGCCCATTGAGACTTTTGATCTGGATGCCAAAAACTAGACCTCTGCAATAAATGGGAAAATTTCATTGAAACTCATTTCACTTACAAAAAATGAGAGGTCCTTTGGTGTGAATAAATCTAACTTTTTCTGTAGGTCTTGAGAAGCTTTTACAAAAATTGCCTTGTGAACTAATCTTACAATATTTTCATTCGGTTAAGGGTAAAAAAAAATTTCTTGAAATAATTTGAAATGTATGCTCATTGCTCGATATGTATATCTACCTGTACACTTGATAATTTCGATGAGATACAAAAAAAAAATATTTCAAATTCTGCCCAAGCTCAGCGGCGGATTAAGTTAGTGATAGAGAGAGCTATAGCCTCGTGCCAAGAGCTCAAGAGGGCTCCAAACTAGCGTAAAATTAAGATTGTTTTTAGGAGTTCATGATATGATTAAGGGCACATCGCATCGAATACACATAACAAGAGCCTTGTGGGGCCCTGTTCCCTGGTCCTGGAAAAGTTAATTATAATTTTATGAGCATTTTATTTTTACTTCTCAACAAATTTTTGTCTTCCACCTTTTAGCCTCGCAAAGTCCTAATTCACCGCTTCTCAAGCCTGACCTTGGTGAATATTGTTCCATTGTCGAAGAAATACTGACTTGAAAATGTCTCTCTTCAAAATTAACACAGTGGGGAACATGTCTTTAAGCTCATACGTCAAGGCCATATGTATTTGCTATGTTGTCTTTCTTAATTAATAGAATTTGTTTTTAACTAAATTTTTTCAGAAGGTTTAAGTAGCAAATAATACAATTGTGTTAAGCATTTCCATATTAAAAAAAAAAAAAATGCCAATTCGTACCTTCTTCTTAAAGAGCATAACACCGTTTCACCGTATCATTGCATCTATGGAAATAGTTAACAAATCTCGTTTATTTAAACACTTTTTGCAGTTACCATTTGACCTGCATTGAAAAGCGTACAACCTCAAACTCCTTCTAACTGACTAACTTTGGCTTGGAATCTTTTGTTAGACGCTGCTGCAAAACATATAATTTTCATGCTTCCATTAACCTCTGACCGCGGTCCATCTTTCAGTTGATAATCGCTGTGCGATTTGGCAGTGAAACGAAATCACAAACTAAAACAATGACCAGCATAAATAGCAACAACAGCAACAACAACAATGGCAAAACTAAAAAACAATGGAACTGGGAAAACAACAAGCGAAACAATCAAAACAGAAACTGACTGACGATCGACAAATGGACAAGCTTCTCCATCAGCCAACGAAAAAATCAAAGGAAATAAGCAGGGGGGAAAAAATCGGTCAAGAAATGGAAGCAAATAGCTGGGGAATTAATATTTCAGAGGTAGAGAAGGGTTGAAATCGACCAGAAAAATAGCTAACATTTATCGCGCTGGCAGCTAAAAATCGTACAATTTTTTTTTTTTTTTTTTTTTTTGTTAAACAGCATAATAATAGCAACACTTTACTTTACAACAATCACTACCAATAACAACATTAAAATCACCACTAGCAATTGAATAGCAATATCACCAGCACCAGCAACAAAGTTTGTTATTGTTTGCATTTCATTGTTTCTATTTGCAAAGCAATTGCATTCAAATAATAATTCAAATTTAATACAATCGCTGTTAAGATATTTGTATGTCTTAACCCATTTTAACTTACTTTTAAAAAAAGTCGTTTGAAATAATTGAAATTAAACGATACAGTTCCTTAAATCTTTTCTTGGAAGCAACCACAGGATAAACATCTAATCAGGTTTTAATGTTGTCATTGATGTTATCACCAATAACGACGTTCATATGAAGGTGGTAAATGGATAGACCCGTAACATATGTAATTTTTTATGGAAAATATTTGGATTTTAGTCTAGAATGAGAATGATTTAAAAGTGCCAAAAACGTATTTTTTGTGGATATCTCAAAAACGTTTATTTAGAGAAAAAATTTTGGCATTTTTAAAATCTACACTCCAAAAAAGCTCTTTCCTTTTCTTCTCAGCGTCATAATTATTTTTTTTTTTAGCAAAAACTTCGCTAAGCATCATCTCTGTAGGGCTGTATCGATTAAAGTGCTGATATACAAATATATCAATCATTTTCTCTGCGTATATACTGAATCAGCGCACAAACGTACTAAGGCTTATGAATGTTACTTCCTTGGCAATTTAGAAAAGTTAGCATCTTAGAACTCCCAAGTAGCAAACGTGATAGCAATCAAAACAAAAATCCAGGTTAAAAGGCAGTGATGTCATCATTGGTTTCGTAATAAAAGTGATGCTTTGCCTTTGTAGCGAAATTTAGTTTTATAGTATCATTTTAGAGGAAGATATAAATCATGATAAGGCTCATAATGGGCTGACTGACTGACATTAGGTGGCATATCTCGTATGTGACTTTATACTGTAAACATGATGATCATTTGACTGACATACCACCTCATATCTTTATAATTTCGATTTTTTGTCTTTTTAAGGCGCTTTACCGAGACAAATGAGAGAAAAATATTATTCGCCTCTAACGTTCATAATAATACAATATATCACAGATAATGTAGTGGATATAGTGCAGGACTATGGATCGTTGGTAAATGTGTCCGAGAGCGGCGTACAAAACGTAACTAAAAATTATATTTTTAATAAGATAAAATTAAGTATTTTGCATTCTTTTATTATTTCAAAGGTCTTTTAAAGACATCTTTAAAACTCTAAGTCTCTTTGAAAGGACTGTACATACACAAGGCACTTGTTTGGGAATGAACTAATTCTCTAATTCTTTATAAGATGCCTTTTAAAGACCTCAAAAATATATGTTAATGAGCCTTTCCAACCATACATAACACAGCGAGGAACATCTCTTTATGCTTCGTACCCAAAATGGCTCCAATAAGCTCCTATAAAAATTCACAAATATAATATGTTGTCTTTCTTCTTGTCCATCTTGACCATTTTTCGCTATTAGAGTTTTGAATCCATTTAAAATTTATGAAAATATCCATATAGTTTAGCTTAACGAAAATATCTGTTTTATGATCGCGAATTGCTTTTATTTTATGAAAATATTTAATATTTTAAGACGACATACGAAACGGAAAATTTTAAAGGATTTACTCATAAGAAAAGAAAAAATATCGTTATACTGTTACTTAGTTTATATCATCTCTTATAAAAAGTCAAAAGATGGAAAGTTCCGCATTAACCACTTCATATATATAATATATTTGGCACCCGTTTCTTTCTATATTTTTCTCCTTCAGCTTTTATAAACTCTAATAAATCCAAAACTCTCAGCGATAAAAGAAAATAACTCAAAACCACAACGATTTCAGAACTCGTGAATCATATACCCGAAAGTCAATAAATGGGAACCACAAACAATGGGTTAAAATAAAAAATTTTCTGTTGATCTGATTTCAAATGCCTCAAAAAAAAACACAACAACAACAGCAATAATAATCTAAGTAAATCGATAAAGAGATGCTGCTGCTACAAAAGGTAAAACAGCAACGCGAAATTATAGTCAAAATTTTTAAAACAAGTTCGATCGCAACGCCCTAAGGACATTTTATTGTACTCACAACCATAACCATCTTACGAAGTTAAAGAGTTACTATTCTGATGCCCGTTGATCTGTGTTCATTTGTTGTTGGAATATTTTGTGTGGGTGGAAAATAAAAATATAAATAATAAAACCAACAAAAAAAAAAAAAAGTTATAAATAAACATAAACACATACACTCAGACATACATATACACAATGATGACCTTTAACTGTTATAAGTGAGGCACGATCATCGTTTTTGATATCAAATTAAAGCTGGTGAGTGAATTCTTCTACCTTTCGACTGAGGATGCGGTTGTATCTTCTGCTTTATCTGCTTGTTTTTTTTTGCCCTTTCGTTTTTTAGTTGTTGTCGTTCATTTGCTATGGGAATTAGTGCAATGAAGAGTTTTTTTGCTTAGGTTTTTTTTTTTTGTACAGAGTGTTGGTTTATTTAATTAAAGTTATGTTTCTAAACGTTAATTGTATTATCGCAAGTACAATATATTAATGGCAGGACACTTTTGATTCTGGCTATATTGGTAAGTAAAAATAGCTCTCTAGTTACGTATTACTTTTATAACAACTTTAATTAATATAGCTATTCAGCTGAATTGTGTTGACTACAAATTAAAATTTTCCTAAATCAAAATAATAAGGTGCAGTGGAAAATAGCTGCGGTCATGGGATGATGTGGGAACTCAGTGAAAGTTCGTTTTGTTAGTGTAAGTACTTGAATAATATTGAAAGAATCGAAAAGTTTTGTATAATGCGAAAGATGTCAAAAACTTAAGAAATTCTCCTCAAGAAATCTAAAGTTTTACCAATAATTGGCTCAACTTAAGTGTAAGAAAAATTAAAATTATTTAAATAGTGTCGGCGATGGTGGAAATGAATACAATTCTAACTCAGTCAATTCTTGAGAATGCAAGAGATTAAATATATGCCTACTATTTGATAGACCTACTTAATATTTTAAATTTATTCCTATACAATTGTAATTTTTCCAAACGAATAGATCAATGGCTGGAGCGCGATGTCTTTCCGTTCTATGGCACAAACTAGTTGAGCTGCAATATTAGAAAATCTATATAGCTTGGCGGCATATTCTGCGCAACATTTGCATAAGTATTTTTAATAAAAATCTTTTCTTAAAGAATATACCTTCTTAAGACTTTTAACATTTGAATGAACCACTGAGCGATGTTAAATTGATCCTTTTGCGTTTTGGTTTGCCGACCTGACAAAATTAAAATTTTTTGTAATTTCTTTTTTTTTCAATATTTGTAGGGCAGTAAAATAATTCTGCTGCACGCCTTGGGGCGTGGTAGTGCATGTTATATAAATTTTTTTTTTTGCAGATGCTTTTTAAAGATGAACTCGGTTGATTAAAATATTTTTTTTTTTTTTTTGAACAATGAGAGCACATTCAGAGCTAAGAAAGGGTATGGGGTTTGTAGGACCTTCAAGCGTTGAGCTGTTAAATAAAAGTTCATTTCGCTCATCACCAGCCGGTAGGTCGGTAAAAAAGCACATGTCCGTATATGTATATGTATCTATCTGTATATTTTACAGAAAACATTATTTATTTCTTTTCCTGCATTTTGTTGCATTACATTTAGCTGTTGGCCAAAGTTATTAAAAATTGCTTTTATTGTGGGTGTATCTGAATCGTGGGAAATTTTTATTCCTTTTAAATACAGCACAGTCTTCTTCCATGCTACTTGGTTCCATTTTTTTTTTTATTTTTTTATTTTTTGATAAAGTTTTGTATCTGCGATGACCAAAGATTGCCAAGTGTGCACAATTGCATGTGCAGTACAAGATCAACAACAACAACAACAACAAGTCGACAACAATAACAACACGTTACTGACTTTAATAACTGTGGCAGTGCATGGCCTACAATCTAGGCCGTATATCCTTTGCTTTAGCTATTTGCTACGTACATACATATGCCACCCCCGCAAGTACCCTCTGACCCTCCCCCGTTGACTGCTTGTTCGTGTGTGTCTGACTTTAGTTAACGATTTCGATTGTGCGATTCACATCATTTTCACCATCGAAACACACAAAACCAAAACGGAAGAGAATAAAATAAAGTGAAGTTGAATGGTTCACGTGTTATTGCTAGTTACAAAATAGCGATTTGATGTGAAAGTATCGATACATGCTATGTGCATTGTTGTGCTTGTGTCTAATGATATGCTATTGTAATGTCCAAATTATTTTTATTATTGAAATTGCGCAAATCAGTTGTCCCAAGCACTCGAGTAAAGTTCTAGTCAAGCTATCTAGTTTTGTTATAGAAACAGCGAATTTGATAATGTAGTTACAACTTAAGAATCTGAGGTCATAATGTTAAAACGGCATAGCATTCTGGTTGTTAATTTGCCATATATACCCGAGAGAGATTATTTGGTTCGCCAACAGTTCATTAACAGCTTGAGAATTGAGCTTTTCGATGTCGTTTCGCATTTTTTGTGAAAGCCCTTTGCACTTTTCTTAACATTCTATGGCATTAATCTAAGGTTGCTTTTACAAGCCCCTCACTAACTGCCGCTAAAGAGCATGGTTTCGATATTCAACTGATTCTACACGTAGATAAAACAATTCAATAGTCCACCATAAAAACTTTTACTAGATTCCAGTTTGATTTTTCTCACTCTCTTACCTTTAATCCTTGCCTATGTATTAGCTCCTTAATCTTTCAAATTTCCTTTCTCTTATTCAAATTGCATTTGTAAATTCAACCCCTCCAGTTTAGTCGTGTTTCGTATAATTGCAAACGGAAGAAATCCGAGAGCAGCATTTGCTTTTCAAAAATTCTTAACATAAGCCGCAATTAATACTGATGCCTTTATTAGTTATGAGATCAGCTACTTTTGTGACTTTTTGTTGTTGTTAAATACTCATGAATTCATGCCACAATGACATTGCTCAGGAAGGTAGAATAATTAGGCTGCCTTTCTGGTCAACAATGAAAGACTTGAACTGTTAGAGATCAGGCATTCGAACGCCGTCTCCTACTTCTGAATCGATGTTTAATTTCCGAGACTAACTCTTTGAATACTTCCCGTGAAGGCAATAAAGGTTTGGGGTTTAAATTTACCCAACTATCTGCTATACAAATATTTCTATTTAGCCTCGTTTTTACTTCACACTGGGTTTCTGAAAAACGTTTCCTCATTCTTTTTGCTCGAAATAATAAAATAAGACTTTGAAAAAAGTTGACGGAATTAGTAGAGTAGACGTGCCTATCAAAATAAGCTACAAACAACTTCAGAAAATAAATTGAAAGGCCAATAAAATTGAAAATTCAGCCTTCTACTCCAGCGTTGAGCGTTGAAAGTACACTACAGTTCAAGTGGATGTTCAAGGCATCCTGGACAAAAAGGAAAGCTCTTAAGTATTGAAGTTACAGTTGATATAAAGTAGAATGCGAACCTTTTATTTCAAATATCTTCCTTACAATCATTCACTTAAAAGTAAATATTCCTGGAAATCAGATAGAAAATTGCTTAAAATTAGACTTAGTTCTCCAAAGTCAGACATTGGAATTGCATTTAACTGGTCCAATTTGGAACAGTACAGATTACATGGTTTTTATATATATCTTTATATATATGTTTTATATATCAATTTCCAGCAATAAACTTGCTAGGAACACCACAATTATTAAAACGAGTTTGGAATAATACCCCATTAGTCCACGTAAAAGTAACTCGTAGAGTCAAATGCATAAGAAAAATTATTCCATAAATATTTTGCGCAGGATCTTACAAATAGCAGAAAAGTTGTATCTATAATTTTACTTTATTTCTATTCCATTCTTCCAGTATTAGCTGGGATATAAGAAAATATACTACAAAAAGGAAATTACTCAAAAAATAAAATGGTATTTTTCCACTTACTATATATTTGGAATCGATCACAAAAATGTATATCTCTAGCTGCCTTTCAATGAGCGTGTGCTATTATTATATGAATGATTCTCTCGTCGCCATCATCATTGGTATCGCATCTTTGCTTGGTTTGGGTCACCCTCCTCGACATCCATGGGCGACGTGTGTTCGAAATTGTGTATGTCAGCTAGTTGGCCTTTGGTCACCTCAACTTAATTCGCTCGCTAGCTTGCTTGCTTGCCAGCTTTAGCTCAGATTTTTGATATTATTTCCTTTAGTTGTGCAAAAGAAAAGCAAAAAAAAAACAAAATTTGGAAATAAAACAAAGACAATCAAAAATTGAACACAAAATCGTTGATGCTGCTCAGTAATATATATCTTCTCATTGCTGTTGGTTGATCATGTGTGTCTGATTTGTAAGAGTGATGTTGTCACCGATAATATTAGGTCTAAGTTGCTTAAGTGCTAATAAAATAATAATGAAGAAATTACACAACATTTGTAAGCCTAACAAAAAAAAATTGAATGGGATATTACTGAAGTATCACTTAAATTCTTTCGAAAGAGATTTTCATGTTAAAAGCAAAAAAACTAAAACCGTAAATGATAATAAAGAATCTTCTCACGCAATATTGTCACATACATATATGTATGTGTAATGTAACGGCCATGCAGAGCTAACAACTGCAAATAGCAAACATTTAACGCCTACGCATTGCAGCAAATGGCTAACGGCCTTAATTACCAACACAAGGTACACGAGGCAAAACCAAGTAGCATCCAAGCAGGTTTAGCTCTTAATAGCTAATATTCAATCAGGAAATCTGCACTACCAGTTGTGCGTTTATCGTCGTCATACAGTATGCTGGAATAAAACACAATTTGATAGGACCAGACAGTCTTATGTAAGTAAAACTTAAACATTGAGTTTTGGTGAATTTAAAAATTGCGAATTAGATATATAAAATCTGTGCTGTGCCAAGTCGCTGTAAGAGCCTTTGAAAACTTGAAACCTAGCCCAATCCAAATTTGATTCACATGTGCAGCAAATTACTAAGTTTCATAAAATCGCTCCCAGAAGCTTGCTGGAGGGTGTGGCCTGTGTGCTAAATTTCAAATTTTTCCGTAAACGTGATTTCAACAAACAGACTGACGGACAAAATTAGCGAAATCGACTCAGGCGGTGACGCTGAACAGAAGTACATATATACATATACTTTTCTGTACCTGTCACGCCCCTTAATATACGTTACAAACGGAATGGCAAGGTAAATATATCCTCTTTGTAGGGTTTAAAAATAACAAATAATTAAAATATTCCAAAGAGATCTGTGGACGGAAACAAGGGTTCGGCCGACTACCGTCTTCACAAAGTACTACATATTTTTCTTGGATAATAAGAAATTCAGGTTTACATAAACAAAACTATTTTTCGTCACACAATAAAAATCACAAACACATTTAAATAATTTCTGAACTTCTGTTGTTGGCTTCTTTTTACCAATTCATGTGCCGCTTGCAGGTTGAAGAACGAACTTCAGAAAAATCGAAAAGCGACCAAATTCATTATAACTGGAACCTGAAACAAAGTTGCTATTAAATTGCTTATTGAAAGCTTAGATCAGTTCTATTGGAACACATAAAGTTCTTCGACGTATTTGTATATTCAAAAATCGCATAAAGTTTAAAAGTTAATTTTCAACATCAAGATGGTCACAATAATGCCAAAAGTTTCTGAAACAATGTTGTTGTAAACTACAACGAAGAAATTGCTGATTTTTTCTCATGACAAGTTAGCTAGCTCAGTAAAATATACTTAATATGCAATCGTAATGTGCTCATATTAAATGTAATTTCCTACCGATTATTAACAAAATACGACTACTAAATGTCAAATAAAATATTTCAGCTAGAGAGCAAGTGTGAAGTGTGTGAGTGAGAAGAACTTGTGTGTCGCGTTGATATGATACGACAATCATAATTATGCGCAGCATTTTGATCCTACAGTGTTGCTTACACACAAAGCAAGATTGGTAAATGTAACAAGCATTGGATTGAAAATCGAATTCCGTGAACACTACCTACCTAATAACCAGAACCAGAAAGAGCGCATGTGTAAGTGGGTACTCCACTTATATATCTTTGAATGAAGAAATTATTTTTAGACACTGAAACTTACCGAAAACTATAGTTGGAAATATTGATTGACTGAAAAAAAAAAAAAAAGTTTCAGATTCTTAAAATTATTTTTATTTTATCATATCAAAAGTATTCAAAATTTAATTTAATGAAAATGAATCAAAATATTTGAATCAACTCTCAATATTTTGGGAAATTTTTTTCGTATAAAATAAGGTCCGATGTAGTTTAATTTTTTTTTTTTCAATAAGAATTTAATATTTATTCTCTATACCTTTGAAAATTGGGATTTATTTACATACTTATTATATAATAAAGAAATATTTATTTTAAACCTTCACATAATACTAGCGACCTCGGCGTCAGTAGTAATAAAAAACTACTCTTTCGCTCTTTGTCATAGAAATAAGGATGCTGGTGTTATTCGGTTAGGCGGGTAACTGAGACCTGTTGATTGTAGCTTAAAGAATTCAAAAACTGTTAAAATAACTGAGCTAAGCCTATAGTGCCTACACTATTGAAGTTCGCATTTGAGCGTTCGATCTTTTTTTACTCATAGCACTGTATTCCTATTTGCCACCCGAGTTGTGCCATAGTTAATGACACATTTAGTATTAATAATTTGACTTCTTACAGTGATCGGCTGTGATCATATTTTTTATGATAATGCTGCCGTTAATGTTGTCGTCATTTCAAAATTTACATATAAAAGATCCACTTTACTGGTACTAACTTGTCTTTTGTTATTTCTATTGTGTCATGAATAATTGTTCAGCCAAGCCCATGATTATACAAGTAAAAATTTTAAATGAACTCAAATATTATAATAGCCTTTCCAGGAATAACTCTATGTTTATTGAAATGCATAAATGTATGATATTGAGTAAAAGTTGAAAGCGTTCGAATAGTGTTCGAATGGAAGACTTGAAACTGTTGGTATTGATGTCACTGATGATGAAAAAAGTATTTGTGAAAATCAAAGAGATGGTAATGGTAGTGGTAATGGTAATGGTAATGGTAATGGTAATGGTAATGGTAATGGTAATGGAAATGGTAATGGTAATGGTAATGGTAATGCTAATGGTAATGGTAATGGTAATGGTAATGGTAATGGTAATGGTAATGGAAATGGTAATGGTAATGGTAATGGTAATGGTAATGGTAATGAAAATGGAAATGGTAATGCTAATGCTAATGCTAATGGTAATGGTAATGGTAATGGTAATGGTAATGGTAATGGTAATGGTAATGGTAATGGTAATGGTAATGGTAATGGTAATGGTAATGGTAATCGTAATGGTAATGGTAATGGTAATGGTAATGGTAATGGTAATGGTAATGGTAATGGTAATGGTAATGGTAATGGTAATGGTAATGGTAATCGTAATGGTAATGGTAATGGTAATGGTAATGGTAATGGTAATGGTAATTAGTGATGATGTCAGTAATAAACAAGACGATAATAACGATTTTAAACATTCTTATGAAATAATAATAACGATAATGATATTGATACAGAAGGTTGCATTGGTAATATTTTAATACTTAATATTAATACTTTTTTTTGTTGCAAGAAAACTATGCTTAAATATGTGTAGCAGTGATGGCATTTGGGTTTTGTGAAAATGTACTGAATCAAGACTTCAAATGTACTTTTTAGAGCCCGAATGGCTTGAACACCCAATTTTCGTAAAATGCACGAAATTGTTCTAAAATTTACTATCAAAAAGAAAAAAAAATGGTCCTAACTTTTCCCATCTCAAAAACCCTACCAAAATTAGATATATTGCACATTAAATTATTTACAAAATCTACACATTGCGCGATTATTTTCATTTACTAAAAAAAGTAATTAATATAATAGGGTAATTATATTATTACGGCTATTATCATTTACTAAAAAACCAAAAAAAAAAGGTAAATATTATAAATTGCTCAAATGTACCGAAAATGTACTGAAAATGCCCCAAATGTATCGAATGTACTGAAAACTTGTCGAATGTACTGACAACGATTTTTAAGGACGCAAGTGTACCGAAAAAAGTACAAATGTACCGAAAATGCCATCACTGATGTGTAGACGTTGAAAATTATAGTGCTGTTGTTATTAATGCTGACAAGTGGATGTAAATGTGTCATAAAACTAGTAGCTGTCAAACTTTAATGGTGATGCGATATCAATAAGTTCAAAAGTAAACTCATTAAAAACTTTCAATTTCAACTATGATACTTTTATGTACCACAATTTCTACTAGTGATTGAGATTCTTTGAAATATTTTCAATGAAACTGGTTTCATTTTAATCTGCCATAAATAAATACGAATAATAGCAGCTACATAAATAGCACCACTTACGGTGAGGCTGAGACCACAAACGACACTGCAACCGCTGCATTTGAGACCACACACATCGTATGTAGATCATTTGCGTAAATGGGAAAAAAATTTTATTGTTATTATCGCTGGAAATGTGAAATTATTTTAAATGTTCGAGTTTTATTTATGTTTACTATGTGGATTCGGTTTTATTGCCACACGATTCGATTTGTGAGGATGAAGTGTCTGCGACATATAGATACTTAAGTGAGAAACTTGAAGACAAACTTGATTTTTATTGAAAGCTGTTATGAGCTGAAATCAATATTTGATAATAACAAATGTATGTATGGAAATTTTAATAGAGTTTTGCACTTACAACTACAAAAAAAAATATTCCGTGGGTTAAAAACTTGTCAATGAGATGTTTGGTACAATTATTATTATCAATGATGGTAAATGTGAAGGAAACAATGAATGGATAATACAAAGTACATATGTATATGTAAGCAAACAAGATATGCAAGTCTTTGATTTAACTTTTCATTCATTTCTGTTATATATGTATATGAAATATGCGTTTGTTATATTCAAACAAATCGTTTTATCAGCGTAGGGAAGAATGCGTTATATCGATATTATGTGATCATTTTTTTTTTTGCACAAAACTTAAGCTGTTAGGCATAGTACGCAAAACAATATATTTATCTTTTTCAAAATGACCGGATGCACCACGCACACAGGTGCGCACCCACAATGCACTCGAACACATACTAAAACATCAGCGCACAATTAGATGCAACATACATAGTTAACGACAATTCATTGAAATGCATACAATTGCACAACAAGTGCAACAAAAAAAGATAGTGCACAAAAAAAGCAGCGAATACAAGAGAAACAAAGCACTAAAAAATTTAGAACGCATTGGAATTTCAATTGCGTGCGCGTGTTTGAGTGCGTTTCCTGCATGCGTATGTGCGACGAGACGTCGAGTAGGGTCATCAAACTGGACAAATGAATAATTTGTCATTCATAATGTAAATTTATAACACGAAATTTTGTTCGAAAAAGACTATTTCTATGAAAAGAGATTTTAGATTCAAATAAAATCAATTTACCTATTTCAGACAAATTTAAATTCAAGAAAATATATGAAGTAAGTCCTTTTTAAAAAAGTTGCTTTTAAACGATATCAAAAGAAAACTGATAAGATGATATATGTTGTAGTAACAATGGGTTAAAACTCATTATTTAAATTCATTAGGCATTTTTTTTTTAAACCATTGCCTTCGCCCGTCTGGCGCCTATTATCAATTTAATTGTTTATTAATGTGTTGAATTACATACACGATATTCTTTCCGTAACTAAATGGAAAATTCAATTGAAATTTGGTAAAACAAAAATAAAAATTATAAATTCTATACAGATTTAGCTGGGACAATGCACAACAAGTGCAACACTCTTTTATCCGATTGCCTGTTACAATTCTAATTGATTTTCAATTTCATGACACGTTCATGTTGTCAGTCGTTAGTTTGTTTCGATTTTCATTCACTTGGATCGATCGTGTTAATTACATCAGCACAAACTAGACAACCAACGAATCCTGTCTTCAATTGGACGCCAGTCTTCCGTCAATTTGTCTGCATGTTATTCAATTTTATGTTCTCATGGGACAATTTTTATGGTAATTTGTTCAATTTGTCGCAATGCTCAAAGCAGATTGCTTGGCGTGGTCTTCGCTTTCTTGAAATCCTGATTCACTTTGGTGTTGAAAGTATTGCAGTAACGCATTTAAATTGGTTCATTAAAAACGTTTGAAAAACTTTTGATCCGGACTTCAACACCGCCGTTTGTTTGCTGAAGTCAATTAAATTAAATTAAATTAAAAAGATTCATTAGCCGACTAGGATATATAATGTTCCAGACAGCAGATCAACTTACTAAGATGCATTCAGCACTGTAGTAAGTTATGGCAATAGCGAGTTACAACCCCGGGATCCAAGCTCCAAATTTTATTCAATAAAAGTTTAGCAAATATTCTAGCCAATTTAATGACCTGCAAATAATCAGCTATATATTATTTTTACAACAAAATATCTTTTCGCTAAACTGACATTTATAGCAATTAATACTATATGGTATAGTATATGGTGTAACTCAAGCTGTTTCTAAATGCGAATCACATCGTTAAATTGCTAACTAGTAACAATAAAAAGCTTAACAACACTCATCAAATTGGTGATGATATAAATAAGAAAATAATTATATGACCAATTTTAGTGGTGTACTATTGCTAAAAAACGAAATTCCTCACGTAAAAGTCATTTCAGCAGGACAAAAATGCAGAAGTAAAACACTAAAAGTTTTCATTTAATTAAAGTCACAGACACAGCGGTAAAACATCGGAGCACTAAATTCGCTAATGATGAGAAATATTTTTGAGTTGCAACAGTAAAACTATTGTACAAGTCATTTTTTTATCGGTGCTGCAGATCAATTGATCAAATAACATATTTCTGTCCTTATTGTCATTATTGTTGCATCCCTGGCATACAAGTAACATTAATTTGTATCGTAGTTTTCAGGTCATAAGACACTAGCTACATTGCAATATAATATGATGCACACCGAAAAAAAAGACCGTACTAAATTTGAAGAACTGCCTTCCTCCGATTTAGTGTAAAAATTTTCCTTAATCTAAGTTATTTTTCCTCATATTGATGAAAGTATCGTCTCATTTAGTAATTGAGTTCTTTGAAATGAGTTCGATTCATTAAAGCAAGTCAACGCTCTTCCTCAAATATAGAGTTTGTGGTTTTAGTAAAATTTTCCTTTGAAATAGTAAATTTTTCTTTGGGAAGAATTTTTGAGGACAACTTGTTCCTCATTTGAGTAAAAATGTCCTCAATCTAATGGAATGTTTTGTTTAAGGAAAATCGTGCTCAGTTTTAGTTAGTTTCTTCAAAAAATTTACTAAAACGTAGGAAAAATTTCCTTAATAAATGAGTGGCAACACTCGCTGCTTTACTCGCTGAAATTAATATCTATTCTTCTCGTAAGTATTCTGTTTTTGCCTATATATTCATAGTTCTCTACTTGTTTTTTAAATAAAAAAATTAAAAAAAAAAATTATGTTGTCGCCGGGATTTGAACCGAAGCTTTCCTGATCAGATAATGGTTGTTACATGCGCAGTTTAACGACATCATTTTAGTATATCTTAAAAATGCTGTCGGTGGCTGAGTTGGGCAAGATGAGCATGGGTGGCATGGCGCAGACCACGGGTTCAATTCTCTGATCGGGTGACAGGTAAAAAAAAATTTAAGTTCTTCTTTGAAGTTTTAAAAACGTATTACAATTAAAATAAGAATGACTGACAATAAGTAACCACAACAAATAAGAAAATAGGGGAAATAGAAAATTAACAATTTTTTTTTTAAATCAACGAATTTATTTTAAGTAAATTTCTTTCATTTAAGGATACCTTCATCCTTAGAAAAAGTAAAATTTTCCTCAGTTTTATAACCTTGTCCTCACATTGAGTAAACTTTTCCTTATTTCAAAACAGCAACATTTACTTGTACTAAGGAATCAAACTTACTTATTTTGAGGAACCCATGGCTTTAGCTCGTATTGAAGGACATTTTTTCCTTACATTTAGGTATTTTTCCTTAAACGGAGTAAGTTTTTTTTTCGGTGCATATTGGTTTGTGGAACCATTCCAAAAACATATACGATAAATTGCGACGGGACGCTTAGATAGAGGAACGGTAACATTATTTTGCAAATATTCGGTGACGAATACGAGAATAAATGAATATTGTAGCTATGAAGGCTTACGTACGATGCTTTTAACTAAATTTTTATTACATTTCGGTTCTGACTTTGCATGTCGAACAAGGGTATTTGCAGAGTATATTCACAGAGTAGCCGCAAGTAATGCAAGTACTTAATAGAATCAAAGCGTTTAATAAAGAAATTTTATAAAATCACTGCAGCGTAAAAATCATTGTTTGATAAATATTATAAAAACATTTGTTATACTCTAGGTAATGTTTTCCGTTTTTTATATTAAGCGTCGTAAGCTGCATACATAAATTCTCAAAGAAGTATCGCCGTTTAGCTGAACAGCCTTCTTCCCAGCCATGATTAGCAGATAAATGTATTATACTATATATTTACCACTTGAAGTCATCGATTTGCCTTCCTTTTGCATATATTTAATAAGACTCAACTTTATTCAACGTGTCAACACCACCTTTGCATTTGTTGTAATCTAATATTACTTTTGGATTTTTGTCTACGCGATTACTAACTTGAGAACTATGATGCAAAATGCCGAAAAGATTAATTGAATTTTTTTTTTGGGATATAATGCAGGATGAGAGCGTCCTCGGTCAAACAGAAAATTAAAGAATATATATGTAGACCTGCCCTTCGTTGCTTATATCTGAGGTGGTAATTCGTATTGGTACCACCAGCAAGTGCCGCCCACCTCCCACCCGCCTCAAAACTTCTACAATGGCGAAATGATTTTGTACAAAAAATTTTTCAATCAATAAAATGCACCTTTTATTGATTTCCAACTAATTGCAAGTACATAGGTTTCTAGAGCACAATACAATATTTTTGGTATTTTTGAGATTTGTTTAATGATTTTTGCATGAGAGCTAGATTTATATTTCAATGCATTATATATTTTTTATTTTAATTATATGATCATTTTGATAAGACGCCAATCTATAAGTCAGCAGGTGCGGGAAATTCAATTCCCACGCATACAAAAAATTTTTTAAAGTTTCCGCTATTATTTGCCGCCATTTAATTCTTACCACCGCCCTAGGCACGTACCTACTCTGCCTGTATGTTAAGTCCGGGCCTGCTGCAGCTCATCTGTTTGATGCATTCCGGATGATATTGCGGTCGATGCTATCAAAGGGAGTACCAGTAGTATGCGAACCCTTCCATTCATTTATCTGCCACTTTAATGCAAACAAAGGGTATCAATACACGATCTCTTCGGGAAAAATTTTGCCTGTTGTTTCCGAATATGTGGTTCTACTTTTTCACTGGCTCTGTTGAGGAGTAATTTTGTCGAAGTCTTGTATTGAATTGACTGAATCATATTGCCCTTATAGTCTGGTATAATTATAAGACCCCTTTTTTCGGGATCTTTACTAAAGTCAAAGCCTAGTATGTTGAACAGGTTACGGTTTTTTGAATTTCAAAAAAGCCTACGAAAGGTTTCCTGACATAATTAATTCCATAAAAAAAACGATTTTGCACGGAAAAAAGGTTTTGTAAAAAATAGCGTGTGATATTCAAAAAAAGCAAATTAATCAAGAAAAATTGTCGCATATCCCTGTATTTTCTCATTTCATGGGATTCTAAATACAAATTTATGAGTACACTGCAAACATTACAGTCCAAAACTTTATTCTTAAAGTTTCAGAATGTAAAATATACAATGTGGTTAGGAAAAAATTTTGTTAGCAAAAAATATTGAATAAATATTGAAAATATCATATGATCGAAAAATAAAAATTACAGGGCAAACTGTAAAATCTTCAAATTTATCCCATAATAATACATTCATTTTATGATTCGATATTACTTTTTTGTTATTAGCATTGTACAAATACAACATAAAATGAATATATATGTATATATAGAAAACTGTGTGAGTGTCGCTTACTATCCGGATATTGCAGTGTAAAACTTTAATTATTATTGGAAATCGAATAAATTTTTACAAAATTTTTTTTTCAGTGTGATATAAGTTAAGACTTTAGTTAAACTGAAGTTAAACTTTTCGTGTCAACTGTGGGTGAGTTAAGACTTGCGAAATTTCTTTAAGCTATCATTTTTAATAAAATTAGTTTTTACAAAAAATGCTTCACAGCTAAATATTGTACTCAGTACTTAATGAAAATAATCACTTCCAAAAAAATTGCATAACTTATCGTTGTTGAAACTTGACAGAGAAATAGAGTTAAAGTAAAAAATATTTTTTTAAAGCTGGAACTGTCAGACTGTCTTCAGAAGGTGGTGCAAACTATCCATTTTTTTTTTTTTTTTTTTTTTTGAAAGCGTAGTGCAGTCACTAATATACATATGAAATCACTTGCTCTTGAGATGATTTTTAAGATACCGATATTCCATAGAACATGCAATTTTATAATTACATACATAAATTTTTTTTTATATTTAAAATTTATTTTTGACGGTCTACTGAATTTTCAAAGATCATATTAGCAGTCAAGCATTACATTTTTTATTCAGTTGTTCAAATTTGAAGATACATTATTGTATTGAACTCGCTAAGCAGTGATGCGTTGACTTTGATTTGCGTTCAGTTGAAAAATTTTATTAATTGAGTTAGTTGAAACCAAACCACTAATTAATAATGAACTTGAACGGAGATATTTGAACAAGAATCTATGTCGAATTATGCTCAAATCGACGATCATTTTCCTGTTTCAAAAATAATTTTAATATAAGCGTCGCGAATGTATTATTAATTTTAAAATAAGGTTTGTAGCTTATGTCTTTTGTTTCTCTCGTATGAAAAATTCAGCTCTTACATGTTACTTATAAAAATATTGCAATTTATTTTTGACTTCACCCCTCCCTCCATTCAAAGCTATGTTTAATAAATTGTTAATTATTAAAAAAAATTAAATAATTAAATAACTCACACCTTTAAGCATTTTTTTTTTTTTGTTTAACAAAAGTGCAACATTACAAAGTGTGATATAAAAATTTTTCAACATGCGTAAATTATTACATTTATTAAATACCAAAAGGTTGTAAACGCAGAAAAAATATAATTCATATCGTTATGTCTTGGGAATTGTAAAACCGAAAAAAAGAATTAAATTCCAGAAAAAAAATATAATTCATATTAAAACACAATATTAAACGTGTTGCGCATTTATAATTCAGTTTTTGTGCACCAAAATCAGCATCGGTGCAGCAAAAACTGAACCGCTTGCTTCATAACATGCGCAGATATGGTCAAAATAGCATACCTCACATTTGAGATATTTATACATTTGGAATTCCTTTGGGGAAAAAGGATACCTTTTTTTTTGATTCCTTTATTTTATTTTTTGTTGTCCAAAAAAGTTTTAACAAGCTGAACTAAATGCTGTATGCATTGACAGCCGGTTTGTCAGTTTTTATAGCATGCTGTCCATTTTTCGAGCGTCGGAGTTTCGATGATAAATTACTGCAATCTATTTTGTTCTCTAATTTGTAGTGCTTCAAACAAATTTGGGTATGTCTTGGCTTTAAAATAAAATTACCACTGTGTAAATTATCTTGGTTTTAATGAAATATTATTTGATTATCAGATGGCCACATCTCTAAAATTATGAAAATTCTTTGAGAACGTTATGGGATCTTCTCAGATTTAAATTTACTTAGTTGTCAATGGAATTTGAAAATATCCTGTTCTTTTTTTCTAACAAAATATTTTTCTATTTCTTATTATTATTTTTCTATTCAATTTATTTTTATTCCAATGGTAGATAATCTAGTTTTTAAAAAAATGTTTCAATGACATACGACTTTTCTATGGGAGGTAGGCGTGTCCGTGAGCGAATTTTTTTCGTGTTCACAATTTTTTGTCTTTTTAACCTAAAAAATATCTGTACTGAATTCCAAGAGTCTAGCGCTATTATTACTATTTATGGCCACAATTTCATAAAAATCTGTCCTCTGTGCTCCGTGAAAATCTGATCAATAGAAATATTGAATAACTTTGAAATAGATTTTGAAAAGTTTGGTTTTTTTATTAAGCTTATCGCATTACAAGTGGTTTTGTTTAGGTAAGACAAAAACAATCCTTTTTTATGGAATTTTCTTTCACATTGGCCAGCGTCTCCAGTGATATCGCTGCTATTTCGGCCCAAAATATTCCTTCTAAGCTCTACCATGATATTTAGCTTGTTAGCATAGATTTTACTTATGAAAAATTCCCGCAAAAAAAAATTTTGGTGAAGTCAAATTCGGAGATTTTGTTAACCAGTCAATACCGATTACGATATGCATGCTGAGTTAACACAATTGAGCGACTACTTTCAATGTAAAGTTTCAATATTTTGGCGAATTTTTTCGGTATAAATCGATGCTGGGTTAAAACTTTACGAAATTGAAGTTTCCAAAACGTGCTTGATGATGCCGTTGAGTTGAGAATTGTAAAATTTATTAAATTTTTCTATTGGCCAGATTTAGATGGGGAACTCTGGAGTTTTTGACTGTTTCTCAAATGAAACTCTACAAAATTTTCTGATATTTTTTTGAGTTAGTAATTAGTAGCATTGCACTGTGGTTGGGATAAGGGGCAGCTTAACCCTTTAAAATATATTTTATGCGAAAGAGAATAGTGCGCAGTGATTTTGTTAAGTTCTGTACTCAAAAGTGAGAGTTTTTGGAAAAGCTTAAAGCATAGGGACGTAAGACCATTGCAACTTTGTTGATGTATGAGGCGTATAGAGAACTTTCGGGTTGTACGTGGGACAGTCTTTTACAAACCGTACAAATTTTGACAAAAATTGATCGACACATTTTTGATTTGGCTGAAATTTTTTTTATGGGTTCTATATCGAAAAAGAAGAGATATGAATTCTAGGATTTTCAAAAAAAAAATGTTTTTTTTCAAAATAGAGCGAATTCAAATTTTGAGAATTTCGTGATTTTTGGCTTGGAAGCTTATTTTCAAAAATTCTGTTAAAGCTAGAAAATTGAAATTAATTTCATTGTAAAGCTAAAAATATGAACTTAAATAAACAAATATTTTTAAAAATATTATTAAGGAATTAATATTTTTATAAACAATTTAAATGTTTAAATCAATTTTTAACAATTGCTCCCACCCTGTATCAAAGTTTTAATGTCGAAAACGTTTTTTTTCAATGGGGAAACTATTGTTACTATTAGAAAAAATTAAATTTATGTAGTGCGGCACATCTTATCGGCGCGCGGATTCTATTGTACGCCTCATTTTCTTGTTCCATAGTTTTCCCAACAGAACCGGAGTTATGAATTTTTGAAAATTTGCATTCGTTCTATTTTGAAAAAAAAATTTTTTTTTTAAAAATCCTCGAATACGTATCTCTTCTTTTTCGATACAGAACCCATAAAAAAAATTTCAGCCAAATCAAAAATGCGTTGTTCAAAAAGTGTTCGGTTTGTAAGAGATCGTCCCACGTTCATTATGATTTCTTTCCAGGATGAATTAATGTAGGGAAAACATGCTGTGACAATGAGAAATTGAGAAGTTTGGCCGGAGTTTTAGTAAGACGTTCTTTCCGTGTTGATATTAATTTTCGAAATTATTCATGGTAGTAGCATCTACATAATTGTCCTCTTCAAGGTAGAAGTAGTTTGGCTAGTAAAGGAATCTCAAATAACGTACTTTCTGAACCATATTTCAAGGAATCTGTAGCATGAAAGGTGAATTTTTGGTGCTGGTGCTTATTCCATGAAGACTTTTGAAATAGTAAACCAATGTAGCATCAAACGAGAGGCACGATAAAGGCGTAGGCATCTGGCCCTATAAGTACAGTGTTAAATTTTATGAATATTTTTGGCTTGGAAGTGTTCGGAAACTTTCTCATCAGATGAATGAAAAAACAGAAAATTTTCAATGCACTACCAAGCGAAAAAAGTCAATAGCATATTTACATACTTGATAATTTTAAAGCAAACATTTCGCTGCCAAATGTTTGACAACTTTGTAATGTAAATGGTAAGTGCTTAGTCACCTAGGTGTAGGTTTTTCAATTATAATTTACATTATTATTAATAAAGTTCCAATAAAAGCTATACCAAATTTGACTGAATTTTACACGTTGCAAATATGCTGCAACCATCAAATAATTGCTACATTTTCTTCGTAAATATAAGACATTGACGAAGCAGCAAATTCGACGCAAAATTGCGATCATTTCCTGCTACAATAGTATTGCGCTTATTTCATATTTGCTTTATCATGATATCTTTTAATTATATATTTTGAACTTCTTACAAATATTTAAGTGCGCTTAAGTTTCTAGTGTAGATGCATTTATATTATTGCCACATCAACTTGGCAACTCTATAAAAAAAAACTTTACTAAAACTGAAAAAATATAATATCGCTCATTCGCACATTTAAGGCGCAAATGAACAAAATTCCTCACATCACTAAATGCGCTCCAAGTTGCTTTTATTGCAGCGACGACTGACCAAACTCAGGCAATGACAATAAAAACAGTGCACACACATACATACACATATGTATATTGAAAAAATAAAGAATTAAATTTGAAAGAAAAAATATGCTGCAAAAATAAAAGCAGCGCATTGCAATCGTGCATCGTTTACAAATTATGCTTAATTAAAATTTCTGTATTAAATATGACACAATGCTCTGAATTCTTAAATGTTTTTACAGTGTACTCATAAGTGTTTGTGAAAACTTCTATATATATACACACAAATGAAACGATAATTGTCAGAGGCTTTTGTTGTTACCTATCACAAGGATGCAACACCAGACAAACGTCTAGTGTGCCCGTATACGAGCTCTGGCGTCATAACACTAGTAAGCAACAATTAAACATTTTTTAGAAAATTTTGCTGCGTTCAATACAAAGTTTACGTTAGCCATAGAACAAGGAGTTTAATTTAAGCTTAAGACATTTCTAGCTCTATTGTCGATTGAGTTAAATTTAAGTATATTTAGAAGTTAAGAATAATAAGGTACCTTTTTAAAACACAATCGCATATAAACCAATTGTTTTAATTAGACGAAGCATTTTTTGAAAAAAAACAAAAAAAAATATATATTAAACATTTTAATAATGCTGCGTACAAAATTTGAATAATATTGGTATAAGCATTCCAGTTAGCAGAATTACATCAAAAATCTAGGAAATTACTTAGGCCTGAGAGTACTCTCTAAGACATTTTAAATTATTTACATACGAGTATTATTGGAATACTTCTTGGAACTTTTTTGCCTACAGGATCACACTGGCCCAACATATAATCTTGACTTCTGCGTAAAAGATGTATTTTAAAAAGCATTTTAGCCGGAATCCATTCCGTAGATTCATACACAAAAGTTTTGAGCACCACGGTCTCATAATAAATAATTTTCATGGCAAAAAATCCTTTGGTTTTGTTCATTTGATTTAGCTATTTGTAATACGAACAGTTCAAACAATAGACTTGATTCGCTTTAAAACTGAGCGCACTGTTCGAAAAATTCGTATCCTATCTCAAATTGACTCAAGAGATGGATGATCAAATAACGTACATATATGATTTTGAGTTTGAAGCCATAGCTCTGATGCACCCAAACTTTAGATTTCAGTAAGAGGCCGTCACTTTCAAAATTGATCGTGCATTTCATAATTACTGATTTATATTCGGAATACACGCAGCTTTCATTAAAAATAGAAAAATTATAGTTAGTTAGTTGAACTTTTGATTTAAATCTTATTTGGATCGCCATGGCATCCATAACGCCAAAAATTCGACGGCACAATTGTTAAGGAAAATCGTCCTAAAGAGAGATGCTTAGCTTAAAACGTAACCGTGGAAGCTGACTAACTAATTGGTATAAATTATTTAGTAATAACCCAGTGTGCCACACGGATCCGTTTCGTATTCGTTTAGGATCCGCTTCTTCGTACCATTTATCCGAAACGGATTCCGATTCTGATACGATTCGGATGCGAAATCGTGGGTGATTCGCCTCCAAACAGCGGGAAGGATCGTCCGCGTTGTCGGATTCGTTTCGAACTCGGAACGGACTTCATACAAGGATCCGTTTCGGATTCGTTTTTTGATAATAAAATTGATCCGGATATCTTGAAAACTGGATTTTATATTAATAATTAAAAACGAGTCCGGATCGAATCCGTTTTATTAAAAAAAACGGATCCATAACGGACTCGTTATTTATTATTAACATAAAAGGCAGTTTTCAAGATATTTTCAATATATATATAGTTCTCTACTTCTTTTTTTTTTTTTTTAAATACTTTTAAATTAAAAAATAAAAAAATTAAAAAAAAAAATTAAAAAAAAATTATGTCGTCGCCGGGATTTGAACCGAAGCTTCCCTGATTCGAAAATGGATGTTGCATGCGCAGTTTAACGACATCATTTTAGTACGTCTTAAAAAGAGTCCGTAACGGATCCGTTTTATTTACAAAAACGTTTTCGGAACGGATCCGACAAAACGGATTCCAATTTTTCGAGAGGAATTTCATACGAAAACGAATTCGAAAAGGATCGGAACGGATCCATTTTATTAACAAAAAAACCAATCCGAATTGGATCCGAATATGAAGTCCGTTCCGAGTTCGAAACGGATCCGACAACGCGGACGATCCTTCCCGCTGTTTGGAGGCGAATCACCCACGATTTCGCATCCGAATCGTATCAGAATCGAAATCTGGAACGGATCCGTTTTATTTACAAAGTATGCAATGCACGCTTAAATAATAAATAGTTAGACATTTTATTTACTCTTTTATACTCACAAACCTTGCCAAAATTTGACTGTAAGGATCAATTCGTTACTATGTTGCCAGTTGAATGGTTGGATAGAAAATGAAAAGAACTAAAAATAATTCAGAACAGGATAAAACACTGCAAAATGAATAGATACAGTTATCAACTCCACCTCAGCTTCTAATGGATGAACAATTTTTTCCGGGTATTGGGACATTCCTAAAGAAAGAAGTGAAGAAAAAAGCAACCTTAGGAAGTACTTGAGCAATTAATTGTATTTAAAGTTAATTTTTATGTTTATTTTGAAATATTTTGAGACATAATTTACATCTAAAAAGCTCTTTTAATAGATATGTTTACCTTAATTTATTGCATATTCTTATGCATTTATTGAGACTGCGACAAAAATGAAGCCTTTTTGTTCATTCACTAATCACTAAGTTATTTTTAACTTCTCTGTCCATTAGTGTAATTACACTGACAAGATTTATAATTGTGCTAAAATTGTTTATTTTTTTTTTTTGTTAATGTTCGTTTGATCACATTCTTTGCAGGCGCAACGTTTATGATTTCATTTTTAAAATACGCACAACATTTTGATAAAGAATCTTTTGTCGTTTTCCACAGCGTGTTTGGCTGTATAGTTTGTGGTCTTATTGATATTTATTGCTGCAATCCATATGTGGACCAACAAAAATAAAAATTTAAGTAAAGAAAAAAAGGATAAAATACCTTACTTGAAAATGATCACAATCATTGATCGCTTCATATTTAGTAACATTGATATATGCTGCTGCTGATGATGATGATGACGACAAAATATGCAGCAACATTTTGCTCGCATATTAATAAAGGCAATGCGACTTTTTTCTCCCTCTTTTATTTCTGACAAGGATAGCGAGTGCTTAATTAACTCTTTTTTTTCGAAATAGGGTGCACAATTAGTGTACACTTTATGGACTGCATTATGAAATTATATGAGAATTTTACTGTACAAAAGCATTTAACGCGATCAATAACGACATTTTTATAATTGATATAAAATGGCATAATTAAGAAGAATGATTGGATATTTAAAGAACTTGAAATAAATCCGTTTAAGTATTTTTGCTGGAGCTCTTGGAATTTAGTAGTTTCGTTTTATGTTTAAAATCTCGTTACCTATATTTTTAATTATACAAAAACTAAATTCTAAATTCTGTTAATATGGTAACTCTACCACAAGTTGCGCATTAATTTTATACCAAGAACTTCATAAGTAAAAGGATAGTTTGCAAACAAAGAACAAAAAAAAAAAAACAACTTTTGTCGTTCAAGTCTCATGAACAACCTGCAGCGTGGTAATTTACGCGTTCACCATATTATGTCAGCTACAATTTCATTCCAATACAACAGTAACAACAACAACAACAAGACTAGTAGCAACAATAACATAAAAGACGACAACAATCAGTTCACAAGTTCCTTACCAAAGCACACGAATGAGTTATAGCAACAGCAACTTGCACACAGCGGGTATCCATGAATTATTAAAAGAATACTAAAAATTGTTACGGAAGGACAACTGATATAACAACAACTATAGGCCAAGTCAGACCAGGAGCAGCAATAATAAGAACAAGTGTTATTTCTACCTTCTGCAGTTGACTTGACATATTGCACTCTTTTTGCTTTGATAACCGATAACTTGCAGTTTGTTGCTGTTATTGTTGTTGTTGTTGTTGTTGTTAGCTGTTGATATGTTGATGACATGATTAATGAGTTTGAAATCTTTATGTCAATAAATTGGCGATGTCTAGTGTGCAATTGTGTAAATTAATGCAGTTGTGAGTTCGTGCAAAACTGTTTATAATACAACCAAAAACGAAAGACTTAGGTAGCAAACTTTTATGTTATGCTCTTTTAATGAACATCAAATGAGGTTGTTAAGTCTTTTTAATTTTAATTTTTTTTGTAACAGTTTTTAACCGTTTTTATTGCAAATTTTTAAACTAAAACAAAAGACTTGTACAGCGAACTTGATTTTATAGCATTTTTGTGCGTGTGTTTGCATTTTTATTTTTGATTTCATTTCAGTGAAAACCTTAAAAGATTCACAATTTCAAAAAAAAAAAAAACTAAGCAAACACAAAACGCACGACTATCAAGTCCACAATCGATACATGAAAAGTGTAAATTGATACTGGCAAAAATGAAAAAAAAAACACAAAAAAATTAAAATCAAATAAAATAAATTGTGTTAAAAGACAAAACAAAAATTTACACACTCTAGGACAATCGCTTGGAATTAAACGTACTACAGCAAATCACACAGATCTTTTTTGGACAAAAATGCATAAAAAAGCATTAAAAATAAAAAAGTAAAATCGAACAGTAAGCAAAGAATCACCAAACGCTGGGTCTAGTTATTGAGCACGTCTTTAGGGTTTCGTGGAACAATATTGAATTTTTACACAGTAGAAAAAAAGTTGACATCAAACTTTGAAGTATGACAAAAGCTAACAGTGTCTTCCAAAGAGTTTACGAAACTTCGCATATCTAGACATTATCGCCTCTCAATAAAAATAAAACAAATGATAGGGAACTTTTAAAAATTTGTTTAATTATTCCTTTTAAACAACTTCATGGCGATTCCTGGCCAGTTCTGGTTAGGGTGGATGTAAGATGTTCTATTGTCTTCTCTTCCCTCGGTTCACAACATTGCTGTTTCCAGTCTTTGGAGTTCCGTTGAACTTTTCGAGTATTTTAATTACAATTATTTATTGACTTTTTCAATATTTTTTAAACTCATTAATGTTTTTCGGTTTATTCTATAAATATTTCTTTATACGGTTCGATAATTTTCATTTCTATGGTTTATTTCAATATCCTTCTTCGATATTTTTCGTTAAAACTTAGCACTAGTGGGACGGATGGTGGTACAGGTGTACCTTTTGACATTTGCAATCAATTATCTCAGAGTTCTTTCAAGTTGGAGATCTGGTTCTTTCTGACAACTTCGACCCATCATTTCTATACATTTTCAATCAATTTGCATTATTTTTTCTATTAACTGCTCCGGTTAGGAGCAAGTTTTGCATACCTACCTCGTGGATGCCGGTCAGGTGTACCACTATGTATTATTCGCTTGTAAAAAGAAGAATTCGCAACCGATCACGCCGTTACTGAGCTCAAGTTGAAGAACCTAAAAAGTTGCCATACAAAGTTGACAGAATCCAACATGGCGGATCCAATATGGCGGTCAAAAATGGTGGCCGAATTTTTGAAAACCAACCGATTTAAATCTAATTTAGTGTACGGGGGTCATAAGAGTCACTGATCACGAATCAGAATTCAAATTGTACAAAGACAAGATGGTGGACGAAATTCTCGAAAATCAACAGATTTGTACCAAATTTATTAACAGAGGTTTTTGGGGTCGCCGATTGCGAATCTGGAGTAAGATTTCGAAAAATCTCGAATGCAAGTTGGCGGACTCAACATGGCGGACATAGTTTTTCAAAATCTACCAATTTGTACCAAATTAGGTATACGGGGGCTTGGGGGTCACTGATCACGAAACCGAGGTCACATTATAAAAATTCAAGATGGTGGACCCAATACAGTGGATTGGGTATTTAAAAAATATGTTCGCCGTGTTAGATCCATCATCTTGAATTTAAGTATTTTGGAAATCTAACACCAGATTCGCAATCGGGACCCCAAAAACCTCTGTATAATAAATTTGGTATCGGTATAGTTTCGAAAATTTCGTCCGCCGTTTTGGATCTGCCATCTTGATTTTGTAAAATCTGAATTCGGATTCGTTATCAGTGATCCCTTAGACCCCCGTTCACCAAATTTGGTGCAAATCGGTTGACTTTTAAAAATTCGGCCACCATTTTGGATTTTTGACCGCCATGCTGAATTTTTGACCGCCATGTTGGATTCTGTCAACCTTCCACTCCAGATTTTTAGGAGCTACAATTTGAGCTCAGAAACGACCCGATCGGTTGCAAATTCTTATTTTTACAAGCGAATAATACATGGTGGTACACCTGTACCACCGGCCGTCCATATATGATTAATTTTTTTCCCGTCCCACTAGGGTTAATGCTCCTCAACGCTCAACTCTACTTTTCATTAATTTTTTCGATACTATTTGAAGTACATATATTGATGTAATTTTAACTTTTTTAGTCTTTTCAGTTTTTTCGATGCCAATTAAGACTAAGGCTGTGTAACGAGCCGATCGAACATATTCGAACTTTTGCCATACGCAACGAGTCAAACTCGAACGGCTCGATTTTCTACTCAACTCATGTTCAGTTCGTTCGTTATCCGTGTCATACGATTGCAATTTATGAGTTTCGAGCCACTCGTTTGCGCATGACAATTTTTATTTCTTTTCTCCAAACGACCAAAATAACGTGATGTGAACGAACACATCGAACCAAACGAACTGAGATGAGCTGTGCTCAAAGAACTTGGTTATGAATTGAAATTTTTTTTTAAGCTCGTAAGTATCAAATTTGTTTGAGCGAGTTCCGCTCGTTGTATAGCCTTACTAAATTCATTTCGCACTTTTCAATACTATTCAAAACTTTTCAAAATTTGTCGACTTTTAGAGCATTATCGAATTTTATAACATAATGATGGATATAGTCTATAGAAATGTTACAAAATTTTGGCAGACTTTTGACTTTGGCTTCTGTTGTGTAGAGGGGCGTTGTCAGTGTGGTATAAAACTTTTGAAGAATGGGTGCTAAAAGTTTTTCCGCGATATATTTAATTTTTTTGTAGAAAATTGAATTTGACCTTGATATTTGTCGCCAGAATAATGACCTAATTGCGATTGCTTGAGCTTATTCCCTTTTTTTTCAGTGTAGGTTGTGCGGTATGTGTATATTGCAGATGTTGTTAATGCAGTCAAAAGAACGACACAAAACAGCACCAGCACGCAGTAGCAACAACCGGTGGCAACACTATGTATTTTGTGTTGACTGACCCTTGTTTTTATTGTCTTCCAGAATTAAATGTTTTTTGTATTGGTTGCCAGGAAACTGCTCGAATTTCTGCACGTGATTTAGCAGGATCGTGCGTTTTGCGATAAGGTTGACTTTTTTTTTTCTTGATACAGAACATTACGTAGCTATTTAGGTTGCCTTAGTTCATATAATGTATAGTTTTTTGTTTTTTCTTCAGTAGACTTTAATTCCTTTGTGTTGTTTTAAAAGAGTTGACATGGTTTTTGTGCAGTTGCATGTTAAAATTAAACGAAATTGTGTCTTTTTGTTGCAAAATACCATAGCGCGTGTTCTGGATTTTATTTTGTTATGTTATGTTGAGGGCGCCACCAACGTTAGCAAAAAGTGCTAAATAAAGTAAATGTTATTTCGAAAACAAAAATAATAAATATTTAATAAGTTCAATTTAAGTTTGTTTAAATCTCTAAGCTCAGACTAAAATTGGGTTTCTTCTTAAACTCCATATACCATACCTCTCAGGTTCTTAAGCTTAAATTTAAACAAAAAATGAAATTATGACTAACACGCTGACTGTCATTGCTAATGACAAAGAGTGTTAAGCAACATGCTTGTTGCGAAAATTGAAACATTAATTCTTAGTTGTCTGTTGTTGTTTTTTTTTTTTTCTAATTTTATTTTGCCATGCCACGCCACTATATTCAATCAATTGTAGCATAAAATTAAACACTTGAAGGTCACATATTAAGCGCATCTTTGTTACAAGAACAACAATTCGAAATAACAACAATATATCATTACCAATAGCAACAACAACAACGTTAAGTTCTAATGACTCATCATCATCAACAACAACAACAGCAAAAAAGGGGCTGTGAAAAAATCATTTAGAAATCATTTAAGCATTGCATAGAATTTTTAACAATTGTGCGATCATCATCATATTAAAGAATGAATGAAGTCTATCTATAAAATTATGTTGCTAAATACCAACAAAATTATATGTTGTGTTGCCAACAATCAATCAATCACAACAACATCGACGCGGTGTACAACAGCAGCAACAGCAGTCGTAATGATGTCTACAATTCTTTTGCTGTTCTTTGATTTGATAACATTTACTATTTGTTTATATAATTGTTATTGTTGTTATTTCATTACTGTTGTTGTTGCTGTTGTTGCTGCTGTGTTTGTTGCCGCTGCTGCTACTACCAGCTACATTGTGGTTACCATTGTTGCTCTATAAATTCACACTCTATAATTTGATAGTTTTTTTTGTCCTAAAGGTTTAATGTTTTGTCATGGCCAAACACCCGCTACTACTTGAGTAACCGCATGAATCGGCAATATTTTTTCCCCCTAATTTGTCTCCTTGTGTCTTTTTTTTGGAATAAATGCGCACTGTGGGTTGACGTTGTTAAAATCAGTGTTAAAAGGCTATGATTTATACAGCGTAATTTTCTGAAGTGATGACCAATGAATTAAAGGACATTAATACTTACTTTTCATTGCCGTCATCAAATCATTGAATTTAAGGATATGCAATTATCCTGCAATAACACTAAGCAACAACTTTACAATGATTTTTTTTTTTTTGTGAAAAAATAAAGTATTCAAAACTGTCATCGATCACACCTTTATAGACATAAAAAACAGTTGAATGTAAGCACTTGCATGGGGAATATGTGAAATAAATGATGCTTGATTTGTTGGTAATAATAAGCACTTTAAGTGTCGAATGTATAAAATAGTATTTAAAATTATAAAGAACTCATTTGAGAAGGCATAGAAAAAAAGTTCATAAATGTCAATGGAGATCGCTGAAGTTCAATGTAATTTATACTCATAAGTAGATATTAGAATATATTGAAAAGGACAACACGAGACGCATAATGCCGAACAGCATCGTAAAATATAGAAAATTACGAAATAGTCGAGAAGTTAAAAAAAGTCAATAAAAATAGATAAAAAAATAAAAGGTATCATATGGTATCGAAAAACTTCAAAAAAAAATTTATAGTAGCCGGAAAATATTGCAAATCATTGAAAATGCCAAAAAAGTAGATGAAAGCCTGAAAAAAGTCAAGTATCAGACAAAGTCAATAGAAGTTAAAAAATAGTAAAGAAATCAATATGAGTAAAATGTGTACAATTAAAGAAACAATAAGCCACAAAGGATAACTACAATTGATACTTCAGAAATAAAATAAAAACTTTGATATAAAAATGTCATATGGAGTTCTGACGTAGATTCCCAAAATCCAAGTAAAGGAAAAGTTTAGTTTAGGTAATTCTAGTCAATAAATCAATCAACTTACAATTTCTAAAATAGCTTTTAAATTTAATGAGACCCGGTGGATTGTATTTAAATGGAATGCTCTACCACTCACATCGTCAATAAGGCTATGCAACGAGCAGATCGAAAATGTTCGAGCTTTTGCCATACGCAACGAGTCAAACTCGAACAACTCGATTCGTTAAACTCAACTCATGTTCAGTTCGAACGTTGTTCGTTTCATACGATTCCAAACTCATACGATTCAAACTGTGTTAAGCCGAGTTAAACGAACTTGGTTCAGTGCTGAATTTTTATGAAAAGCTCATGAGATTCGAGTTAGATGAATCGAGTTCCGCTCGTTGCATAGCCTTAGTCATTAACTTTTCAATTAGGCTATTGTGGCCAATCGAACACATCTCACAGATGGTCTAACGAATGTAGCCGGACATGTGAGGCAGAATTGATCTACCAAAAATCGAGCAATTGTTTATTTTGATTTGATAATTTATTTCGAACTTTCAAGACTTCATATGGAACATTTTTTGTATAAAGTCTAAATACCCAGATAAAATTTCATAGCCTATTTAGCCCTCCATGGGCTTTGTATATTGATTTCTTTTACTCTTTGCATCTTGTTACTAATCTCTGGGTCATCTGCGACTATTGCACAGGGCCGGATTTACCTTAGAGGCACACTAGGCCAGTGCCTAGGGCGGCACGATTTTAGGGGCGGCAAATATTTGAAACTTTGAATTTTTTTTTTTTGAATTTTTTAAATTTATTTACACAGGGGGAAAAAAGTGCACATACTGGGATTGTATGCACTAAATTACTTAAATTTGTTGACAAGCAAAAAAAAAGGTGCTGACTTTTGATATTACAAATTTTTTTTTTTTTCTATATTTACTAGTGAATTGGGGCGGCAATTTCTGACTGAGCTAAGGGCGGCAGATTTCTAAATTCGGGCCTGCTATTGCATTATAAGAAATATTCGATTTAGCAACAAATGGCCGGTTGGGGGGACAGCAACACTTCTTTTAACAATTTTCGATTGACTAACTGAAAATATTTTCTTGTAGCAACAATTTTTACTTTTAGATAGGTTATTTTAAAGTCCCAAATTGAATGTATTGTAAAACTTTTTCAGAGGATAACAAAATTTAGTGAAAAAATAAACATTGCAATATTATTGTTAGAACTCAAAAATGGAACCGAAATTCTATTCATACTATACGGTAATTGTTGGTGATGTCACGGAAAATCAAATCGTTTGCCACTTTTTTCCGAAATTACTATTTCTCAGAACTTAGCACACTGTGCAAGAGTTTTTGTTACAAAAAAAAAATAAATAAATTAAAAACCGTAACAATTGGACTTAAGTGTTTGAAAAGTAAAAAAAAAAAAAACGAAAATACTTAAGCTCAAAGCAAAACAACACAGTTACCATTCTGACACTTTTACAGAGAGTCAAAAATATATAGCTGCTGAATCATTGCAGCAATACGCGTGTGCCGCCGTGTTCACAAATTTGGCTTAAAGAACTTTTGCGCCATTTAAGCCTGCCAACAAAGCGCACCAAAAAGAAATCCATTTAAACCAATTTAAACGCTTCATTAGAACAAAGTGTGAGCGAGATCAAAAGAAGTTTAGCGCCTAACAAACCAAAGTTACCATAGCAATTACTAAGCAATGTGTGCTAGTTGTTGTTGCTGTTGTTTCATTCTCATTCCTTAGGTTATTTAAGTGAGAGCATTTTATTCAGCCGCCACACTGCTGGAATGCGCTCAATAGCCGGTAAATCTTTGCAGTTGATCTGAAATATGTCAGTTTTGGTGAAGTGTCTATGGCATGATTTGATTTTTTGACATTTTGAAGTTGGTAGGGTTTTTCTTTTTTTCGGTTCGTTCGTTTTTTTTTTTGATTTTTCTTAAGTTGAACTTCATTTTGACAGCAATGGGTTGTTAATCAACTTGTTATGTCTTCTTTTATAAAGAGAATAACACAACGTACTTTATTTTGTTAAGTCATTATGACTTAATTTTAATTGTAAGATAAAAATGATTGCGTATAACATTATTGAGAAATTGAAATTCCAATGAGATCAATCTGTTAGATCTTCTGCCGTTTTAAAGTGAAAAAGACATTAAGAAGAATATTTTCCATCAGTGAATTTGGAATTTTCCCGAGTTGGACGCATAGTGAAAAATGTTTTAAACTTTTCCTAAAATTTGCAAAATAAAGGTGACATTCATCTAAAACATGTATCACCTCAAATATTAGAAATGTGCTGAAAATGTACAAAACATTAGTAAAATAGTACAATTCTACTGAAATTGCGAGCTATTGTTCATTTACAGCATTCACACAAGAAAAACCATTTCGAATTAGTAAAATCTAATTTGAAACTTTTCTTTGGTTTGTGTCCTTGCTTATACAATTAATTTTGTTGTATTCGTCTTTCTAAGAAACCTGATCGAAATTTTCGAACAGTTTATGTTTTAAGACAATGGTGGTGGATTATAATAAACTTAATATGTATTGCCAAAAACAAAAAAAAAAATTGTTTTAGATAGTAAATTTAATTTTAAAAAATGTATAAATTCAACATTTGGAAAAAAAATACTAAAGAACTCTGTTGCCACAAAGAATATCAGCTAAAGTCGATCTGTGATCAAAAGCGAAACTTCTTAGTAATGTGAAAAAATCAATATATGTATCCAATCGTAGAAGAATTTCAATTATACCGGTGACGATAAAATATCAAAAACAAGAGTTGTGGCACATCTATGTTTGACGAATTTTTAAAGGAGATCAAGGACCGCGAAACCACCGTGTGACAATAATCGATATATGGATTATTTCTTTTGAAATATTTTTATGACCAAAAAATAATTTTTTTTTTTTCAAAAATTTAAAATTTTTATTAAATGTAACTTGGTCAAATCCAAGAACCAATTTCTTCGAATTGAATCAAAGTTTTTTGATTCCAAGCTATGATTTCTGCAACGGAATCGACAGAAAAAATATTCTTTTTGACATAGAATGGAAGAACCCGATGCTAGATTCCGATGCCCCTAACAGAAATCAACGCTTTTGGACTTCAAATTATAATTTCTGTGAAGGAATCGACATTGAAATTATTATTTGAATTTGTCAAATTGAAATAAAAAACTATTCAATTATATCTAACTTTTAACAAAATAAAATCTTGTGTTTGTTTCCACTATGGGCTTCGTGGTCGATAGAAAAACAATTTTTATTTTAATTACTCTCCAATGTTTTGGTGTTCATTGTCGCCATTTTCAGGGAGAAATTCATCAAAAGGCAAAAAAAAATTATTTATTTATTGCATGATTCAAATTTTTAAAAGTTTTGTCTCTTAATTGTCAGTATCAGTTTGTACGCTTCGCGTAGTTTGTCTCACAAAATTCCACCCATTTAAGAAAAATTGGCCCAACAAACAGGTTGAAACCCATGTTTGGGACAGAATTCGATTTATTTTAATTGGGCTCATGGGGCTCTATCATTTGGCATATATTTCAAGCTGTAATTTATACACAATACCAAGTGACAACCCAGGTTTGAGACATACTATACTTTACTATTTAGGCTCTTCGAGATCTATCGTGTGGTATATATTTCAAACTATAATCTTATACACTTTTAATTAAAATAACAAAATTAATAAAATGAGGCATTTTCGGGCATCGGGACGGGCTTTAACAAGACTAACCTACATATGTACGTATATCCCTTTTTGTAACGTTATACACTCGACTTTTCGACAGCGGACTTTTGGGCTATTAGTGCATCCAAACTTCACTCAAATACAAGGACTGGTGAGTAAAAGCACTAGACAAAGAGAGGCGAATTGTGACAAATGACAATTTACATGCAACCATAAGCTTTAAAATGTTACACTGAGAAAGTCGTTTAAGTCGTTTTGCAGCCAAATCCTAGACAGGACTGATTTGCAAAAGCACTATAAAAAAATGAGTGCAGTTTCATAAGTAGGCGTGGTATCAAGTTTAAGTTGGTATGCTGAGAGCTTACTAAGAATATGATATCTATATAGAAATATATAGTAAGTACTTGACGAAGAGTAAGATGAGAGCAAAAATTCTAAATTACCACACACTCAAATTGCTACATCGAAAAAACTTTCAAAATAAATATTACAAAATTCCGTACGACAACATTTGATGGTACAAAGTAGAATTAGAAAAAATGAGCAGATTCGTTTTTATGGGAGTGTCACTTTTTATAAAACCAAGGCTTAAATGAAATTAATGAAATAATTTCTGACCTTTCCTGAAACCATTCTCGAAATCTATTCCCAGAAATTTTAATGTTATCTAGTCCTAACAAAGAGACGCAACGTTACATCATCACATATTTAGATTTAAATTGCTCATAAAAATTAGATGCCATGACATAATCCCCACGGACATAATCCCCATTTCGTAAATGGGGATTATGTCCGCAAATTAATCGGACATAATCCCCATAAAACAGCGGACATTATCCCCAAAGCTATGGGGATTATGTCAGCATCAGTTTCGGTCATAGCCACTATTATGGGGATTTTTTGAAAAAAAAATTATGTCCGTATGTCCAACACCGGCTTCGCTAGTTACAGTGATTCTACATAAAAGTTAAGATAAGTAGGCGGCCTACGGCAGCAGCTCAGGATTTAAAACTCCCATAAATTCAACTTCGGCTTCGCGGCGGATCAGTCTATAATATATCCAACACCTAGTTCGATAGCCACAGTAATTTTACATAAGAGTAGGGGGTAAGTGAAAAAAATCCAACACCGGCTATGTCTGTCCTTAGAAGTTGTCATAACCCCAAAACGAAGTGGGGACTATAACCGGAAAAAAAGACGGAAATAAGACCCAAAACTGTTTGCATTAATTAAGTTTTTCGAAAAATTTTGGGTCATAACCCCCATACCGAAAATGGGGAATATGTCCGAATAATTAGCGGACATAATCCCCATTTACGATATGGGGATTATGTCCGTGGGGGCTATGTCCGGTAACCTAAAAATAAAACTAAATATTAAATAATTAATTAACAGCTTACTTAAATATGGTATATATTGAAAAAAAAAGTTGAAAGGTTAAAAAAGTCAAAGAAATATGAAAAATGTTGCAAAAAATCGAATAGAAATGAAAAATTTGAAATATGCCATCCATCCATCGATATATGCAGTCGTAAGTCATAAAATATAAGGCGGTGACACACCCAATTCCAGAAATAGCTTCTCACGCCCATTCTATGCGTTACAATCGGAATGACAAAGTGAATATAAGTACTCTCTGTGTAGGGTTTAAAACTTTATTAATTTTCTTGAAAATGAATAATTTACCAGTTTCTGTAGTGAACCTTTCAAAACTAAAATTAGTAGATATTTCTAGAGCGAAAAATCTTGTATTTTTCATCAATTAACATAAAAACATTTTTTTTTGTGCACAAATTGTTACAAAAAGTGCTTTCCACTATATCTGGATTTTCTTGAATACAAGTAACATTGTATTAATTTTTTTTTTTTCAAATAGTTTTTCAAAGATCCTCTTCGTGTTCCTTTTTTAATGATTGCATCATTTAATGGTGGTTGATTCATAATTATTACTTATCTGGTTGTTGTTGTTGTTGTTGTTGTTATTATTATTATTAATAATATCATTAATACTATATCAAGTCTTGTACAAAATCTGCTGATCTTTTCGTGAGTTTTTCGAATTTTTGTGATTTTTTTTATTTTGTTGCTTTGTTACTGTTGTCCATAAACACCCCATAAATAATGACTGCAAATCAATCATTTTCCCATCTCTAATTTTGTGTGTTAAATCTACGCTCATTTGCATTTTGATTTAGTAGCTCTTGCTAAGTTTAATCGAACGAAGAAACCACAACAACTGCGACTAATTTGCATTTTAGTGTTGATCAGGTTTCTGATTTAAATTGTTTTTGTTGCTTACATACTATATTTTGGTAGTGATTTATTTTTTTTTGGCAAATTCAAATTACTTAATTGTGTCTGTTAATGTCATAATTACTGGGTGTATTTTTTTTTTTTTTTATTTTATATCTTTTTCCAAATTCTCAAAATGTGTATTCGGTTTCGTTTATATGGTGCCTTCATTTTAACTGGTTTTATAATTTTGTGATTTTTTTTTTGTTTTTGAAACAAAATAAATCATTTTGTTTACAATTTAAAATTAAATGCATTTATACAATTTGTTTCGTTTAGTTTTAATGTTCAATTTTCGACATCTTTTACGCTTCGGGTTTAATTGCTTTTAATTGTTCGCACCGAATGCGGAAGTGATAAAAGTTTTTGGTTTGTATCTTCTTTAAATTAGCACATAAAAATCCAATAAGATGAAATATTGAAGCAAGTTATGATACTGAGATTTTTTCTTTGCTTTTCGTGGTTTTATCCTTATCATATCCTCTATTTATTTTTTGCTTTTATCCAAATATTTGAGTTCATTTTAGTTTTTTTTTGTAAAAAATAGAACCTTTTTTTTAGTGAATGAAAGTAAGTGGTAATGTAGTAAATTTTTAATGGTGAAATGGAAAGTTTGATAATATTAATGAAATATAGAGAGTTTAGAGTTTTTCAATGAAAAGTGAGAACTTTGTTTTTTGTTCTTCTTCGAAGTTTTTGTTTGGTATTTATGGGGCGGCAGTGTTCGCACCAGGCGGCAAAAATGCACGGTAAGCCTCTGAGTTGCAGGCGTAAGTGTAATGAAACATATGGTACATAAAACAATTATGAGCTTCTCTATGTGTGCATAGGCACATCTTCTGAGCTGTAGTTCTTTGACTCCCTGCAACAAAACTATAAATTCTTTCTTACATATTTGGAATATTTGAAAACTTAATCGACCTATAACCTACCTGTTCTCAGATTGATTTACATTTTGCAGTCCTGCTAATCTGGCACGACTTATTTTGGAAAAGCTAAGTTTTACAAATCTGTTCCTTAGCAGACTCTAACATTCTTAGGATATCATGCACTCCAAACATTTTTCTGGGCATTAATTCTCATTCCGCTAAGCAATGAACTTAATTTTTGGAATATATATACAAACATTCACATTTCCGTAAAATATTGGCAATAAATAAATTTGACCTCCATTTGGTAAACCTATGCAAAAACCTTTTAGTTTTTTATTATTTTTAAAGCCATCATTTTCGTAATAAATTCCTACCATTTTTTTAGCAATTTTTTTTCCCAAAAAAGTTGCAATTTTTTTATGATTCTTTGAAAGGCATTTGACGCAATGTTAAATTGTAGCGACAGAGTTTGTGCCATTTTAATTTTATGATTATTTCAGCAGCATATGCTGCTGCCAAAATAGCAAACTAAACAAAATATCCTTTTTCGAAAAAAAAGAGCACCATATAAAAAATGCGCAGAAATTCTTGAAAATTGTGAGTACTTAAAAAATTGACTTGACGAACAACTAGTTTGGGTTGAAAGTCAAGGTTTATTTCTTGCAAATTTTTATTGCCACGATCCTTTTTGCTTTAGTTTTATGTTTAACTCGCTATTTAAAAAAAATTTAGAAACAAAAAAGTGAAAAAACGAAGACACACTTTATTACGCTTTTATTGCATGGTTACTTTTTGCTTGTTACCTAATCCAGGATCATGGCTACCTAAGCTAGTGATTATCCTAGGATAATAATTATGATTATACCTGTGCTGCTATGACCGTCAATGTTTATTTCGTGTGTAAATGATATTACAAAAAAGAAATGCGCGCAGGATTAAGAAAGCGTAATATACCGCACCCGTACGTTAGACAACCATATGAAATAATTATTCAAGTTCAGAAAAATTTTGGTTATTTTAAAAGTTGGATGTACATAAATGTCAGAGAGTTAAAGTGAATCGATTAAGTTGTTGCTTTGTTCAAAAAATTATAAAAAACATGTACATACATATATGAATAAATTCTTTGCTGATACTTTTTTTATCTAAACATTTTGAGTTTTTGGCTAAAGAATTGTTTTTATAATACCATTAGTACATTATGTTTTATAAGAACTTTATCGGACTTACATTTGGTAAATAGAACGCCAGTAAAAATGTTTTCCCTAACAATAATTTAAATAATTTTCATATGTTACCTACAGTATGTGTCAAAATATTAACGTATTGTTGTAGTCCTTTGCAGGAATAACGATCGTTGCTTACTTTGCTGTAAGTTCATTATTGTGATTTCACTTGTCTTAAAACAATATTCTGTAAAAAGCATAAGAAGTCTGTTTTTGTGCGAATTTCTTTGTATTATTTTGTTGCTACTTTTTTTCAGAAACAGTCATCAAAAATCAAAAATAATTTCTCAAAATTTTTCGTATTAACTGCGAAAGTTTGATTTCTTTCAAAGGTGGTGTTGTGCGATTTTTCACACAACAAAGTTTTCTTAGATGTGGCCAATTTGTTGTCGTTGTTCTTTTTTCATAATCTTTTTGTGCTATACTTTGTTGTTTTCCCAGCTTAACTTTGGCTTAAGCAGCATTAAATGAAATTTAAGGATATTCACGCATTACCAATGACTGTCTATAGCATAACTTGTGCAATATGAGTAACTTAAGCCCAACAACTAATTGATGCGAATATTTGTACTGCAACTAATGTGTTTGGATTTAATTGAGATCAACATGTGAAAAACCAACGTTTATTTTTGATGTTATTCTGTAGTTTTTCAAATCTCATGCAACATAGTTTTTCAAATCCTTATACTACTTCCGAAATGTAACTATAGGATTTTCCGTTTTTGTATAAGCTGAGTGATATGTTGTCAAATACATTTTTGCTATAGCAGCATTGATTAAATTGTAGCAAGTCATTTGCTGCGGTTTTTATTTGAATTAGGGAAATTTTTCGGCTTTACTTTTTGCAGATAAAACTTGGAATGTCCCAGTGGAAGATATGCTAATATTTTTGTTTGGTTAAGGAACATAAAATTTGTATTCTACAAAAGTAGAAATAAATCCTATAAATTATAATTTTTTGTATTTTCAATATATGAAATATAAATTGCATAATTATGAATAATTAATGACACATAAAATTTTTCATTATAGAGTTATGAAAAATTTTGATAAAAGCATATTCTTTTTGTTTCACACTATATTCGAAATTAATTAACAATGCAATTATTATTTATGTTTTCACAGCTAATCAAAATTTTGTCAGTTCAATAACAAGAAAACTACCCTTTGCTATAGTAGTTACGTTTCAATTGAATTTTTTTGCTACCCCACATGATTTGTGCTTTGTAGCGCCGATTTTTTAACCTCTAACTCTGCTTGTAATAACTTTTGACCTTTGATATCGCTGAGACTGAAAATATAATTTGCATAATTTTTCTTATAAATTGCAATTATTAATTTTTAAAGAATATGTTATGTAAATTTATATACATATATGAACATAATAATATTGACATTTTAATAAGAGAAAAAATAATTATGATTTATTGGCAGTATTTATGTGCAGTTTATGATGCAGTTAATTTTTATTTTTGCAGATAATTTTTATTTTCAACGACAAAACTGTTAGTGGAAAATTATATTACATCCATGAAAATTTTAGTTGTTTGTCATTTAGCTATAATTATATACATATAGGGATGAAACATATCAAGTCAAACATATCAAATCATACATATCCACAGCTCATTGAAAACTAAGCAGATCATGTTTATGCCAAAAATTAATTTTCGTTTCAAATTTTATACCATTTGCCAAAATGATGTTCAAGATCTATGACTCTGACTACTTTTAATTGACTGTAATTTTTTCAAATTTCAAATATATACTTTATGGTTTAAAAAGTCCCGGGACAAAATGATGAAAACACAAAATTTTTTATAAAAATCTATTTTATTCTTCAACATAGTTCCCTTCGAGGGAGATACACTTCATCCGACAATCCTCCAACACTTCGACACCTTTTTTTATAGTAGTCAACGTCGAGGCTATCAAAATAGGCAACAGTTTCGAACTCGATTTCTTAATTTGAGTAAAATCTCTTTCCCTGGAGCCAACTTTTCAAGTTTGGAAACAGATAATAGTCGCTGGGGGCCAAGTCTAGAGAATACTGTGGGAGGGCAGTAATTCGTATTGCAATTCGTTCAATTTTGCCATTGCTTTGAATCATCGACACGATGTTGCTTTTGATCAATTGAGGACGTGCCATATGAATAAATTGTTTTATAAAGCTGTATTGCGGAAAATTATTTGAGATAATGAAATCAAATTTTTCATAAAAAGTTTTAGTGTCCTCAAATAAAGCTTTAAGAAAAGCTATTATAGTAAGTGTTGTCAGGTGAAACAGTTTTCCCATAAGTTAAATAATCATATTTTGTTATTTTCCTTTCAGCTGAAAACAATTTCGAACTGAACTGTTGAACTGAATTATTGTGTGTTTTTAAGAGGTTTGGTTTTTAAATTGACAACAGTGTTTCTTGTGGCAGTCAATTTGACAGCTGATATTTGCAAACTGTGGAAATTAGCTAAATTTACTGAAACTGTAACTTTAGTGATGTTTTAAAAGTTTTTTTTGCAATTATGAAGTTAATTGCCCTCCAAGATCACGTCATTTGAGACCACTGACTATTCGCTTATAGTAATGTGTGTAGTTCTTGGCTTGTGCTGATAAACCAGCAAAAAATGACGCTTGAAAAGTTCACATAGCATTTCGCAAATAAGTAAACTCACAGTTGTTAGAAAAGTGATAGAAAATTTGACTTCCAAGTAGCGCTATATTTTAGCCAGTTGTATTAAATGTCATTACAGTCCCAAACAAAAAAATTCGTTAATGTCAATTAAAAGGTTGCGAAATGTCAAAATAATGGATAGGTCAAAAATATTACCATACTTTACATTCCACTTGCTCCGAATACCACCATGAAAAACGATTTTGCTTTGACCATTTGTTATTATAAATTTTTGAATTGATTACTATAATAATTGGCCGACCACGTACATTGTAATCCAATGAAAACTTGTATTCCAATTTCAATAGAGTAAATATTCAGCTTTGCACATAATCAAAATGGTTTGAAATATCTTAATTCATACTTTATATTTTCTAAAAGTTAAAAAAAATTCTTTGATTTAAAACTTTAGCGACCAATTACTTAAACATTCAAATAACAAATTTACTGTATTTTGTTCAAATAACATACTACGCCATCTATGAGGTGATGAATGAATTAAATTAAATAACACCTTCATACGAGCATTACGATCACTAAAGTAAGCAAGCCAACAACAACTGTAAATGAAACATGATATAAAACAAATGTATGTATATAGACATACATATATAAAACAGCAACAAATTGAACTGTAACAAATGAACTAAACAAAAAAAAAACAACAAAAAACTTTAAAATGAAAACAAAAACCACGCCCATACACAGAGTTTTAGATGACAGAAAAAAAAGCCGTGCACTACAAATACAAAAAGTTGCCGCATATGTACATATGGTATATTCAAATTAAAACAAAAACAAAATACTTTACTCTACTACTTCTGCTGCTTGACTGAGTAAATGAAACCACAAAATAATTGACAAATTTGCTGCAAAGTGCTGTTACAAAAACAGACAGAGAGAGAGAGCGCTTCGGTAATAAGTAAAAAGATTTAAAAAAATCTTACAGTACGATGTTAAAAACGTACAGTTCTCTTAAAAGATGTTAAATGTGTTATAACAGCAAATGTTAAATTTAACAGACACTGAGTTCTTTTGTTCTTTCGCGCTTGCACAAAACAACAGTCAATGCTCAATCATGTTAAAGCCTTTAACAGCGTACAGAGTGTGTTAAAATCACAAATCCGTTAGCTGAACAGTTAAAGAGTACTGCACGATCACTGTCTGCAAAATTGGTGCTCTCCATCGCTATACACGCTCTGCTTTACTGCGCAGCTGCAGCACCACTTCATTTGAGCTGAGCGTACATTCAAACTGAACACAGCGTCAACGAATCGTAATCATAGTCATAGTCGTCAACAACATCGTCACTTATAAAATTTCCTATAGAACGAAATGCTTCTTGTAAGATGTTGACATGAGCAAGAAATCAGTCGTCTGCTAGTAGCTGAAGTGTCTGTTACTCAACTGCTAAGAGAGCGCGAGTTTTTTTGGTTGGTTCACAAAGAAAAAATATACATACATAGCATATATAAAAAAAATTGATTATGAGCATAAATTGTTTGATGAATTTATGTGACAATAAAAATATAAAAGTGTAGAATTGAAAAAAAAAAACTAAAAAGTGGAACCAAAGCAGTGCCATATGGAACTTGACGTATACAATTAAGTGCTTCGGATTAAGATATATAAACTGGTTCTAAAATTGTTGCCAAAAAAAGAGCATTACACGTGAAAAGTATAAGAAATTGTTTTTTATGACAGTAAAAATAAATAAAATAAAACATATTCGCACATAAACGGATTTTAACGAAAAGCAAAAGGTAAGTTTACATATTTCTTTAAGTGAGGCAATGTAATTTTTTTTTTTAATAAAATGATGAATTTTCGAGATAAGGAGATACACATCACAACGGTTTAAAAAAAGTTACAAAAAAATTTCATAAATTGTCCAAAAATCTGACTTTATGTAAAGAACTCAACTTTTAAAACAAAAGACTTAAGTTGCAAACCTGTGCATGTGTGCAAGCATGTAACAAGGCTGTTATCAATATATCATTTTTTTTTTTTTTTTGTATGAGATATAAGAAATTTTATTTAATATAACTAAACTATAAGTTTAAAATTTTTTCGTCAATATTATGGTTTCGATATTTTATTCAACATCTATTGATTTTTCTTTATTAAAAAACTCTTCATTCTAAAAAAGTTCAAATGCTTCGAAGAGCAATATGCTCTTGTTTTCTATTTTACCTGCCAAAACTTGACATAATTTTTTGATAGTTAAATTTTTCCGCAATAATCATGAATTAAGTCTTTAAGAAAATTTCAAGTCTTTTATAGAAATTTTCGCGCCAATTATGACACCTTAAGCAATATCCAACTTAAACATGCTAAATAAGCCTGGGATATATATAGACCAACTATCGGATTTTTAGGGAAGTTAACGCTAAAAAAATAGTACTGAAACTTCTAATTATAATAAAATGGAGAAAAACTTCGCTAGTTGAACAAAACACCTACGTAAGACAAAATTTTAGAAAGTTTAAAAAAATGCCTACTACTACTTTGCTATTTTCTCAAAAAAAAACAAAAACTTTAAAGTATTAGAACACACACACATTTTTAATTTTCGAGTAATAATCCTAAGCTTAGAAGTAATTAATGCTCCGTGCAGCAAATTAAAATCAGTCAGGGTTTGCACTTTTTACATCAAATGTTGCTTAGTTTGTAACTCTTCCACAATTTAAGTGCTAAGATATTTTTATAATATAAGTCTTAATGTTAATGAGAGTTAGTAAATCGATAACTTTACTAAGCTGTGTTCAAGCTTTTGTAAGAAAATTAATATAAATACTTGATTCTTAGGGGAAATAATCCCATTAATGCATGTAAGGATCACTTATGTAGATGCGTAGAGTTGAAAATAGCATTTTTTCTTCTTAACCTTGGGAAATCACATGCATCGATATGATACCTACAAAAAAAAAAACAAAAACTTATTTATTCTCAGAACTTTTCAATGTAAAAATTATTTAAGACGTTGTTCGCATTTGCGTCGGCTGCCTTGGTTTGCTATTGCGGCTGTACAAAACTGAGCGAACCTTTGAACCTTTGTTAGTACCAACAAACGAGGATATATGTCGAAAACTTATTACTTTTAGACCACTTAGCTAAATCAGATTAAATTCCTAATTTTTTATTTATTAAAAAATGCAAAGCTCTTAGATTCTAAGCATCATTGACTATTGCCTTGTATTTTAACTATAAATGTTAGATTTCCGACAAGTATGGTTAACATACTCTCATGCTAACAGTAGTAGGATATAATTAAAATTGAAGTCACTTAATTCACCATCAACATTTTTAAAACTCAAGATAGGAAATTGGGTTTAATTATGATTATCTTATCTAACAAAGATCATACATAGTTACTCTAGCTTCCTTGGAATTGAAAAAATAGTGAATGCATTATGTTTATAATAAAAGAGTACTTAAGCATTTTATATACATTAACTAAAATGTAGCTTGAAACACTTTTTTTTTAAATTAATTTCACAGCATGGCACTTGAAAGTTTTTATTTACAATTAGATATGATATGCCTCGTCCTTTTCCAAAAAAAACATCAACGTTTTGCCAACATTCCAAGAATATGAGTAAACGTTTCTTTAAATAAGTCTCCCATTAAAGCGCTTTTGCTTTTATGGGAGATGCCACACCTTCATTCAGAAATTTACAGTTGTTTAGGCATCATTTTTCATGGCAGAGGGTGAATGTTCGATTTTCCATGCATATTAAATTTGAAAAGGTAAACATCAAACCTAAACATCTTGTTATGCAAATACCTAGGCTAGCTATTTTGTTGCCTTCTATACTGAAAGGGCCGGCCACTCACTATAAAACGCTCTGAGACTCTATTGCTAGAACCCTGTTGAGTAATGTAATATTTAGTAACTGTTTTACACTTAGTTGTTTTATTTATAGGCACTTTAAGAGTCGCTTTATTAACAACATAGAAGTTTAGTAAGGCATAAATATCAGTTACCAACCCAGAGTCGCGGCTAACTCCGTTTGAAAGATACTGCAGTCGGTAGGCGGAAGATTTCTTCATTTACTCAAGAAAAATAAGTAAACTCGGAAAATAAATGAAAGTGATTTTGTAAAAAATCGTGTACGAAATATTTATTTTCCAGTGTATTTTATTTTTTCTGGAAAGCTTAGCAAAAGCTTAAATAATAGTTTTTTATCAGCAAATAATGACTGCGAGATGTTTGCAAGAGCTCTCATAATCGAAACTGAATATCTGCCAGCATAAAAAGAATTTAGGCAGATAAGAACAAATTAATGCTATATGGGCCCATACTACTACAAAAATTCATTGAATCACGCCTTAATGGATATTATCCTTTCGAGTAAAATACAATCTAAGAATTAGTACAAAATAGCAAGAACATAGTCCTTATAGCTTTTTGCTAGAAACGGTTAAGTCGTTTTTACTTAAAAATGTTTTTTGGGATCTTTTTGCTTCTTACACTCTAAATCGGAGATAAAAAAGCACCAACAAATTTGGAAAGTTTCTAAACTATTTATACATAAATAAATAAGTACATATCTGTCTCCCAATAAAATGGCGGTCTCTAAGACAAGTTCTTTCAAGTACTAAATGTCTAAAAATCTGGTATCAGTATCAGGCAAGTTCGACACAAGTTTTTAAATAATGGTAGTTCAAAAATCTAGCACGTGGCAGCCTAATTTTATATTATTTTAAGAGTTTCATAAAATGTTAAACCACTATATTTCCAGTTTAATGAGAATAATAATTAAAATAAAGTAGTACATAACGATATGAGTGAATGGGATGGTTATTAAAACGACCGATGTCTTTATATACATATATAAAATGTTCTTTCAAAAACAGGCCAAAATATAAAAATTTACCACAAAACCTTACAAATATAAAAACATTTTTTAGTTTGTTCCTTTTCCAATTTTTTTGTCCTTTAAGCTCAAAATAAATTTCTCAAAAAACTCTGTTTTTTTTTTTGGTACATATGACCTTGTGTTAAAAATTTCCTTCAATTACCAATTTGCCGACGGCAAAAACATATATATTTGCACTATATATTTATTTATTTGCATTCTTTTTACTCACCAACTGAAAGCAAAAAATTTCTTAACGGCGTGCCATAAAAAATTCCAATGCTGTGTTGTAAAAAATTCCAGGAATATTTTTTTTTGCACGATTTGCCTTTTTATGCTCAGTCACATTTGCGCTGGTTACATCAGCTTCCATCATACGGAAGAAAAGAATATTACAGTTTTTTTTTATTTTTTACTAGAACGCAACAAAAACACGCGCGCATTTGTTGAGATCTGTTTTTTTTTTATGACCAAACGTCAAGGACATGTCATTTTAATTTATGCCACTTTTTTAGTTAATTACCAAGGAAACGGTATTTTGTCCCTGTTTTTTCTTCTTTTATTCTGCTTTATTTTTTTTCAGAGAGCTGTTTTTAATTTTTTTTTGTATTCTCGTCTTGCATTGCTAAAAAAAACCTAAGCTGATCGCTAAACGCACGCTAATCCAACATGTTATCCATTACCTGATAATGAGGGTGTAATAAAACTGAACGCATTTTTTTGCTGCTGCAATGTCCCTTGTTTCTGCACTGTTAAGGGTTGCATAATCCCTGGGATTATTTATAAAAAATTCGCTTTCTTGCCAGTAGTGTCATAAAAATCAATAAATAAAAAATGAAAAAGGATGCATATGCATACAGTTGCAAAATACCTTTGCATTATGGTATATAAATTGTGTGCACTTTAGTGTGCTGCAGCATTTGTTATTCAGCGCTCAAATAGCAAAGTCGTACAGTGACTTAGAATTTATTAGATTTCAAAAGAAGTGTGGAATTGAAGTGCAAAGGATTATTTTGAGAGTTTTATAAGAAAATGGTTATAAACTTGGTGTGTTTCATATAAATTATTTTATTTTGTAACAACATTTTCTAATTTAAGTTAATTCTTTTTTTCTCATTACAGATGAATCAAATATGCAAAGTTTGCGGTGAGCCCGCAGCTGGCTTTCATTTTGGCGCATTCACATGTGAGGGTTGTAAGGTAAATATTAATTAATTTATTATTAATTATGTAAGCAAACAAAACAGTTTTAGAATAAAAATATTTTTTTTTTTTAATTTTGGCGCCACTCGAGCTATCGGAACTTTTTATACTAATAACTCTAATACAGTAAACCTCCCAGTCTCTCTTAGTTTTTGAGAAATTTTCAACGAAATTATTTGCGTTCAGAAATTTTGTAAAAATAAAAAATATTGAGATCTCATTTCGAGTTTGATACATTTTTAATAAATGGTTGTATGAATTTAAAAAGAAAATGAAAACTTCTCTAAATTGTAGTTACGTCGAATTCCAAATTTTGCCTCTTTATGAAGAGCTGAGTTGCAAAACCTGCCAAGTCGAAAAAATGAAAATGTGTGATATTGTAGAAGGTGACGGAAAAAATTGTTGTCTACAAGCCTACATATTCTAAATTGTAAAAAAAAAAATGTTCCCTTCACAATCTTTTGATTGCAATAATTTTCGATAAATTCTTTTTATCAAAACCCGCCAAGTCCAATTTTTCATTAAAAAATATTCGGCTTTTATAGATACCATTTACCACTATTATTATATTTCAAAAACTGCCAAGTCCCGAGGTTTCCAGAACTTATCGCTTATGTAAGAAAATATAATCATTTTATCAAAAATATCTAGATTTTCTTTGCAACATAACTTTTTAAAATTTTAATATAATTATGTAAACAAAATGACTTACCAACCACTAATCTTATCAAACTTGTTAAATAAATTGCAAAAGTTAATAATTTCGTGGTATATAAGTACCAGTAGTTTATAAGAAAGTTATAAAAGGGTCAGCATCAATTTATGACTAAAAAGAAGGTTTCTCAAGTAATAGGAAACATATAAAATATTTGCAAAGCTTATGACTTATCAAAGAGCTGGGAAACCTAAGTCAAATTTAGCATAAATTGCATTCTTAACTCATTCAATTTCCCCCATTAAATTCATTCTGCTCAAGTTGCATATGAAAGCATTGTGAACTTAAGAAATTACTAACGTCATTTTACACACGAAAATATTTATTAACGTCTTTGTTGGCAACTGAAGAATGAAGTAACAAACGGGTAGAGGCTTTTGTCTTACTCAGAAATTTACTTCTTTTCTTTTCGCTCTCACAAATATTTTGGCATTTCACTTTTATTTCCATCACACACAGATTCATTTCTTTACAGAGGCGGAGAGTTCTAATAAATATTGGGGGGGCCAAAACTTAAAAAAAATTTTTCAAATCTTTAGCATTATTATTCGAATCATCTAACTTTTTTGGAACTTTCTGTTGCGTTTTTCTTGTGTTAGTTCAATACCTACGAAAAATCTTTCTTTATCAATTTCACTCCAAATCACTGCGAATTTATCTCTCAAGCTTGCAATAGTTTCGCTTAAATTTCCGATCAGTATTTTAATATTACCAATATGAAATTGTTTATTTTGAATGGCAGTGATGGTAGCATCTACGTGAGAAAACATTTTGCTCTCTAAAATATTGGGGGGGGGGCGAGGCCCCTCAAAATATTTTTTGAGGGGGCAAAAAGTGCTTTGCCCCCCATACTCGCCGCCTATGTTCCTTTATTTAGCTTAGTGTAAAACTATACATGTATGATAAAAGTTTAAAAAAATGAAATAATTTTTAAGAGAAATTATTTTCTCAAAATTTTAACATCCTCATATTAATTTATCCATTTCTTTCTCCTTCTCTACTTGCAGTCTTTCTTTGGTCGCTCCTACAACAATCTCTCATCGATAAGTGAATGCAAAAATAGCGGTAAATGTATCATCGATAAAAAGAATCGCACCACCTGTAAAGCGTGTCGACTACGCAAATGCTACACGGTTGGCATGTCAAAGGGTGGCTCACGTTATGGACGCCGCTCTAATTGGTTTAAAATTCATTGCCTTCTACAAGAGCAACAGCAGCAGGCAGTTGAAGCGGCAGGCAAAGCTGCTGGTGCCAATGGTTATGTTGGCGACATGGCACAACATCTGCAACAACGCTCCAACGCAGCACATATGTCAGCGGCGGCACAACATATGGGCAGTCTTTTGGGTTACCCCGGTTATTTGCCGGAGATGTCACCTTTCTTATCGGCTGCCGCCGCTGCTGCTGCGACACGACATTCAGCAACAGACGCAAGTGCCGCTGCTGCTGCATTACCTTTCTTCAGTATGATGAATGGTGCACCACCGCCACATCAATCAGCATTTCAATTGCCACCTCATTTACTGTTTCCCGGCTATCATCCATATCGCTCCGAAATGTTTGCGCATCGTCAATCTGTTGACTCGGCAGAATCAGCACAATCGCGTTATTCACCAGCAGCGCGTTCAACACACTCCGCCTCATCTGTTAATGGTGGCGATACAATACATGTAGCAGCAGAAGCACGCCAATCGCCATTGCTTTGTGTTGCTGGCGATGATGAAGATACCGCCGCGGGCTATGAACACACGCAACGCCCGCATTCACACTCAGCGGCAACATCACCTGTTTCATCTATGGCGTCATCTATGTCGCATCGTATTCACAGTCCCATAGCACAGCGCGAGGAAGCTATAACAAGTAACAGTCCTCTGCATAGCATTGCGAATATAACCGCTGCCAGCAACAACAACAAAAATACAGCAACAGTTGTTACCATGACGCCGCCCGCCAGTCAACCGCGCACTCCCGAACCACAACAAAGTGAAGTTTCACCGGCAACAACAATGTCACAAACTTTGTCTTTCGTCGCCAAAATGCAATCGTTGTCACCTGTTTCAGTTTGCTCCATTAGTGCAGAGACAGCGTCCACCGTAGCTGCTGCCGCTGACCAGGACTGTCCCATGGATCTCAGCATGAAAACACCACGCAGCTCAGTGCAAAGTTGTAACAACAGTGTGAGCGGTGGTGCAGAAGAAAGTGATAACAGCAACGAAACAGCGGCGGCGGTAGCGGAGTTACGTCAGGCTTCAAGACGCAAATTTTATCAGCTGAATGATGAGCATGATGAGTCGGATGATGCTTCATCTTTGAATGCAGATGATGAACATAGAAGCGGCGCTGTTGAAGCTAAGCGCCAAAAATTTGTCGCTGAGCAACAGCAGCAACAACAACAAAGCAGCTATAGCAACTTTACCAGTAATCCGACCAGTTTGCGCGGCATTTTCGTATGCGTTTGAGAGCGGAAGGGGAGGAGCTACGCCGTTGAGCTGAGTTGCTGTTATGGTTGTCGTTATAATTTGTCGTCACTGTGTTTGTCGTTGTTATTGTGGTGGTCGTGCAGTAAATTCGTTAGTTAAATGCTAATTTTTTTATTTTTGTACTCTCTTTCTCTCTTTATTTTATTTTTATTTTAATTGCGTTGTCTATTTTGGTCAGCTATTTTAATGTTCGTGGGCGGCATTTATTGCAACCATTATTCCAAATATTAATTGTTAGGTTTGTTTTAGTTTAGTTGAATTGATTTTTCTCACATATTTAAATAAATTTTTTTTTTAGTATTTCTAGTGCGGGCTCAAAATTGTTGTAAATATATTTTACTATAAATTTATTTTGAAAATTGTATAATTTCTTAAAAAGAATTGAATGCAATTATTTATGAATTTTTTGTTAAAAAAAAAATCATATAATAATTTCGAGAAAATTTGTATATAGATTGAATTAAAGTTTTTATTTCGTATTTTCTTCATTTTTAAGTTGATATTAAATTATTATATTTCAAATTTGTACACAGATGATTAGTAGCAATTTAATAAAAAATGTATTGAAAATTTAATTTGTGGTTGTATTTTTATACGAGATGAAAAACTAAGAGAAATAAGTTTAATTGCTACAACTGATGAAATACTTGAGTTTATATAAATCAAAATTAATTTTTTCACCTTCGAAGTCGCTTGGTTAAGTCCTTCATATATTTTGATTTAGGAACAACCTTCAGCTCTTCAGCGAATTTAGTTGCATGGCATCAATTGACTCAATGTTTCTTTCTCGAAGTGATTGTACGAGGCTACGGAAACAGAAAAGTCAAATGAGGCCATATCAGATTAATACGATTCTTGGTCTATGAAAATCGTTGAATAGTTGGCTACAATTGCTAAAAAGTTAATGGCGGATCATTGTCGTGGAGCAAAATTTATTAATTGTTCTTCCACAAATCTGGAATGCCTCACGCCAGCACTTTATGGTGCCAAAATAATATTCTTTTTTAACCGTTTCACCTTCAGGAGCAGTTCACAGCGCTTCGCTCCGCGAAATTATGTAAAGGCAACTCCATTTCGGATATTTATTCACAATATAGTACGTTGAAGTTTAGAAAATAACTATGGCAATTTCTGATTTGAAGTAAGGACTTGTGCGTCTATCAATTACAAGGTAGCTGACAGCCATGCAAGCGTATTTATTCCCAAATTGCCATTACAAACAATACATAGCTAATTTATCATTATGCTTAGGGTGGACCTTCTCACAGAAAATTTTACTTTAATTGTCCTGTTAATATGTTGAAATAGAAAAACAACTTTACCTAAATAAAGCACCATGTAACGACCAGAGGTGTATCGTGCACATTGGGCGCTCGGGGTAAAACTTATTTGCCGTCCCTACAGAAAAAAGTTTTGGTGGTTTTTATAACAAAAATTTTATGTACCTCAACAAACAAAAAATAAAAGTCCTCACTTTTCACATTCAAAAACTCTAGCAAAATGAGATATATTTTACTAATACTCTGAAAATTTCCACCTACACATTCAAATACTACATCGATCTAATTTCATTCACTAAGAAGAAGGTCTCAGTTGAAGCAGAGTTATTCAACCTTAGTTCATACTATAAGATAATTCCAAAGGCTTTGAGAGTATGTATGTATGTTCTTAAAAATATTACCTCTTTTTTGTAAAAATTAAAAAGTTATCACGATCCTGAGCTGATGTTTTAAAGTATCAACTTAATTTATCCAAAATTGTATTCAAAGCAAATTCATTACGTAGAAAGCGACCTGGTTTCCGTACAAACCACTCATGAATGAATCATGTAGTCACTACAGTACTCAATTCCAAGTCGTTGGTCCCGGTACCTCGGAGCCATTTGGGTATTTCAATATTAAAACATATTCCCGAATATTTTTTTTGTTAATGATTTATCTCACAAGTCCGGTATCATCAAAATCTAAAAACAAACTGTGTCGTAACATTGTCTCAAAGTTGCTTGTTTTGTCTTTTTTGGAGTAGTCGGAAATTTGAACGTTGCACATAGCTCCTTTTGAGCTAAGGACCTGTTCGATATCATAGAGCCAAGACTACAGATAAATTTTTAAAAACTATTGTTGTTGGGTTTGTATGTCTGAGATGATTACAAACGAATTATTTAAATTTTAAAAATTGGTGTGCAAATAACCATGGACTTAGTTATTCGATTTCAATGAAATTTCTTATGAGGTGAGCTTTTATTAGAATCAAAATATATGTATATAAATTTTAAGAAATTAAATTTTTAATTTTATAAAAAATAAATTTAAATGCTATTCAGTATCGCGAGAATGAATACCCCAAATTAAATTTTTTTCGATGCCGAGCAAAAGCCTCAAGAAACTTTTCAATCAAAAACTATTGAAACGTAGAACTTTTCCTTTCCAAATTGTATGCCCGAATGAAGTTTATTCTCAGCTGATTATGCATGCTACAAAATATTATATAGATATTTTTCATAACCACCTGTTAAAATAATCACAAATCAGAAATACTAAATGTAATTTTTATAGCTATGAAAATTTTTACAACTTGAATCTTAAATTCCATCACAAACACTTCAGTTCATCAAACCAAAACTAGAAAACCACATAAAACTGCAAAACAGTCTACGACTTGTACATTGAATGCGACACATTTGCTGTATTTATTTTTTAAATTATTTTATGAACGTTTCACATTTTGTTTTTACATTGACCATAAAACACGTCTCATTTGTTTTAAATAAAATAAATAAAACAAAAAACAATTCAAATGTTTTTTTTTTTTTTTTTGAGCCTACCCAGAGACCATTAATAAGCTATCAAATGACGACAAAATATAATGGCATGCATATAAAATAAGTTTTATTAAATGAAAACAAAGAGTAAAACAGCAAATTAATTGTCTATCAAGACATTTGTCTGACAGCACCTCAATTTTAACAACCGACTGACTGTGAGTCTCTCAGTCTGTCTGTAAGTTCATATGCTTGTTTGTCATACAATCAGGTCGTTCGCCAGGCATTCGTCGCCTTATTTGTGGTAAATTGTAATAAATCGCCACCCAAAAAGGTTTATTGGACGCGTTCAAGATTGAACAGAGCATATATGTGAGTGATTTTTTTATTTCTGTTGTTGCTGATAATGATGATCACTGATCGTACGATCGATCGGTCGAACGTTGTATGTCCAACGTGCGCTCGCCTTTCAGTCAAAAATTCAACAGAAATTCAATTATGGTGGACGACATTTTGTTGAAGCAACAAAATAAAAAAATAAAAAAATTTAAACAACAACTGTACATATACATATGTGATATGTCGCCATATTGGAATAACAGTGGAACAAAAAAAAAAAAAATAAATAAAAACAAATAGAAAATAGGAATCCACCCCATATCTTGTTTTGATGATTTCAATTGAATTGAATTGAATTGAACTGAACTGAATTGAATTGAATTGAATTGAATTGAATTGAATTGAATTGAATTGAATTGATTTGATTTGATTTGGATTGATTTGAATTGATTTGATTTGAATTGAATTGAATTGAATTGAATTGAAATGAATTGAATTGAATTGAATTGAATTGAATTGAATTGAATTGAATTGAATTGAATTGAATTAAATAGAATTGAATTGAATTGAATTGCATTGAATTGAATTGAATTGAATTGAATTGAATTGAATTGAATTGAATTGAATTGAATTGAATTGAATTGAATTGAATTGAATTGAATTGAAATGAATTGAATTGAATTGAATTGAATTGAATTGAATTGAATTGAATTGAATCGAATTGAATTGAATTGAATAGAATTGAACTGAACTGAATTGAATTGAATTGAATTGAATTGAATTGAATTGAATAGAATTGAATTGCATTGAATTGAATTGAATTGAATTGAATTGAATTGAATTGAATTGAATTGAATTGAATTGAATTGAATTGAATTGAATTTGAATTTGAATTGAATTGAAATGAATTGAATTGAATTGAATTGAATTGAATTGAATTGAATTGAATTGAATTGAATTGAATTGAATTGAATTGAACTGAATTGAATTGAATTGAATTGAATTGAATTGAATTGAATTGAATTGAATTGAATTGAATTGAATTGAATTGAATTGAATTGAATTGAATTGAATTGAATTGAATTGAATTGAATTGAATTGAATTGAATTGAATTGAATTGAATTGAATTGAATTGAATTGAATTGAATTGAATTGAATTGAATTGAATTGAATTGAATTGAATTGAATTGAATTGAATTGAATTGAATTAAATTGAATTGATTATATTATTTGATTGAATTGAATTGAATTGAATTGAATTGAATTGAATTAAATTGAATTGAATTGAATTGAATTGAATTGAATTGAATTGAATTGAATTGAATTGAATTGAATTGAATTGAATTAAATAGAATTGAATTAAATGCACTAAAATGAGTTAAGCTAAAGTACTTAGTTTATGGGTGCAAAATATTTTGAGTTCAATCCAAAATATACTTCAGATTTTAGCCCACTGTAGCACCACCTCCTTTTTCAGCCTTTAGCACATTTATCATCTCTTTTAACAGTCACACTTATTTATCCACATTTTATTTACGTGACGCCCGTTCGTTTTGGCGTAATGCGTTGTCATTCGTTTCAACAGCAACAGTTCACTTGCTTAGCATAACTGCTCCGGCAGACACAGTCATTCAGCCTGTATGGCAGTCATTTAACCAGCCGTAGCCGGCAGTAGCACCGTTGAGTTATTTAGTTGTTATAATTAAGCGATTAAAATTCCGTGCTAGGCGCGCAATGACTTTTATATGTGTTAATATTTAGTTTATTATATGAAACAGCACGTGTTTTGCGGCTGGTCTGGCCTGGTTACTCTGCTGAAGCCTCAAGAAGGCAGCACAACGCCTCCCTCCCCTTCACTACCCAGCTGTTGGTAGTTGGCAATTTGGTTTGCACCTAAACGAAATAGAATTTCAGGTAAATCGAAGAAAAAATTATGAAAAGTTCTCCTTACCAACAGAATGTTAATGTCTTTTTGTTTAAGGTGCTACATAAATTACATTGTTGATTAAATCATAAAAGAAAACTAAAAAAAGCATCGTTTGAAATTCCTTAGAGCCAGCAATTCAGTTACACTTAACACGAAGATATTGTAGTTTGCAGTTAAAGGGTGTCAAAATTATCGCATATAACACCTATAGGATGGACACTTTTTTTTGTTCATTTACATGGCATTTCGTCGTGACAGTCATGAATGTGAGCCCCGTGCTTGTATTTCATGTTGTTTTTATTGATTTCTTTAGTTTTCTATTAATTTTTGACACATTGTGTCATTGAACTTCATCATTAGGTATAAATTTTATGACATCTTTCCAGTTAAAGTGCAACTGAAACGTAGATTAAGCATTAAATTGAAATTGAGTTTTTTCTTATACTTTTTTTATTGTTTCTTGAGTTGTTAACGAAATTTATGTTATAAAATTTGTGTATTTGAAAAAATTTTAAATTATTTAGTAACGGGAAGCTTAAATTGTTGTTACATCTGCTGCATTTTTATTGAAAATTTGCGTTTTACTATAATTGGTAAAAAATATGCCATATGTAAGCTTTACTTGGTCTGAAAAACTACCTTATGATAGAAAAACTGTTACTGTGTTCTATAATTAATATTTTTTTTTTCAATTTAAAACATACCGTGCAGCACGCTTTTGTTACAAAATGAAAATGTTAAATGTTTTCTTTTAATCAAATTTTATTCAAAACTTCATGCTTCTACCCCAAAAGGTGAATGTTTACATTTTGAACTTAGCCTTAACTAAAATTTTATAACTGATATTTTCATGTCCTTATTTTTAAATTTAATTGAACTTTTATATCATTAGATGAAAACGATGCTTTAGAAAAAATCAGCATTTATATTGTGAATGTAAATTTTATATAAACAGATAATTTTGCATTTAAAAAACTTCATTTAAGCAGCAACAACCGATCGACCGCAATATAAGTAGTTGCTAGCAATTATAGCATTTTAATGCTAATTTTTTGTACAAAATATTTTTAAAATTCTTAAAATTTTTATTGATAAATGAGTTTATAGAATTTCTGCATAATTTTTCTAACACACTTTAATTAATACAATACAAACATGTGTTATCAAATAAAATTTTTGTTGGTATCGCTTAATGTATTGAACTATTTTTAAAAATGTTCTCAGACTTAAGCTTTGATTTAATCAAGCAAAGCGTGCAATGCAGTTTTTTACATAGAATAACGCCTATTACCTTATGTATGTTATTTATGTTGCTTCGGGTATATTATTTATTTAAAATATACAAATATTTTCTGGTATCAATAAATCAAATATTGATTGAATAATAATCTATCTATCTATCTATAATCTATACACTGAGAAAACCATTTAATTATATATACCAAAATTTGGTAATAATTAACAAATAGTATATTTGATATAGGCGAATTAAATATTTGATATATGTTAGAATGTCACATATTACAGTGAATTGAATAATATAATTGGATCAATTATATATTTGGTAATAATTACCATATCATATTTTGATTGAAGCAAATATAATTTTTTGTAGCAATCATTCGTTTATTAATAATCATTAAATCATGTATTTGACTAAAATAAATATTTTTTTCGCAAACGTTTACATTCATTTATATCGATTTGTACTAAAAATCGATGACCATGGATGTCATTGGTTTGCGTATCAAGCAGAATATACTTAAGTAGTGTTTGACTTGAATACGTTGTGAATGGCAAATTTTCCATGTTAATGAGAAGGAATGGATTAACAAATTATTGTATTCAACCCAAAAAAAATTTATTCAATCGAGTCAAACAAATATAACGTTTGGCCCAATAAGCAACCATTTAAATTTCAACTAAGGACATGGTAATAACTACCAAAATTTGTTGATAGTTAACAAATATGGACATAGACATACACCGAAACTATATGTGTCCGGATTAGCGCGACAGTACTATCATTTTGTGTCCGAGGTGTTGATGCTTGAATATGCATATCTTATGGTAGAGGCATTTAGGGCAACTCGGGAATAAGGGCAAGTAGGGAAACGCACCCTAGCGGATTTCTGAGTTGACATTTGAGTTTGAGACCAAATGTCAAACTTTCCTAATGGCCGTCCGCAGTTTTTGATTGCAGTCCGACAAGTGTGGACGCATTTTTCATATAAAATTTTTTATTTCGAAAATATTTGCTACCTTGAAAGTTTTATTTTTGGTTTTTGAATCAACCAAATTTCAACATTTTTTCGCAAAAAAACAAGTGTAAGTATACTCAAAGTATTATTTGGATTCTAAACTTTAAAAATGCTAAGAGATTCAGTTCAATTTTTTCAAGTCATGGATTTGACGGCACTCAGTTGTCAAACTGTGCTTTTAGGGCAAGTCGGGAAGTGTAAAAAATCGCATATATAGCGTCATTTAGTGTTTTTTCGGTACTAAAGCAGTGTATATGAACGTTATTTAGCATTTTTCCGTTATATATATAAGTCCAATCGAGGCAAGCCACCCATGAAAAGTGCCATTCTGACTGCAAAAGAAAAACGTGATGCGATTAAAGAGGCTGCTGACAAACGAGCCGAGATGAAGCGAAAATCAGATGAAAACGCAAAGGAACCAGGCAAAAGAGGTCGCAAAAATCTAACACAAATCCAGAAGAAAGGCCGCAAAAATCAAACACCCACCAAGGCAAAAACAACTAAGAAGAAATCATCTGATGGAGAGGAAGAAGATCTTGATTTTTGTATGGTTTGCGGGGATTTGATGCCAATAAATATGAACCATTTCAATACGATCCGTTACGACACTTGCGACCGTCCATTTCACCAGAGTTGTGTCAGCTTCAATGGATCTTACAGATGCACCAATTGCGATGATTAGAAAGAATGAAATCGGACGCCGTTCGTGATTATTTACCTTTTTTTTTACGATTTTTTCAACTTTTTCAAAAACTCATGTTTTCATGCCATTTCTTTGGGCACAAACCAATCATTTTAATGTATTAATCAACCCTTTTTCTAACTACAATAAAGAAAAAAAAACATTTGCGATGAAATTTTTTGGAAATTTTTACCATTTTTGAAAACTTCCCGACTTGCCCCAAAAAAATTGAAAATCGTCGATTTGGCATTTTTTGGTCGGAGAATGATCACCTGACAAAAATCATCGTATCGATCTGAAACTTGGACCAAATGAAGCTAATTCAATGCCCTATACGACACCACTTTCATTTCTTAAAAAAATAGTTTTTGTTACCCCAAGAATTCCCCGAAAAAAATGTTCCCCACTCCCCAACTGCCTCTATTACTTTTCAAACCACACAAAATAAGGGCTTAATTTGTTTTCAAAATTAAACGAAAATAAGCAAGAAAACTCGGAGAGAACGAGCCTAGAACGATACATACACAAAGCTCCTTTATAAGAACGAGAACGAGCAGGATAAAATGATAATGAATAATCGCATCATTCTCGTATTGGTGAAGCACGAAGATTATTGAGTTAATAAGGATAATACTGAATATGACCTCTTTTAGCGGGACTAGCCAATAAAAAGGAAAAATGCTAAAAAGTGAAAGATTGTGCAATTTAGATTTTAACGTAAAAGCAAGATCCTGGAAGAACGAGTACTCATGACGTGTTATAGTATTTCTGTTTTTAACCACTATGCATAACTTAAACTTAATTTTAGTACCAAAGCATATAGTGCTGTAATCGAAATTTTGAAGCAACTTACGGGCTAACACATACGAGCTAACCACATTACACTCATATAAAATACGATAAGCAATAAACATTTTTATTTCAAGAATTATTAACATGAGATGGTTCTAAGTATATAGGAAGTTATGCTTGGTATTGCAGTTGATTCGAAATTTTATTTATTGTTGGCGCCAATGTGACATCAGCAATGAAATTTGAGCATTTAACTGTGTGTTGTTGCTGTTACCAATTTAATTACTGTATCTATAAGATCCAGTGTCCACGACTGCATCAGTGCGTATTTGTTACCCAATGGCGCCTGATGCTGTGACACAAATGGACCATAAAAATTTGGTATCATGCTATAGTTAGGCTTACTTATATATATTTTAAATCATTTAATTTATTACGAGGTGTTAATTATAAATTAATTTTGTTATGTTTAACAAAAATTTTTTAAAATTTTTCTATTGTCTAACTAACAAGAAAAAGATTATTTAAAAATGTTTTGTAATTACAGAGGGAAAATTGGAGTAATATGCGACATGAGGAATTGTGAAGTTCGCATATTTTTCACCACAGTTGAAAAGTTTGACATTTATAAATGCCATGATTTGAAAATATTTTTTTTAATTTTCGCAAAATATTTACATATGTCGAGCGTTTTTATTTGTATTATTATAACTTATAAAAAAAACATAAAAATTGATTGAAAATGTGCTGAAAATTTTAAAAATGTAGGCACTAAAAATTAGTCAGGTATACCACTCAGTGTTTGTTGAAATCGCAAATGTATTAAAAATGACATTACCGGTCATAACAGCTATTTTCAAATATATAAACTTATTTTTTGCAATAATTTTAAATAACAATTACAAATATCAGAGGTTCATACGAATTCTTTTTTCAACTGCTGCAAAATATCAAGCACTGTTCCCTTTTTTTATTTTAACCTCATGTTGATGTCATGTTAATGAGATGTCAAACAAAACGTCAACCTGACTGCGGCTGCTTGCATGTGAAACAAACAGAAAGTTACTACGTAGCTAATGCACTGTACAGTGGTATGAGATAGAAGAAAATCATATATAAAAATATCACTTATTTCCAGAAAATTTTCCTATTTACAAAAAAATAATTTCAATCAATAATTTTTTTTTTAAACCCAACTCATTCGATGTTTGTCAGCAGTATTCAGTGGAAATACTACTACCAATATAAATATAATGTTTGTCTTTCGTATTTATTAAATTATAGAAACTATTCCAATGTCAATTTCCTGCACTCACTATGCCCGATTCATTTGTCAAAAGCTGCATTATTTCTCTATTCTTAATTTTATTTGATAAAATTTTTAAAAATTTAACCACTGTTATTACGAACAGATTTTGTCGTAGCGGCAAAAGCAGCAACTAAGAAGTGAGCATGCACTACTGTCACAAGTTCACAAATTAACACAGTAACAGTTCAGTTGCAACAACAACAACTACAAGAAAACACAAACACATACATTATTGTAAGGAAATTAAGGAACACCCTGTAAGCTGTAGTGCTAAAGCAACATCAACAATATGTCTTTGTCATCACAAATAACATCAACTTCTTCGTCAACCAACATCTTTACAACAGCAACCCAACGTAAATGAGTGATGTCGACACTGACACTGATGTCACACAGACTGCCAAAATGCATGCGCTGTTGGCACCTTAATATTGTTGCCGTTGTTTTACTTATTGTTGTTGTGATTCTTTCTTGATGGCGCTTAATTTAAAGTAAGAAAATCAAAGTTAACAAAACAAGCGAAAAACAAAATCAAGACAAAATTGTAGAAAAAATGTTGAGAGTCTTTGTTGCGCACAAATTCACACTACGGGTTGCTTGCCTAAGTCTTTTGTTTATACGTAACATGTATTTTAGCTAGCGTTGGTAATTGTCGTTTGAATAAAGCTTGAGCGCAATATTTTTATACAATTTGTCAGCGTTTGTTGTAAATTAATTGCACATGAGCCTGGGTGATCCGATTTTGATTTGTCTTGTACTCAAAATTCTAGATTGGAACTTATTTAAGATTTCATATTATAATATATTGATTGTAATGGTTTCTGTTAAAAACCTGATATCTGAATCAATCCTAGGGAAATAATATTCAATTCAATATAGAAGGATACTTATTAGCAACACTTTTTACCATACCCAGTCCACTGCCTCATCCATTTCAAAGTCAATTTCAGTATAAGAAATAATATAAATCCTTAAAATTTTAGCTGAAATAATCTGCTTTTTTCATAAATTATTATTAATGATGATGATGATATATTCAACATACTGCGCTTTTTCAGTACTTTTCAGCACGTTTCAAACTTGCCAAAGTTTGATATCATACTTTTCTTTCAGGTCAAAATTTAAACTTTGTTAGATTTCCGACTGGTACAAATTTTTGAAAAATCGTTTTATGTTTATACTGCGGAATTGGCTGATTAATTTTGTCTCACAAAATGCACATACGCCTTAGAGGAAATTGACTCCTGTGCTCGAACTTTTGAAAGACAAAACGGATAGAGCTAGACTCTAAGATCACCGATTCTACTGAATATTTATAATGCTATATGTTTGTCAAATTGATGATTTAACTTTTTGTGTTTTAACTTAATGGCATATCTTCAACCAATTCTGTACTCCACGCAAGAAAAAAATCAGCAAAATTGGAAAGCCCAATATCCAGGTATCAATATCTTACAACGGCAAAACGCAAACAATCTTCTTGTTTCAACGCTAATTTTGGAGAATTCAATTTACGGTAGGTTAAGTCTCCTTTATAAATCATTAAGGCATCGGGCTTAACCTTTTGAATGGGCACTCAAAAATTCATCTACGATAATTTTGTAAGAAATTTAAATTCTTTCAATTTGACTATTTTTGAACGCGCAAGAAGTGTTCCCATATTTTTTAACATTCGCGTTCTCTGATCATTATCAAATCTAATCTACTTATACAATATTTTTGTATCAATAGCCATCCAATAGAGATGAAAATTTAAGGCTCACCCTTTTGTTATTGGCCTCATTAACCTCATTTAAGGAACCAATTAATTTTCTCAGAATTGATGAAAAAAACAATGAAACCAATAAGGCAGCATGTAACTACTAGAAAATATCCTGCGGTGATTTACATGACTTCTTGCTGACCCTGCAGTCAAACTAAGTATAAATTTCTTTCATTTTTTATAGATGCTGCTTAAATCACAAAAATGCAACTACATTTGTTAAGCAAACCAATTTACTATATTAAGGTCTACTTATTAAATTCCGTGCATCATTTTATATCAAACATGATGATGAGGAAAAACAACAAGGAAAACAGCTGTAAACCTAATTTTATTTCAAAATAATAAGGGTAAAAAAAAGAAAATCAGACAGATAAGCATCAGCCTCATTAAGGAAACCCAAAAAAAAATGAGTGAAATTCGAGTAAAAAAAAGCAAAAATCAAATGTAACATTTACAGCGCTTGGACACAAATTAATTTTTTGTGGTCTGCAGCAGCAGCAGCAGCACACAACATGTGAGGTCGTCTGTCGTGAGACACAACATGATGGGGTCGTCAGTAACAAAATATTTCTTCTTCAACTCTTGTTATCATATCGTATGGTGTTGTTGAATATAAAAACAGAAGATGAAATGTCGTAAAAATTTAGAAATATCTATAAAATCTTGAGCACAGCGAGCGAGAGAGTGAGATAGAAATAGCCAAGTTGACAGGCATGAGAATAAAAATGTGTAACAGGTTCAGCGAATGCACCACACTGTGTTACCTCTTCAAGCAGCACCATTTTGCAGGTGAAGCTGCAGTCATTAAAAGCAGTATTGTTAAAAGACATAAAGATTTAAAGCATTTTGTTGTTTGAAATTAAGTTAAAGTATTGAGAAAATCATTTTTAACCTACTTGCTATATTATTATATTAGCTACGTTTTTATTTTCATACAGCTTTAGCGCAATGTTATGGAGCGCAAATGCTTCATATTGATAACGATTACACCAATGTCGATTAATTTTAATTACATAGCTTAAGCTCATAAATTTTTTCAATATTCGCATCTCCATCAATATGAAAACGATTCAAGCAATTCCTAACAAAAAATCAACTTTATTGAATTTAATGCTTGGAATGTTATGCTTTCGTACTTCTAGATAGATTTGAAGTGATAATTCGTCTGTTGCAAAGTTCGAAACAAACGGAAGCATTGGTCGTTATCACAAAAACATAATTCCTCTCTGGATTTCTCTTCCTATGCAAAATTAGTTGGAATATTTGGCTATTTTATGATTTACCAAAAGTCATTTTGGCATAAGTCTTTGAACTAAAAATATTCAAAATTTATGATAAATTTCGTCCAGTTGCAAAACCGGCCAATTGCTTTTTTCATACTTTTGGAAAAACAACGAAAGACGTTTATCTTCATCTATGGTCAATGAAAAATTAAAAAGTATTTTTCACATAATAGCTTATAAAATTTCTTACTCAAAACACGTCAGATCAGACTTTTCGAGTTTCATCTGCCGATATTTTTGAGAAACAAAGCTCATTTTCAACCTCTTTTTATTGATGGACCAAAAAAAAATTTGGAAAATGCACCGAATTCGGATTTTTTTGGGACCAGCGACCACCTATGGTGATGGCTAAAATAAATTTCGACCTCTTTTTTTATCAATCGACAAAAAAAAAACATTTTCAAAAATGGATCGAAATCGGGCACCTTTGGAACCCGGAACCACCTATTTCCATCGTTTGGCACAAAAAACTGTACAAAAATGGGAGACTCTTTGAACAATTCTTTCAAAACAATGTAAGCGAATATTTTTTCTCGCCAAGCTCTATATTTCATCCATTGACAGATGACTACATTAGTCGGATAATCAAAGAGCACCTACATAAAAAAAAAAAACGTAATGAATGGTTAGAATATAATCACCGGTATAGACTTATCAACACTGACAGATCTAGAGTGTTCTTTCCTACTTCTTGTTCCCAACATCTTAGTAAATTTTTTGTAAGGCTACGTATCGGGCATACGATAATCTCTCATAGACATCTACTATGTAACGATGCTGCACCGAATTGTCCATTTTGTTCCAGCACACCAACTGTTACCCATCTACTTGATGAATGTCCCCATTTGGACCCAATAAGAAAAAGAATTTATTACTTTACTAATTATATTAAATAAATAAATAAATAAATAATTTTTTCTATATTCCATAATAGTTATTGGCAATAGAAAAACATTTTCTTATCTACTATATAAAATTCAGTTTTTGTCTGCTTGTTCGTCAGTCTTTTTTTGTCTGTCTATTATGGACGCGAAAACTATATCGCCGATTTTGATGAAATTTTTACAGTATGTTAGTATCAATCAGGCGGGTGTCATAGGCTATAAAACTTCTATATAGGATACATATTTAGGGTGGCCCTCATACAAATTTTTTTAAAAATATTATTTTCACGAAGACCGCTTTATCGATTCTCACCGAATTCACACCACGTAGCTTTCAATTAAAAGGCATTGCGTAGGCGTTGTTTAGGGTGGCCCTCATACAAAAAATTTTTAAAATCGCATTTTAACAAAAACCACTTAATCGATTCACTTGGAATTTACACCACGTGTCTTTTATATTAAGTTTATAAAACTTTTGTTTATGGTGCCCTCATTTAAAAATATTATTAAAATATCATTTCAACGGGTAATCGATTCACACCAAATCTGCACCACGTAGCTGTTTATGAGACACAGCTAAGGCTACAAAACTTCTATTTAGGGTGACCTCACACAAAAATATTTTCAAAATAGCATTTTCACAAAGACCACTTAAGAAATTATAACGAACTTTTCAATTCAACCCTTTCACGTCCAATGTTGCCTATAGGCAACCAAAATCACCGTTATATTATTTTTTTTTAGCGATTTGTTTTGCTCTTGTCTTATCAGCTGTTCCGTCTTGTGCATTCAGGTGTATACACAATTTAGTTAGCTGCTATGGGTTTTTAGTATAGGCGTCACTAGCGTCGCAACGTCGTTAAAACAACAAGTGCCGAAAAAGTTAAGAAAAATAGTCCTTGTGCTTTTAATTAAATTATGTGAAATAAATTACTCGGACTTACAAAAAAAGTACTTCAATTGGTTCAAAATAGGTTAATTAATGGATAAAAATATAATTTGTAAACAAAAATTGTTGAGTTGTGTCTCAGGAACTTTCCGAAGGAAATGCTGTCTACAGGCCGTAAGGACGAACAAGGATACGTAGGACTTTGAAATTGATGTCAGTTAGTCTTTATAGTCGTATTAATAAAAATATGAGCTCAAATATTTTTAATTTGGGCATGAAAGGGTTAAGGTGAAGCGAAGTGCTAAGGGTAATACTAGTGATAATAGTTATGAATTAACTTAAAAAATATTTATTGATAACTAATAATTATTATAATATTTGACTCAGAATATCATTAAACTATCTATAGGCTATGGTATTTCGAAAAAAAAACAGAGGTATAAGAATCTTATTCGTTAAAGGTATTTTATTGCATTATATGCTCAGTTGTACTATATCTCATTTTGACATAAGCAGATTCTGCTTTTGACTTTTGAATTTTTGTCAGTTAAAAATTATAGTACCAATAAAGGACATATGTACTTAGAATTGGAATTAAAAAAATATATGGATTACCATTAGAAATTCAAAAAATTTGAAATCTTCGAGATCAAACTTTTGGTGCACCTTGTTTTGCAGTTTCTTTCAATTTTATTTTTAAGAGTTAGTAATATAAAAGAAATCCTGACATGAAAATTAAACGCTACTTTATAAATTTTATTTCATTATAAATTTGTATAATTTCCTGATAAATAAAACAAGCAAAAATTGTTAACTTTATATTCACTGAATTGTTTAATATGCTAGCAATTTGCAGATTTTATCGCATCAAAATCAAAACAGCAGCAAAGTTTTCAAATGCACCCCAATAAAATGCAGAGTGTCAACTGAATGCCAAGACAAACAGGTGTAAGAATCGATGCATTTTATTGAGAAAAATATAAAAAAAAGATTTTATCGGGTAGTTTAATCTTAAGATAATAAATAAAAAAAAAAAAACATTCCACAAACTGTTTACTGAACTCTCATGCAACACAATAAATGCAACATAGTGCCAACAATGCGTGCAACTTTTGGTATTTTTTGTGCGTAACAACATTTCAAATTGCTGCTGCAGCAAAAGCGAAACATGAAATTTAAATGTTTCAAATAATCAAAGTCTCAGTTGTGGTTGGCTAGCTAAACGGAAGCTTTAGAAAGAGTTGCAAAAATGAACTGTAAGCTACCAGCGATGCAGAAGGTAAGCAACTTCAAATGTAAACTTTATACAGCAGCTGCTTAAAGGATGCAACTGCCATATAATGGACCATCGTTTAGCGTTCTTACTTAAGCAAATCGTCAACTAAGGCTTGTGCTGCAAAATGTTAACAATTCTTAAGTTTCTACTTAGTAATTCACATTAATGTTAGCCTAATTTAATGAACATCTTCAAAAAAAAAAAAAAAATATAAAAAACAATCAACTGACGCTTTGTAATTAAACGATGTTTTCGAATAGATAAGATAAAACAGGGTTACCCAAATTTAAACATTTATTATTTGGTATACAAAACCAATGTTTACTTCCCGCCTCTCAACTGTTTATTTTTTGATATTTCGAACGACGCATTGTTGTTGCACATGTAATTTTGTAATCTTTGTGACCACCCTTTTTTATTTTTTTTGGGAAATTGCACTCATTTCTTCAACAGTCAGACTCACAAAAAATTGCGTTAAAAAAAAATCCAACTTAAAGAGTTTAACTTCGTGTCGATTAAACTGCTCTGATTATGGGTTTCTTTCCTCAGTTAAATTTTTTTTTGTCGATTTTGCTCTGATATCTTTTTTTTTTTTTTTTTTGGTGTTCCACTTTTAAGCACCCATTTAATGCGACTGCGATTGTTTTCTCATCCGCTTAAATGCTCACGCATCGCGCGCACAAATTCAAGCAATTTGCGCTGAAATTGAACTCTTTAGCTTAGGTCAATAGCGACAACAACAACAACAACCAGTACAGGGAAGGCAACATTAAATTGCTGGGAAAGAACGTATGGTATGTTTGTTTTTATTGTTACCGTTTTGCCTTGTATCGCAAAATAGCGCTTTGATATCGTGAGGTTTAGATACTCGATCGATACTCTAATGTGGTTACTATATTTTTGATTTCTAATTGTTTTGAACTAATTTTCCGTTAAAATGATTCATAACTCTATGAAGGATATATATGAAAATTATTAAAGTTCTCGGAATATATTCATGCAAATGAACCAATTGCAGTCAGCGCAGGTATATTTTGTTTTTCTGTCTTTGTCTCAGGAGAATATCATCAAACGTTTCTTTACGCTTCTACGTATTCTTTTCCGAAGTCTCCTAGCAACGCCGTGAAGCAAGTGGGGTGTGATATACCCCAGCATTGCTTAATTGTGTATTTTGGTGGGACACACCCCACCTCATTGACGACGCTCTAAATTTGTTAAGCCAAATACCTTTTATTTTGGGCGATTTTCCAAAGGTCAAACTAAAAATATGTTTACATTTTTTGGAAAAAGCACTCCGTAGTTAGTTGGGCAATTTTTCATAATTGGTTTTAGAGAGATAATTTAAAAGGATTTAATATCATTGAAAATTCTAATAACAACAGCATTAAAATCTTAAAACAAAGTGCTATCTTCACTAAGAAACTTTAAACTTTTCGCCAAAAATGGTAGGAATCGTTATATTTTTTTTTCAGTTTTTCTAATTTGATACTTTACCTTCAAAATACCAATAACACTATGTGCTCTACCTTTTGTCTCAAACCCAACATCATCTGCCAGCTTTTCGTTTTCAGCTTGAAGTTCGCCTCTGCTTCAATTTATTGAATGTCGATATGAAATCTCGGTCAATCTCTGCGTGTGCTGTTTGTTTTACTTTTTTTCATCTTCTTTATTTTCTTCTGTTGAACTCACATAACAAACGAACTATGACACAAGTTGAATATGCAGCAAAAACAACAACAACAAAACACTACGATATATTAAATTATGGCATTTATCATCATCAACCCATCTGAGGTAAAAGAGTGCGTGGCTGTGGCACCACCCGTTGGCCATTGATTATCTCTGGGAAGAAGCCAGAAAAATAAAATATTTACGAATGTTTGGTTGGATGGTTGGGATGGATGGATGGCTGATTCAAAGACAGACATATTATAGTTACACGGATAGACAAATGGACAGTCAAAAATATATGTTGATATTAAAAAATAGCAAAAATATATCAATATAAATTCAGCTGAATTTTGATATACAAAACAAAAGACTTAAGCAACGAACTTTATTTTTTTGCAATATCAATACATATTTGTTTGAAGTGATTAACATTACAACAACAAATGATTTTTACTTAAATTAAAAGAAAAATCCCATTGCTCATTTTTTAATTTATTTTTTTTTTTTTTGTAAATTATTTTTGCATTTAATGTAATTTTAAATTTTTTATCGTTGCGCATTCACGATGACGTTTACACATCAGTTCCGCTTACCGTTGCTAATAATAACTAACAAACTAATGTAACAACAACATTAGCTTCAATGGTAACATATGACAGCAACAACAAATCAAGTGTATTACAGCAAATAATAGACTTTCTCACGCTTGATTTTGCCTATGAAGCGAATAATAATAACAACAACAGCAACAACAACAACAGAAATAACAACGAAAGTTGAACGTCAACAAGTTGGCAATAATCATAGCAGCACCAGCAAGCAGTAGTAACAGCCCAAAAACAAAACAATAACAACAACAACAACTGCAAGTAACACTAAGAGCCGGAAATCGCATTGGTCTCTACAAATGTGTACTGAAATCATTTTATATCATTTGATTTACACTAGTCAACCAATTTGCCGAACAAAAATAAAAAAAAAAATATTAAAAATTTTATTTTTGCGACTTCGTCGATTAGCTTGGAGAGTTTTGGTTTGTTGTATAATTTGCAAAGAACTTATTTTCTTGATGAATTTTGATTTTAGTTTTTTATCTTTGCACTCACAACTTGTAACTTAAAAATATGGTTTCAAAATGGTTAACTTGAGCTTCATAGACTTTTTTTTCGTGCAGGCGGAGCAACATAACAAAATTTGCGCTAGACTGTTCTGATGATTTTGAACCTTTTGTGGCTACTAGCTTTAACAGTGGGTTAATGATTTAAACATCCTTTGCGTTAAGCATTTTGTATTTGATAAAATGCAACGTGATTGGTGCATTTAAGTCAATTGACTTTCTTTATATATTTTCTCACATACCGGCTAGTAAGTATGTTCATATAGCAAAAATTCCTGTCAGAAATTTGACATTCAGGAGACACATGTTACATAGTCATATGGAATAGTGAAGGATTTTTCGAATTCGATACGCTGGGACCATTTTTTTGTGAGGTTTGATAAAAAATGCGTGAGCCAAAAAATTAAGGGGATGGGAGAGGGGTAAATGGCGTCTCATCAAGGTCAAAATTTAAAAATTTGGAGACTGTCATACAAATTAGCCCACAGATGCTCAGGAGTAGGCCATAGAGCGATAGGTTGTATGACCGACCCTCAATAATATTGCTTGCTCAACATTTTTTTCAAACACACTTATCCCCTTTCTCCACCCGCTTAGGGGGTTTCCATACAAAAGTGGTGTTTTTATGAAATGTACTCCCAACGTTCCCAATGCTACCAGGCTGGCCCTAGAAGGTTCTAGTGTATGCCAAAGCCCCCTTATTTAATCTTCCCAATATTTCTTCAGATTATACTAACCCCCTATTTCAACCCCTTAAGGGGTTCCCCAAACAAAATTGAATTTCTTACGGAATTTGTCTATTTCCAACCCACCAAGGCGCTACTAAATGATGGATTTAATTATCAATCCCCATTAATTTTACGCCCCTATAATTTTTTTATCAATGTACCCCTTTCTGCATCCCCTTAAAGGTTACCAAATTATTATGGCCGACTTTGAACTGTAAAAAGACCAATGTTCTTTTACAATTCAATAAAAAAATAGACCCATATTCTCACAAGGGCAGGAATTACGCAATTTCCACATGGGCTGCAATTTTTTTAAATATTGTGTGTTTCATATGTAAGTATGAAGTTTCTCAATATTTTTCACAATTTTTTTCAGGACCATTGTTATTTTTTCGACTTCAAAATATTCAAAATTTTTCAACTTTTCTAACATTTTTAGGTTTCTTGAACAATTTGCGATCTCATCAAAGTTTTGCTTTACTTTCGCAATTCCTGTGACTTCCTCAACATTATCCAATTGTTCAGCGGCTTTATTCTATTCTGCGTTTATTTACTTTTTCAACATTTTTGACTTCTACCTTTTCCTACTAATTTAACAATTTTCGATGTATTTAAATGCTTACATTTTTTTCAACATTTTTCCACTTTGTCAATAAATATTATTCATAATCTTTCGACTTTGTCGGATACTAATATATCGTAGCTTTATCTCAGTTTACATATCATGTCGCGAGTGGTTTTTTTGTCAATCAAAGGACTTGTTCCATTGCTTATATTCATAAGATTATGCTAAAGTCTCAATTTTTAACTCTGACAAGATGATCAAACTTTTCGCTAGTCGCAATATATGGTGTGATCCATTTTAGTTCCTCCAGGTCAATATCTCGAGAGCTAAGTAATTTAGTAAGAAATATTTTAGGCAAAGATACAAGGTTCCTAGGGGGTCAAATAGCAGTGACCTTTCCAATTATCACGCTCAATTCTTAAACAACTGTGATTTTTTAAATAGACATCATCATTAATAAATTTAATTCCTATTTTATGTTCAAAGCCATGGTCAGTGGCATTGGTCCCCTAGACACCCTTAATCTTTTACACAAAATTTTTATCACAGCCTTATTTTGCTCTTAAGACATTGGCTTAGGGAATTAAAATTGAATCACCCGGCTTATGATGATCTAATTTAAGGCCCCACAACATCTTTTTATGTTACCTAACGTTGATCCTTATTAAGTACTATAATTGTGTGTTTTTATGGATTAAGCAAATTAATAAAAAAAAAACAAATTATTTATTTTTATTGTAATTTATTTCTATTTAAAAGTGTAATTAAACACATGTAAATTTTCCGATACCAGCTGATTCATCAATATTTTCATTAAATGCCGCATTGTAGCTTTGGCGTATATTGAACCTTATGATGCAACTCATTAGAAATAATAATGTAAAGCCAAAAAAAAAAAAAAAAATCAACATGATAATGATAATAATAATAATAATAAATTGTATTTCAATGCATATTCATAGCAGCATCGAGCTCATCTTTCTAATTATAGCAACGTTTCATATGCAATTTATTCATTGCAATATTTCAGCTCATTTTCTCATTTCTGTTACAAAAGGTCAACTTGCTTTGAATAGCTGGGGTGGAGAAGAACAGCCGAGGTGTGCAGCTTGGGTGGGTGATGGTCGTCGTCGTTTTTGTTGTTGTTGTTGTTGTTGTATTGAAATGCTTGGTATGAAACTTAATTTAAATTACACACTGTTGTTGTAATCTTTTGTGTTGTAATTGTTGCAAAGCCGGATTTACTCAAGTCGCTGTTGTTGTTGTTGTTGTTGTTATTGTAATTATAGTTTTTGCTTTTGTTGTTGTTGTAATTTAATTTGGTTGGCATTGTTTAATTATAGGTTTAGTCAGCATCAGCAAAGTGCAGCGAAAAAAAAAAATTATGAATGAAATTAACACTTTTGTTTCTTCTTCTTAGTTTTAAGGGAACAGTTCTGTTTGGAAGTGAAAATTCATAAAAAAATGTATGCCTTCTACAAATTTGATTCTAATATATTTTTCGGTTTGAGACATTATTTTCGAGTAATTCAACAAAAAACTGAGAACAAAAATTCCAATTGTGTTAAAAGTCAGATTAGATCGAGCATTCTCTTAGTCAATAAACGATCTAAAAACCTTTGGAGTACTAAATTTTAGCTGGTTATAGCTCGGCTGACGAATAAATTTTGTTCAAGAACTTTAAGTTCGGTTTCAGTATGTGATCCTGTTCCAGGATTTGAGTGGCAGATCAGCGGCATTATATACAAATGATTGTGAACTAACTTAACTGGCATATAAAGAAAGTGCGTGTGATGCTCTTTCCTGGACTACAAGGCTGATCTTTACCAGGAAACTTATCTAACTGGTCAGTAGTCAAAATTCAAGAAAGTATTAAACCGATGTGTTTGTCTGGTAAAATATACCTTATCTTAACACAGAAAAATTTTGTGAAGGCCAAAAATTGCCTTAATTTTTTATATTTTTGTTTAAGATTTTGCTAATAAATGATTTTCTTTTTATATCCTTGACCCCTTAAGTATTAATTGAATTTTTATTGATTGGATTTTCCTTAAGTATCTCACAAAATTCTATTTAATCTTGATAAGGTTCATAAATTGATACGACATTCTATATAAAATATGTTAATTGTATGATCTTGTAGATTATCTTTTTTATATGATTAATTTTCAATAAGTAGAAGCGACAGTTTGGCTTGTACTTTTCAAAGAAACTTGTGCTTTTTTTATTTTTATAAAGACGTCAAAATGCCGGATATGGTAACGACTGAAAAATTGGCATATCTTGTTCTTTTGTAGGTGATAAAAATTTAACATGTCTGATGAACTATAAATACGTATTCACCTTTGCCTGCAAGAGTAAAATTTATTTAATTTTTTTAACAAATCAAATAATCTGGAGGAACAATTTGTTTCAAGCACACAGTTGGAGAATTTTTTTTTTCGAATATTCACATCTTTTTTTAAGTAGAATCACAAAAAAAAAACACAATATGAATATTTGAAATATAGCTTTTAAATTAAAAATAAAAAACATTAAGGACCACATTGGCCACTCTCTTAAATCCTTTATCTGCTTACTGAGCATAGGACTTCCGCAAAACTTTTTCTACGTCAGTAGCGATCTTTTTTTTTGTATAAAATATGACAATCTAATGCATTCAAGAGTTAGAGAATTTGCTCATTAAAAAACTAAAATTCTGACACTATACATATTTGGTGTAATAGAATCCCCTGAGTTCTGTACGTGTAAACTTCGCAATGTCGCTTCAATATTCGCTAGAGAAAGATCTTTATAGCAAAATTTTGAAAGCTTTGCATGGACAAGTTCTAAGCCACTGAGTTGATTGCTGGAATGAAATTTTATATGCTTATTATAAAGGCACATCTCTCAATGATTCCTACATTACTGATATTGGTGACAAAATTTAATGTTGTCCACGGTCGAGAGCTTAAAAAATGCTTACTACAGAACTTATGGAGAATTTTTTTTTACATTTATTGACTTTAAGCTTAGAAGTTATTGATAAATATATGGAACACCCTTTAAAAATTAATTATCATAAAACAAATTTAGGATATACCTGCACGATTTAATTATTTTCTTGAGTATTTTGATTGCAAACTTTGAGAACTTTTTAGTACTTTGATTAGGTTTTTTTTTTACACAAATCAATATCATCATTTTAGCGCTTACACTAGGAGTAACACATTTTTAATTTTATTGAGAAAAAGTCCTACATTGCGTAGCGTAAAAAATTCAGTGCATTAATACAAAAGACTTAAGCAACAAACTTTTGCGCGTACTGCTTAACATTTGAACTCTGCGGCACTTAACATAATAAATGCCGACTGGTATGGCACCATAGCATAACAACAATAACTACAACAAACACTTTAAGGTGCAAAGCCATTATAAAAAAAATGGTATTGCAATGCTTAGCATAAGCCTTTTTAAGCACTTTAGGTTTGGTGTTGCCAATTGTTTATGTTTTAAGGGATTTTTGTTAATGAATATTTAGAAATCGTTTTCTTGAAATGTACTCATTTCCTTTAAGTGGGATGGAAATGAAATTGTTTTTTTCTTAAAAGAACACTTATCCACTCAATTATTAAAATTAATATTCTAGTCATATATCGGCATGCGTCTGACAGTACATGTGCCTCTGGCAGTACATGTTACAAAAGGGCATTTGTAATGGAAGTAGCGCGACTGCTATCGAAAAGTAATTTTTCCACAATGCCTTGTTTCCAAAAATGACTTAAGGACAACATTTTACAAGTTTATTCTAGAATTTGTAAGAAGTTTTTATTCAGATAGCCACACAACCCACTTATGTTTTAAGTTTGTGCTGTGATAAGTTAACTAAGCATATGAATAAAAAAGATTATCTTGACAGAATTACGTTCGATTCTCTTAATTTTTTCCCTTGCTTGCTAGCATACAAATTTTTTTCCAATTAGCAACCAAAAACTTAAAGAGAGCGGTAAGATCTATCTTTGGCTATCTCCAAAATTTGTTAGCAACAGCTTTGTTATTGCCTCAAAAATAACTTCTTCAAACGATGAGTGCAGCAAAATTATTTCTAAATGCAGAGCAGCGGTTCAGTGTCCTTATATCAATTTTTTCAGTAATCTTTTGTTGAAAATATGGGATTAAATAAATTAAAATATAATATATATATGTGAACCTAAGCCAAAACTCTCATTTAAGTGTTGGAAGCAACTGTATAAGCGTAATATAAATTAGGAACTTACACAGCTTCCTTCTCGTGGAGAGGACCGAACTTATTCCACAAAGCTGACGAATAAATTTCAGACCGTACCTACACTTGCTGCGAAATTGTATATTGCTAATTATTAAATACTACCATTTAGAGGCTTATATTGTGCAATAAAATATAAACTAGCTTAAGGACATTTTTATCATTCTCTAATCATAACCTCTTTTCTGTGAATCGATTTTCAAATTTCTTTGAAAAACAAAATAGCATTGCCGTTTTATATACTCACAAAAACTTACAGCATATAATTTTATATACAATCTGGCAACACTGTTGCAGCTTCATCGTCATTGCATCCTCACCAAATGTGTTCTTATCATCACTCTAATTAACTGCTCCAACTAAACACCACAAAATGAGTGCATTTCAAACAAGGCCTCAAAGCACGTTCGTGTTACCACGCTTAGTGGTGTTGTTTGCATGCTTTTAACTGATTTTTATATGCGCTCCATAGTTGTTGTTTTATGCTTCTCTATTATATTATTGTTGTTGTTGTTGTTGTTGTAGTCACACAGCATTTAGACATGGTCAAATATAATGTAAAGCCGCCTGCTGTCGCATCCTTTTAACTCTTTTGCTTAGCGCGTCTAAATGTTTTACAAAGATTTTAGCCGCTTGTTTGGTTAGGAACAGAAGAAAAAGATGAAGCCAAAACAAAAAAAAAAAAAAAATAGATTCAAATGGCAAAAGTGTACCAACTCTAGTTGAAGAAAGGAGAAAAAATAACAACAAAGCGAAAAAAAATGAAAAAAGGCTGCTTAAATGTTTATTTACACAACATGATCACTGACCATGGGCGGCTTATTAGAACATCAAATGGTATGAAATAAAAAAAAAAAACCTTAAAAATAACAAAAAAAATTCAACTAGCTATAGAAAATGCTATAAAATTTTGCTGTGCGCTATGTAAACAAAGTAGTGAGATTAATATGGTGATCCTTTCACTCAAAGGCTAACGTTTCGAAATTCAAAAACTTTTTTTTAGAATGAACAGTGCAGTATTGAATCTCGATTTGTAAATTCTCCCCTCGACAATATCCACAAGCAGATTCTTTGGAAGCACAAATTAGGCTGAGATGAATTCTCAATGGATAAACTCCCATCAGAAATAGTACTGATCTGATTATTCTAGCAGGATGAATTAAAAATCGAAAAAAGAAAAATGATTTTAATATAAAAGATAAATCTGTCACACAGCAGCTGTCCTCTAATAGCAAAAGCAAAAATTATCGAAGTTAAATTTTGAGAAAACTTCGTATTAAACGAATGAAAACATCAAATTGACCCATTAAACCAGATATCTAATGATATGATTACAACCAGAAATTGTGACTCAATACACCGTACCAGCAACAACATAACTAGGACAGCATCATATACTACAACAACAACTGATACGTGCGCAAGCATAACCTTTGAACTTTTATTGTTGTTGCAATTACAATTTGGTGATTTTCTCCATAACTGACATTATTGTTGCTGTATTAATTTTAGTGCTTATTATGCCACATAAAGCAAATGACATTAACTGGTTTGCTATTGTTGAGTGTAGCATCAATTCACCTGCATATGGACAGCTATGAAGCACCACTGCCATAGTGCAACAGATGTCAACGTGGTAAGCATACCAAAAGACTACCAACATTCTGCTGCTGCTGCTGCTGTTGGTGCTCTAGGGCGATGCATGTCTGTATGTACACACAAAGATATATGAATTTACAGTGACTTCTTTTATGTACATAAGTATCACCATCGCGTAAAATTTGGAAATCAGCACGACAAAAATTGCAGGCAATTAAGTCACGATGATGTTTTTTCTCTTTGCTTCTAATGTGCTGAATTCAAGTGATTTTTATGCTAAAATTTTACACTATAAAAATTTATATACAAAATAATTGAAAGCTGCTGGATTTAAAATATTTATTTTCTATCGGCAACTATTTAGAAAACATAGCTTAAATACTAAAAAAATTTAAACTGAAGCCATTCCTTAAAATTAAACCGCTACAGCCGTGACAAACTTTTGCTGAAATAGATTTCCTTAGCGTGGACAGTTTTCTGGTTAGAACGAAGTACAGGTAATCACCAGCTTTGTAATAAATACCAAGATAAAGTGAAATAAAGATGACACAGAAACAGCAATGGAACTACTACATACATTCTCTGAATTACTTTCTTACAGAAAAATAAATTCTAAAACGGCGCTTGGTGGTAAAAAAAAATATTGAACCAATTACTTCCCTATCGCTTATAGGAAATATAACGCCTTAAAACAATCAACAGTGACCAGGTTCTTCTTTCTGTGTTAAGTCAAAAGAGTGACGGTTTTTCTGCCTGTTTACTGATGAGGCAGTGGCCACAGAAACAACTAACGAAATTCTCTATATGGTGTGGAATAGTAGTGCTAAAGAGCTCAAGACTCCCCATCTCTTGTTAGCCAACACCCTCTTAATGTTACAATGCGGAGCACTCTCTTAAAGAGGCATGCAGCATTTTAAGTCCATTGTCGAGTCTAGGAGGAGCAGCTTAACTACATGAATAAATATTTACATCTGTCTTGGATGCAATACATCTCTTCAACCAGGCTACTATACCTTTTAGATCTATAGCCCATGCTATACAAACGTTACAGCAGCCTGTTGAACTTGCAACAATTCCAACCAAAGAACTACTTTAAAGAAAATACCATTACCCACTTGGGTATCTAGCTTGACGAAAGGGGACATCTTCTTTCAAGTCATCTTAGTGGAATGTGAGTTTTGGAATCCCACAGTGAATGCAAATATCAATTGAGCTTATACCGGATGGGAGGAAACAAAATTTAGACTAAGTAGGACAACTGTCCATATGATCTACTTAATCTACAAACTGGTAGTTCCTACTTTCCAATCTTCCAATTGTGAATTGAAAGATAAAGGTTGCATAAAGGTTTGTCATATCCCGATTGAATGTGGGGCAGCCAGACACGAGCCTTGAGAGAATTTCGTCATTCAGAGTCTCGCCAGAGTATATATTTCCCAGTCTACTAACAGTCGCTTTGTAAAGTGTAGCGGAACTCTCCTGTTCATAGTAAATGAGTTTGGCACTGCCTTGAAACCAATCTGCCTTCTTTCAGGACGACACAGAAGTGGAGAAATCCTCAATCATTTGAGGAAAGTATCCCAGAGCTAGAGCTCTTTCTTTTACTTTCACATCGACGATAATTTGCCTTCGGCATAAGATTTTTCGTCTTTGTTCTTATTATAAACTCTCTGCTCTCTGCTTTAGGAAAAGAATGACCCATCTGCTTTAACTTTAACCCTTTTACGACGAATGGGTGAAAAATAACCCATATACATTTTTGAGTCGTGTGAGCACAATTATCGAGATATTTTCATAAATTTGGGCTTAAAGGATTACAAACCAATGTGGCTCTTAGCGTATGCCACATTTTTTGAACATGTTTTAATTTTAAGAGAAAGAAAAAACTAGGAAGTCAAAAAATATTTTTTTTCCATAGGTATATACTAACCCAGATTTCTCAGAGACTACAGATATAGGTACCACAAACGATTTTCAAATACGAGCGGATATATTTTCTCATCCCAATTATGTCAAAACCTTTATGAATCAGCTACTCCAACAAAGTAAAAAGTAAATTTTTCGGATGGGCTAAAAATAACCCAATCGTTCTCAACGGTAAAAAAAAACACATCAAATGTCTTTAGAAGTAATTTTAATTTTTTCAAAAGTTTGAGCAATAAAAACATTTTCATAGAACGTGAATTACGAGAAATGATAGATTTCAAAACATTGCCTATCTTTTGTTAAACAAAAAGTCTTATTATAGGCTACACAATAATGATTTGATCTGTGATCAAGACCATTTTTCGTGCTTACAATGCAACGCTTTCGGGTGGTATCTGTCCATTTTGTTCCGAAGTTGTTCTCAAACTTTAATGCTTGATTTCATTGGCTGCCTCCAAACAAATTTCAATGGCTGCTCTATTTCAACTCTTTCCAAAGTTGACGGTGTTGGCACAATTAACGAGCTATTTGAACAAATAATATCCTCAATCTCAACTTCAGAACCTTCCTCTAAATTCTCTACATCATCTTGTAGGAGGGCGACATAGTTTTCATCCAGAATCTTATCGATCACCCGATTTCTCGATGAACATTATATAGTATCGATACACAGGACACTCTAAGATACTGTAGCCTCCACCAGCGAACATTTGTAGCTAGTAGCTAACAGCAACTACTGACATTAGGTGATAACTATTTACCAATGGAATATGGCGTCAATGAATTACTTATTTTGAATAGGTACTTAAGGCAGATATTATAAACAACGACCTTGAGCTAAGCATGCTGATGACTCAAAAGACGCCAGTTCAGCTCACAGTACAGTACAGTCATTCTGCATCGCATGGTACTGGGCTAGCAACTCTCTGCGATATTGGGTAGATGTGACAGAAACTCGACAGATTTCGATTTTCGACCACTCTAAGGCAACACCAAACTCGAGCTTTCACATCTTTGGAAAATATTTTTGCTTTTCATTTATATAACTGACTTTTACGGAGCATAACTTTTTCCATCAATTAAAATTATTTAAAAAGATTAATCCAAGCTCATAAATAAATTGCTTTCAATTACTCAAATTTTTTATTTCACTTGGTCTCTTCTCATTTAATGTTAATCGTCTCAACAACAACAGCAAATCTTAGCAAATTGTTTTTAAAAGCCCCATTTTTATGACGCAGATAACTGATCTGTGCTGTGTGCGACAACAGTTTTTTTTTTCAACTCGTACTTTTTTGCAATACGTTGACATTTATAACTTTTGTACACCTCATATTGTGCCTGCGACTACACTGCGGCAGCTGCTGCTGCTACTCCGCCTTCACAATGAACGAGCACGGGATTTTTGTGCGCAAATAAAATTGCAGGTCACAAATCCGGCCTGCGTATTCATAACATAGCGTACAGCGGATGAATGGAGTATGGCATGGGTATACTCGCTAAGCTTAAGTGAAAACGGGTGGTCTTTGTGGCAAAGTTTATTAATAATAAACGTTGATATTGCTGTTGTTGTTGTTGCTGTTACAAACTGTTTAACTTGACAACAATAAAAAAATAAGCTATGATTTAGTCAAAAGTTGTTGCTATTTTTTAGTATGAAGTTGCAGATTGTTGCAAAGAAATTTACAAGCAACAGTTGTAGATGTTTGACCGGCCGCGTTAAAAAGGCATTTGTCAAATGCGGTGAAATCAGTAGTTTTAGTTGTTACTTTTTATGAATGATTCAAGGTGTTTACGATAACAACGTTCCAAGTTGATGTACACTCTTCTTTAACCCTCGAAATACCTAATAAAGTAAAGAGGTTTACTAAACTAAGATATTAGAAAATTGTAGAAGTTACTTAGATTGTTATCAAAAGTAAGTGAATTTCTAAAAAAAATGAACTTTTGATAACCAGTTTTAAATTTTAGATGAATGAATTGGAGAATTTTTTATTGAAATCGATATCCTTTCAGTAGAATGCAGTTAGCAAAATTTTGTCATCATGACTTTTTATCGTAACGTTCATTCCATGTCAAAAGCAAAATCGGACGCGACGCACCTTATGTGAGTCTTACTAAGTCTGCTACCTAGACTTATAGCCTAAACAGAATTCCGGCGTACGACGTAAATACCGCCAGAGTAAAATTTTTGCTGTGAAAATCGTATGGGAGAAGAGAGCGCAACTCTCTTTTCTCTCTACTCTCTCAACGGCGACGGTAAAATTAAAACCAAATCTAATTCTACCGTCAGCCGTCGCGGCATTTACGCCAGAATTCTGTTTAGGGTATTATAGTGGGGATTTTTGATTCTCCAACCTGTTTTTTTGGAAAATTTTATAAGACCATCAAAATCCAAGGACATGGGCTTTGTATCTTTTGTAAGGTCCTTATTTAAAATTAACATAATAATACATTTTTAATAATATATAATCAGAACCGTCTTAAGACTTTTTTACACCCGGGGTCAAAGAATGGTGGCCTTTTCTTAAAGAATTCTATGATCAAAATGAAAAGTTCGTTTAAATAAAAATGCTCAAAAATGATTCATTGATGAACAAAGAAAAAAGTTGTCATTCGAAAACTCGAGGACAGCGTTCCAAATGCAGTGTACATAACGCACACGCTGAATCAATCTGGCTTTCTTATAATAAACTGAGAACTACTTACTTACTATATAGGAGCCAGTTTGACATCGCAAGAGTCACCGATATTATTCAAATGATCCTGTCACAGCTGCTTGAATGCAAACGAGAATGAATCACTTGATCGCTTTCTTTGTGGCAATCTAGCCCTAGCTAGAATCAGACTTAGATGTCTAGGAACATTTTTCATCAATGATATCAGAAAATTCACCGAAATTGAAATCGGTTCGCTGTTCAACTTCATTACTCAGCCTTATTGGATATAGCTGTTTATTGTTACCCAAGAAGCTTTTCCAATAATTCGTCGGGTTATTCAATGTGATACTAAAACGACACAATTAGTGTTACTTAGGGCTTCTGTTTGCTTAGCCACCAGTCTAATGAAGGCACTCTTGACATGTCTGAGTTTGATTTCTCGTACAATATTGGACTCGATTGGGAACTATTGAACAATAAATTCTAAAAGGGTTAGGGATAATGACTTACAGTCTTCAACAATATTGTTGGTCTTATTGAGGGCCATGATTGAAGTTTAGAAATTTTGAAGTGACTTTTGATCTCGAAAAGTTTTATCAACATAGAGATCAAAGTTCACTACAAAGGTACTTGACATTAATTTTTCGAAAAAATGAATCAAACTGATAAATTTTAAAACGTCGTAGCTCGGTCACATCTTATTGGTAGTATGATTTTTGGCTATGAGTTCGACTAAATTTTCTGATTCTAAGTGCTTGAAGCATATTTTTTTTTTTTAGACTTATCAACCTTGCTCAGCCAATCCAATTTGTACAAGAAAAACTGTTTTTCTTAGATACATTTCATTTGTGAGACGCATGCTCTAGGGTTAATTCGAATATATTTTTTACAATTTTTTCATAGCAATGAAATTTAATGCTTTACAAAACCACTATTTTTCTATTCGCAGCATAAGAAGCGGCGCAACAAAATCCGCCGAAAGTCATTTTTATTATCATTGTGTGACTGGCTTAAACGCTACACTTAGCGAGGTTTCGCGCTGTCACATAACAAATGCGGGTTTTGACTTTGTTGCAAGAAAACAAAATCTTTCCAGTTTTTTTGCAAGCTTGGCAGTTACTGCGAAGTTAATAGTTCAACCATCAGGTGTGTGTCCAACAATCTTCCTAATGCTTTTTCATGCAATCTAAGTTTGCAGTTGAATTTAATCCTTTTTGACAAATTTACTGTATGTTCTTATAATGGGCGATGGAGTCTTTGCCAAATGAATGAATTTGTCTTTTTTGTTCGAATTAATAAATTGATGCAACTTTTTTTTTAGCTACAACATTGCATCATGGGAAGAAATGCCACTTCCGACCGGAATAATTTTTTTTTTTTTGTTCTCTTTGATATACAAACATATAACACTTGGTTGATATGATATTTTCAACATCCTTTTTCTAATGAAAACAAAAAGAAAATCTATAAAATAGCAGTTAAAAAAAAACTCATTTATAAAAAAACATGAACATTAGAAATATATTAGCCCAACCTGACATATGGACATAAATAAAAAAAATGTATAAAACGTTCAGATCTTCCGTTGACAAGTGCACAGATTGTCGCCAAGAGTTAGTCATAGAACAAAAGATATAAAAGACATGAATGAACAAAACGCATATCGAAAGCATAAAAAAAAAATTAATTTTATGAATGAATATCAAGCGTAATAACTTGGCTCTTATCGCATGAATATAATCACAAAGCGTTGATATGCATGTGACATATAGACGACAAACAGAATAGCATAAAAATATCTACATAATGACACATGTGCATAAATAAACTGAATGAACAGCAGACAAAAAATAAATGAAAAACAACAGCAGTAGAACCATTTTGCTTTAGAATACTAATTCAGTTGCAAGTTATTGGTAACAACGCTGGCAACAGTAGCAACAACACCGGATGTTTGTAACAGCAGCAGTTGCAGCAAAAGAAATTGTAGACCAACTCATGTCCAAGACAAGTTGAAAAGAGAGAGAGAAAAAAAGAAAAGATTGATAATAAAATTAATAAAAAAAACCTAATAAACAAATGTTGCATATGGTTTGGATTTTAAATTAGTCTTCTATAACAGAGTTAGTGATGACTATAAAAGTTTCGGTTATTCAGATATTCGGATTTTTTCCGGATAGAAGTACATATTAGTGAATCTTATGCTTCTGCTTGAAAACTGTTGATATATTCTTCAAATTGTACTCACTTCAAAAAAACCCAAAATAATATTACAGTATTTAAAATAAACTGAAAAATTCTGTTAAAATTCAAGACGGCGGACCCAATACGGTGCATTAGGTTATTGAGTTTTCGCGATATTGAGTCCGCTGTCTTGAATTTTAAATTTCTGATCTTGTATTCGTATTCAGCGACCCCAGAAATCCCCGTATACCAAATTTTGTGCTAATCGGTTGAGTTTTAAACAATGCGTCCGCCATATTGAATCCACCATTTTCAATTTGAAAATTTTTAAAATATAGCCTCGGATTCGTAATGGGTGACTCTAAAAACCCCCATATAACTAATTTGGTACAAATCGGTGGATTTTTAAGAAATACGTCCGCCAGCTTGGATAGGCCATCTTGATTTGGTCAAATCTGACCACGGATTCGTGATCAGTGACCCCCAAGACCGCCGTCTACCAAATTTGGTGCAAATCGGTTGACTTTCAAAAATTTGGCCACCATATTGAATATTTGAGCGTCATATTGAATTCTGTCAACCTACCACGAAAACATTTTAAGAGCTACAATTTGAGCCAAGAAACGATCTGATCGGTTCTGAATTTTTATTTTTAAAAGCTTTTATTGCTGTACACTCGATTTTTCTCCGGCTTCCGGTCGCCATATTTGATACGCCATTTTGAATTTTCGATTGGGCCACTCGGCTTTTAGAAGCCTTTCATAGGACGAAAATTTTTAGACCTCGTACGTCTTGATCGGTCAAGCCAATTTTTGGCCATTTAGGTGATCCGCTGACGTTAAACGTCCCATAGTCAAAAAATAAAATTTTTCCAGTATTTAATAAAACGTTTTATGCCCCAAAACGCAATTTATCTTCGTTAATTCTAAATATCAAAATTAAATAAACTTTTCATATTTGAGTAGGCAATCAAATAATGCGCTCAAAATAACAACACTAGCAACTCAGAGCCGGTAGAACGGCTAGCAAGTGCAGTTGTTTTACATTGCTGGGTCTGGCCGACGACACGTAACTGTCTTAGCTAATTTACGTTTTGGTCAATCGTTTAAAAATTCATAAAGAGTTTTAGACTTAGATTTAGTTTTTTATCTGCATTTTGTTTTAAGTTGATTAACATTGTAGGCTTGTACGTTTTCTATGGGTTTTTCATTGACGCCAGTTGGTGGCACCATTTCATATCATTCATTTTAAGTTTATGTTTTCAATTAATAATCTAACAAACGGTCTCTGTGCAATATTTGTAAGGACTCTAAAACTAAAAGGATTTTTTGCTCTGTGTAAGTTAAGTCTATGGAATTTTCTAGCATAATCGCATAAGCCAAACAATTTCTATGCAAAAAAATCTCAATACAAAAAACCAACACGCAATCCAATAGCTCACCGCAATAAAGCGTCTCTGCAGCATGTCCTGTGTGTGTGTGTGCTTTGACCATTTAAGTCGTTTGCTCTTGAACAAATTGGAATCAAATTATTTACATTGATCACGTTTTAATTGTAATGTAAAACTACATTCAAAATCCAAGCCGACTCAATTTCAATTTCAGAACACAATACCCCAACATTCAAATCGACTATAAAAACCATAAAAAAATGCTGCACCGAAAAAAACGCACATAGAAAGCGCGCTGTGTAAGTTGCGGGTCGTCGTTGTTGTTGTCGCATGAATGCCAGTGATGATGACGGCGATCATGACGATGATGATGATGATGGCGCCAACGGGGTTACCTAATTAGCATTGAAAATGCGCCCAATACCAAACGCGCAAAGAGACAAAAGGAATAGATTTTTTTTGTTTTTTTTTTTTGGAAATAAACACTACCCGACAATGTTGTCAATGCTGCTCAAATTACCATAGGCTATTCTGGCTAGGTAATGTAACTAAAACAACAACAATAAGCACAAAAACAAAACAAAAACTTAATGAAAACTTCTCAAAAAATTGTCCAAAAAATGAATTTCCCACGTGAGTGTTTAAAAATCTTTTGTTACGCTGAAGTTGCTTTAACCCTTTGGTGCACATGTTCGGTTAAATTCATCTACCAGGTTTAATTTACGCAAAAAACCGAAACGTTTTACTTCAATTTGTTTCTTTTTTTATTTACTTTTATAAGTCATTAACAGCAGCAACAACTTAGTCACTTTCATGGTATAATTTAAAAAAAAAAAAAATCGACACAAATTCTCAATGTTTTGTTTTTGTTTTTTTTTTCTATTACTAACTTTTTTTAATTTTTATAGTAAATTGTAGCAAACAGTTATTTGATTTAGTTTTAAAGTTTTATTTTAATTGCTGTCATTAAAATTTGGCGCAATTAATGATGGGAAAAAAAGTTGAACAATGATTTATTTGATTTCAGATTTCAGCTGAAAGTGTTGTACTTAAGTAGAAAGTAAACTAGGGAAATAGAGTAATTGAAATTGTAAGTTAATTACGCTAAAATTTTGGAAGATACAGTGCAACTTCAATAATTAAAACTTGAGCTATCAATATAGAAAAAAAAAATTTGTATGTGTACGAAATACTTCATGCTCTGCAAAATTTCATTGTTTGTAAAACTACACCTAAACCAAATTAGACAAAAATACCAATTTTAATTCGAATTATAAAGGGTGATTTTTAAGCGTTTGGTTTTTGAAAATTAAAATAGCACAGAAAATTTGTAATAGTGAATGAAATATATATTTGAAGCGATACGTCAGTTCCTTCCATTTACTTTTTGAAGATTATTTGATGTAAATGTTGCCCGCGGCTGCGCCTGAAGTGGTTCATCCGTACGCTCCAATTTTTGCATACTTTTTCCAACATTTCGGCCGGTATCTCACCAATGACAGCTGTAATGTTGTCTTTCTGGGCTGTTATTGTGGCTGGCTTATTCCTGTACACGCAGGCCCGGATTAACCCTAGAGGCACACTAGGCCAGTGCCTAGGGCGGCACGATTTTAGGAGCGACAAATATTGGGAACTTTGGATTTTTTTTTTGTAATTTTTTAAATTTATTTACACAGAGGCGCCAAGCTTATGGTCTTGTACTCATTCTCGTACGAAAATTTTTGATCTGTATTGTTATCGTCTCGTTACCGCCGATATTTCTCGGTTATTCTCCCTTACATTTTTATATATAATACTAGCTGGACCAGCGGCTTTCCCGCGCACTATCCGTAGCAAAACGTGGTCTACATTTTACGCTGGCCTTACTCCAGGCAATTGGGTCTATGTACCAAATTTCACAAATTGGTATAAGTACGAAGAATAGCAGCATAAGGCTAAGTTGTAAGGGAGGAGCTAAAACCCACTATCCAACGCCGAAAAAGTGGCACAATCGCTGTCAAGAGCAAAAAAAATAACATGCTAGTTTTGACATTAAAGTAACTCTAAAAATGAAGACGAAGAAGCATTATTTTGAGTTGCTGCTACCATGGTAGAATTTGATGTGAATCCCCACATTTTGTTTTTACATTGATGGTATTAAAAAAAAAAAATATTAACGCGTATGTACATGTATTTATTTATTAAAAATATAATGCAAACATTTTTTAAGCAAAAGTGTATGTATGTGTATATGTGCGTTCAACGTTTTAAATGTTTATCGTAGGATAAACCAGTGCTTGTCAAACGATTAACACTATATATAGTCCCAATAACGATATTTATCGGTTCTCGGTGAAGCACTACGCCCAATGGACTGCTCCAAAACGTGAGATTAATTGCTCACCAAACTCGTCTCTCAATAGGTCCATAGTATCGTCTTGTTGAAACCAAAAAAATAAATAACAATTGAAACAAGAATTTTAATATAATTTTAAAACTTATCTTCATACAATGACAATTTTATCTAAAAAAAATACAATTTCAAAATGAATGATTTAGTTTTAGTTCTATATAAGCTACATTTTGAATTGAATCAATAAAATATAAGGTAACCTCTGACGCTTTTAGGATTAAAAACACTGCACACACGTGTTATGATTAAAGTCAAAAAACATTGTCAGAATCATAAATCTCAAGAATAATATGAGCGATTTCCTTACACAGAGAAGAAGAAAAACAGGACGGAAACGAATAACAACGGAAACGAATAACAACGGAAACTGCTCATAACTCAAAATCTACACAACGGATATGAATGTCCTTTTTTTCAACGTACAGTTTTTAATTCAATTGAATTTGAAAAAAAAAAATTAAAATCAAATGAATTGTTGCATTCGTTATGTTTGGGGAAACTCCATGCAGAACTAATGTTTGATAGGAGCGTAAGTATATATTTGAAAAAATTTTTTTTCGAGCAACTCAGCTGATATGTTAGATGTAATAATGAAAATTGTTTATAATTCAATGTAGTTTTGCCTCTGTATCTGGTGACCGCCACTTGAACGCAATATCTTATAAAACGAATATGACTATCCTTTTATTTTTTTTTTTGTTTAAAACAAAAATTAATGTTTTTTCCAATGGGATTGGAATCACCCTAGTGTACATATGTTTGTATATCTACGCTTTTCTTCAACAAAAAAAAAATCATCAGTACATATACATACATAAGCTCACATTTCGTCTTTTCCTTCATTGTGATTCTTTTGACCTCATTTATTGAGAATAACGGTTATTTAGGGTTCTTGCCATATTTATATATACCATATTACGTTTTTATGGATTTGCCCATAAAAAGCGCTTAATATGTTTTTCTCAACCGTTGGCATTGATTAAATTCATAATTTTTATTAAGAGTCCAACTGTCTTATACGTGATACCATACCCAAACCAATCTTAAAACAGAACTGACTGACTGGACACTGTTAAACTGCTTATCATTGCGCTGTCGTACGTGATTTGGTGATGATTTCCTTTTTGCTTTTTGCATGCGTGATGTATATCCTTAATTTTTGTTTTGTGCCCGATTTTATTTTTCATAACTTTTAGCCAGAAATTCAGTAGCAAAAGGAAATCTGTATTTAAATAAATTTATTTTCTGCTTTGTCGTGTTGATATCTTGATTTTTTGCTTTGGATATTTTATGAATTATTTTTGAACTGTTGATATTCCCTGTTACCATATCATAAATCAGCATTTAAACACAGTAGTGAGTAGTTTTTCATTGTTCTGTTATTTTTTTATGTTATGGTTTTTTATTTTTTTTTTTTTTTGTGAGAATGGCGTTTTTGTTCTTTGTGATGATGGCTGCATTTATTGTGCTTGAAATGCAGACTATGGTAGAGCATACTAATTTTATTCCGTTGACTGTATGTCTTTTAATCAGCGGATGTGCATGTCGTTAAAAAATATTGGTATTATAGACTAAACCTCTTTTTCAATTGACTTTTGATTTTTCAATTTTTTTTTTTTTTTCTTTTTTAAGAAAGAATATTTTGCAGTATTTAGTGCGTAGCACTTGT